>CM067346.1:17475591-17485591 GCA_034190875.2 Urechis unicinctus
CTTAACAGCTTGTGGGTTAATGTCCAAAACCGCTCAGCTAATATGCTTGGAAGCATTTCGACCCACATATTGGTTAGAAAAATAATTCTTCTCTATTGCTTATCAATATATATGTGATTTACTCGGTAACACCGCGCTAGTATCCGCCTTCGCACCAGCCTCATTCTGCTTCAGTAAATGTAATCACCGCATTGACCGAATCATTCTGCGACAAAGTCAGAATAAGCAGTAACACTTAAGTTAACATTTAAGGCACGGCCGGGATTCTATTTAAATTGTAAGAAACAGGAAACATGCAATGAATAAATATGCTGTTTGAAATAAGCGTTGAAGCTATGTTATTATTTTCAGGTTGACGCGAATTCCACGGTATTTAAATAATTTGCCTAAATATGAATAAGTATAAAATGCGTTACATATCCGTGCGGTCAACATATTACTAGCTAGCATCAACCAATTAAGTTGAACAAACGCATCATGCAAAGTCTTAATTATCTTTTTAGGATGATATAGCGTCGCCACGCGCATCTACGTATGTTCCTAAAGCGTAGCTGATGAGAGGGTTACTTTCGTTATAGTACTTGTAATTGGTTATGAATAAGAAATAGTTGATAAAGATACCGCATTCCATGCAACAAGCAGAAATGTCGTATTTTATAAGCTTTGAGAAAGCCAGTATTACGTGAACGAAATAAATCAAATATTAGCAGTTTGGCTACAGTAATAGGGAGAGCACACTTCCAGATCACCATTAACGTCCAAGGTGTTTCATAAATACACATAAGAGCATCTATTACATGCTTAAAGATGCGTGCATTATGTCGGTGGACAATTCGTTTAAAGTTATTTTGAAGTACCAGATGCCATTAAAAATGCATTAGCAGTGACTGGACATGCGGATTGCTAATCAACTGCGTTGGGGTACTCTACATTGTACTAGGGTCAGTATTAGGTTTTCGTCTCTTGAATTCGACTCTTACAGCAGCTTAGACCAATACACTTATCAAGGAATAAGTCAAGCATCAACTGATTGTAGACAAAATTATGGTGACCGATTCTGCCATGTGTTTACACTTAAGTTACTATATCTAATCATTCAGAATGCATGATGCACACATTATAAACACCTCATCATCCACTCCCCCACCCATTCCTCTGGATATTGGGTGATGCAGTGGATCAAGCGAGTCGTGAGTTGCAATTAATATCCCTTCACGACGCTTTTGCAAGCATGATATTGCACTTCAGCCGTTATTAAGGTAGGCTTGGTTGCCATTTACTACGAATTCCTTAAAGAAGTGCTTTGTCTTTGCTGATATTTGTGCCTCTGGAATGATTAGGCGATGACGCTGCTGACTTTGATACATTTCCGTGAATAGCTATGCTCTCTATTCAGCTTCTATTTTCAATAAATTTTGATAATAATCGTGTAAAACTGATGTGAGAATAATAGGAATCTACAAGGCAAACGTAACTTAACGCATATGTCAAACATTCCCGTCGATGGAACTGAGCGGTTAGCATCGTATATTTGAACCCAAGCATGTTTTATTGATACACTCGCTTAACTTTGTGTTCAATATGCGTACAATGTTATTTGGGTATTCTTTAAGTACACTAAAAACAACTGACAGTATCCGATGACTAGTTTATTACATTGATTGAATCACCGTTTTTTTGCAAAAGGTGAAATTATCTTATCAGTCGTGCCCCGGTTTACTAATTTGTCAGTTCTACTGAGTAGTTGATCGTATTTGTTATTTAACGTTTAGCATCCCACCCCCTGAATGCCGTATGCAATCAATTGAGCCATCGAAGGTAAGTTGCAAATTTTCTTTTCTTCCTCAATGTGTTGCATTTCCCGCTCAGTAATACAAATCTGTCATTACAGAACTTATTCAAAAATAATGCGCGTCATTATGTTGTCCATGTTGTTATATGAGCCTATATCGCTCTCGGTGTGCTTGGATTGACGTCATTACACATTAAACAACGTACATGGCTTCTCGACAATGTCTGTGTTTTGCTTCTGCTAATATTAATATGATACCAGCATATTACATGATGGCAACAGGTAAAGGAACCTGATTAAGAATATTACAAACTATCTTTGTCCCGCGTGCTTGACAACGAAGCTAAGTAACGCCGCAATCCAAACGACGATCGCTTGAACCTCTCAGACAGGGCAGCCCCTCTCAGATATCTCCTAAGGACGATGTTCCATGGTGCTGGCAGGAAGACCATCAGGAACTCTTCTGCAGTCTGAAACACTTGTATCAGAAGACTGTTGCTTACAGTATTATAACACTACAAAGCCTGTGGAGTTGCATTGTGATGCAAGCCTACGAAGCATCGAAGCATGCCTGATGCAGTCACGTGCAACAGCTACGAGCTCACACAAAACAAAAGATTTTGCACCAGTAGCGTATGCCAGACAAACGTTATCCCCGGCCAAACAACGTTATTCAAACATCGAGCGTGAGCTTTTGGCCGTGGTATTTGGATAGGAACGCTACAGCACATTCTTGCTTGGACGACCTTTCAAGGTTGTGACAGGCCACCAACCACTGAGAGCAATCTGTGCAAAAGGCTTGACAAAAGCACCACCCCGCATGCAACGCTTACTTCTTCGACTACCAGGGTACGAAATGGAAGTGGAATATAGAACTGGCAAAGACCAAACGGTACCCGACTGGTTATCCAGAGCTTTGAACGGGAACAACAAGGAGCCATTAGAACTAGATGTTCGTTTAGATTTCATTAGCTTCACACCAAAGCGGCTCAGTGAGATGCAGCAGCATACCGGCAAAGACGCAAACTTAACTGCACTCAAAGCTCAGATAATGGTCGGATGGCCAAGTTCAATAAAACAGATTGATGACCAACTCAAACCTTTTTGGCACTATAGAGATGAATTATCTGTTGAGAATGGTTTAGTCATCAAAGGAACCCGTATTGTGGTACCTAGTAGTCTACAGGATTACGTCCTGATCAAGCCTCAAACAGGTCACATGGGAGTGACCAAATGTCAGGTACGTGCTAGGGATACAGTATTCTGGCCTGGGATCAACGAACAAATACGAAAACTAATCGGAAGCTGCCAGGTCTGCCAGAAATACCAGGAATCTTAACCACAAGAGCCGATGATCCAACATGACATACCGACTGTGCCATGGACCAAAGTCGGGTCTGACATTTTCAACCTAGGGAATCTGCAATATGTGGTTGTCACAGACTATACCAGCAAATATGCAGTAGTCAGAGAATTGCCAAATCCAGCACCGTCCAGCACAGTGGTTAACATCTACAAATCCGTCGTCAGTGAATTTAGCACACCAAAGGAAATGGTATCGGACAAGGTACTTCACTACAGTGCAAAAGCATTCGCCGATTTTGTCAGCAATGGGGAATACAGCACACTTGCAGCAGCCCCAGATATCCCCAGAGCAATGGAGCCGTCGAGCGTGCTATCAAAACCATCAAAAGGATGATGAAGAAGTCAATGGAGACAGGAGAAGACCCAAGTTTGGCACTTATAGCATGGAGATGCACACCACTAGATGCTCGGACGAAAAGTCCCGCGGAACTGCTAGGCTGGAAACTGTCAGTGAATTTACCGGTACAGCGGTGCCAACTACCTGCAGAAATGATCGAGGCACGTGTGCATAAGGATCAACAGACGCAAGATTGCTACAACTCACATGCCAGAGCACTGCCACTCTTGGCAGAGGTATGCCAATAGTATACCAACAAGGCCATCTTTGGAAGCCTTGGCGAGGTGACACGTGTGTGTGACGACCCTCGCAGCTATACGATCAAAACCAGCGGCGGCCAGTCGGTCACAAGAAACCGACGGCACATCCGCCCAGTTTCTCGTACATCATACAAGCCTCAGAGGAACACAACTTCATCTACTATGCAGCCGGCTCAGAGTGCTTGCCAGCAACAATCTGCGCCTGACCCAGAGCCTTCCTTTAAGATGACAATGTTGAGTAACCAATCTAAAACTACGCAATCCAAAACACGTTAGATTCGCGGAGAGTGAATATACCACAAGATATGGTCGTTCTATTCATGTGCCTAAGCGTTTCAAGTGTGCTTTAATATGTTTTTTTTTACTTTCTGACTTGATGTGAGTTTGATTACCATCTTACTATACTACTAACACTATGCCTAAGCAAGGATGTGATTTAACCAACAAACTCTATTGTGTAGACGTTGGATACGTTTTGTAATGTTCATATGTTCATTATTCTTTTTAAAAGAAAAGGGATGTTGTGATATGAGCCTATATCGCTATCGGTGTACTTGGATTGACGTCATTACACATTAAACAACGTACCTGTCTTCTCGACAATGTACGTGTTTTGCGTGTGCTAATATTAATATGATACCAGCATATTACAGTCCACACACTTCCGTCGCCTTGCTTGCACATAATACATTTGATAAAAAGCGCCTTAAATCACTTACACATCCTCAGCTATTCGTCAATATCTTCTAAAGGGCCTAACTACTCAATGAAGCAAGTGATTGCTTCGACCTGTCTGCTTCACTTTGCCTATGAAATTTGCCAGCTACAACGAGTGATTCAATTTCACCACAATAGTACAGTCACAAGTTCAGCGTATAGAAGCAAACTTCTTCGGAACAATAATTGCGATGTCATGCCCATGCGAACTGAGTAATTGTAATGTGGCCCGAATTCGTTATACTGATGAATGCATCACGAATCAGGCAATAGCTAAATGTGAGCGCGAAGTATACCTCGCTTTCTTCTTGCATCTATAAAACACCATATATTTTCGCGCCACATGCTGGATATGCTTATCCGCCCACTAATTTGATTACTCCCGATCATCAAGGTACATAGAATGGGTGTTAATAACCACTAACTTAATCATCAGTCGTTTTCGCCTTGTGATGGACTTAGTTATTGAATCCACTTTGACTGCTGACGTTTATTACTGTAATTGGTAAATCACCTCTGACCATTGTCATCGATTGAGGCGCAGTGATCCGCATAGCTATGTTATCTGACATATAATTGTGTAATCTCATTAATTTAAAATGTTACTCAATGAATCAATATTTATCGGGCAAACTTGCTGTCATTTGGTTATTGATTAAGCTGCGGAGTTAACAAATGGTTTGTTAACACGTCGCAAACTTTGCATGATATGGGGTAACTAATGATTGCGTAAATGGCTGTTTGGAAAAAGGATTATTTAATGCAAGCTTATCATTCTGTGACAATATAGGTTTGCCTATCATTGTGATATTAGTACATGTGCCCTAGATGTGGGAAATGTTTGATTATTGCGCGCAGCATCACCATAACCAATATAATTTGGCCCCATCTGAGGGATGTTAATCTGAGTTCGTTTATTAAGTAGCATATACACAATTTCACGACGTAGCATGGTCGCGGCGTGGGAATCAGCCTCCACGTGCTCTTCAATCAACATCTTAAATTATCGAGGACATAATCAAGCAATGGGCAACTTTCCGTACGTGTTTAACAAATGCATTTTTCGAAACATCGTTATGGGCCATGCAGAGTATGCGTGCATTAATCAGAGCGATTTTACAACGCATTTGGAAAGCGAGAGACCTTTTGTCTCCTTGTCAGATTAATTGCGTTGCATGTTGTGTAAGTAGATAAGCATAGTGGTTTGTTGCTGGTAATTCCTGATTGTGGCAGTCAACAAGCTAATGAAGTACTCTAATGCTTCCATGGCGGCTTTACTGCAACTTATTTGCGTGGCTTGTTCTATATGCACTCAAAACACGCACAATTATCACGCTGCAATTATTGTGTTCTTCTGTCGTAGATCACCCCACGCACACTCCATTCCTTTTTACGTTTAGGACGCCCATGCAGACTCCAGTTGGTGCTTCTCATATCCAGTAAACTACTGCTGTCTTTTTAATTTTCTCTTCTGTTGTCGAGTTGGTCACCTTGCGCAGCTTGGTATATGCCTGCTGGCGAGGCATGTCGTGGTATTATATATAATTAATATATAATAAAAACAGTATAAGGTCCGATATAGAGCCTCGTGGTACTACACAAGTTATTACTAGTAAACCAGACACATCTTTACTTAACCTGCTATTTACTCTAAGTTAAGTCACATTGTATCAAATCCAAAAACAAAAACCTGATACCACAATGACAAAAATTCTGAATAGTATATTATGGTCATTGGTGTAAAACGCCTTTTTGAGATCTATAAAAACACCGATTGACTGCCGTCTAATTGCTGTCCATGGCTTTTGTTACAGTATCAGCAGATTCTACAAGTGAATGCGCCGTTGAATGTTTACTTTTAAAGCCATACTGCCTATTGCATATCATATTATTAGTATTAAAAGGGAAAAATTTGATTTCTAAATGGTTTTTCAATTATCGTTGGTAACTGGGGTGGCAGAGAGACTTGACTATAGTTAGCAAGATTTTCTGGTTGCTGGCTTGGAAAAGGAAAATATCTTTTGCCATTGTCATTGCTTAAGGGAACTGACCTTTTATGAATGTTAGATTACAAGTTTGTGTTAGTGGTTGGGTGATTTCACAGATAATCCGCTTTTTGTAAATCACAGATTAAACGTTTGATACGGTATACTGTATCCTGTTATTTTGTCGATATCTGCAAATGTAGCCAAATTTCGCCTTCAGTATTGCTCGAGGTCTTCAAACTCGTTCTCCAGTTGCATGGTTTTGGCTTACAGAACTTAAATTACTAGGTCTATTTCAGTAATGGGCTTATCGTATTCAGCCTTAAACTGAATGTCATGGGCTGTAAGAAGGGTCACGATAATTTCCACTGTAATCTGCGACATTTTATCGATTGCAATAATCACCCCGTCGTATAGGTCACCTGTCTGCAAACCGGCTTTGTCCGGGGGTGCAAAACTGTGTGGGGGTGTTCGGAGCCCTCTTCTGATGTTTCTCCCATGCTGAATACTGAGTTGGTCCCTTTCGAAACATTCGGTAATATAGAGCAATATTCACCTGAGTTAATCCGATTATGATGTCTAACGATAATATCGGATAATCTCTGATAATTTAATAAACTAATGTTAGCATAGTGAGTGTCAAATAATTTAGTTAGTTGTGTCGTATATGTCATGGAAGTGAAGGCTACAGCACACTTAATAGCAATTTGAGAGTGCCGGACTCGCAAAGATGGAACACATCCTGTCAAAACTAGCGATTACTTAACTTATTGTTAATTGTGTGTCATTTTAGGTAGGTCTCTCGATTCATATAATTGTGAGCATCACATCGGGCCGTCGTCCGACAAAGTCGATGTTATCACTCATACCTGTAATGCAATTCCTTCTTTTATTAGCAAACACTAACATATTTCTTAACGGAGCGATGTTACCATACTCATACGCAAGTACAGACTGCCTGTTGGAATATGATACGCAAACTGCCCATCGACCGCGTTGCTTTAGAATGACATTACTAATAGTTTGTGTTATATATATTCTATAGCGGCATATTTTTTATGTACATATCATAGATAGGTCTTGAACTTATTTCATATTTGCACTTATCTTATGCAAACTAATCTAAAACAGACTGAAGAATTATCAATCGCGTCATAGATAACGGGTTTGCTGAGCTAAGGGTCAGTGCAGGTATATTGTTGTGTACATCGACAACATTTCAAATAATTATGAATTTTTTTTAAATTTAGCGATGTTTCCTATCGTGTTTATAAAAGATACAACGTCTATGCATAAAGAAAGAGAGTATAGAATCAGCCAACGTGATGGGGGAAAGTGTCTCGTCTATGTTAGTCATAGACGGTAGTCATCGTTTAGTCATTAGCCCCTGTGGAACTATTCAAGCAGCACTGAAGTCCGTCTTAATTTACGAAGAACAGAACGTTGAGCCTTCGTGAGTTTCCCGCTTGACACATAAGTCAGTTCAAGTAAAGACAGTTAGTTAACACTGAATAGGATAATGCTAATTCTCACGCCGGATAACAATAAACTTTGCCGGAATTAAATGACCCCTGTACAGCAGCCTCTGATATTTATTCGTTCGTAACGATGCGTCAGCTAGACTAGACAAGGAAACAAATCCAATGCGATTATTGGCTTATGCCCAAAGGAGCTATCAGTCGTGTCACGGATTACTATTTTGTCAGTTCTACTGCACTCTGGTTCCAGGTATTATTAATCACTTGTGCTTTATGTATGTTACAGCAGTACCACAGACGCAGTATATTTAAACTGGCATAATTCGAATAAAGATGTGTTATATTTCCACCAAAGACTATTCCAAATGCCTTACTGAATTCGTGAGTGAGTGAATGAGCGTGAAAATGTGTAAACAATTCCAATGCTGTGAGAGCAAACGGGTGAGAGAGCTAGATACAGAATGAAAATGGTGGATGGTGTGTTGATCGAAAATAGCATACGGTGATATATGCTGTTAATGACACAGGAAATATTACTGTTTTGTATGACGATCTAATCTAAGTCACCACAATAGGGATATTCATGCCCAGTAGTTAAAGCTATTCCGTTGAAATATCAGCTGGCCAATCTAACGACATCACACTGTGTGATATACTAGGTTTGGATTATGGTAATTGGGCTTCCTGCCCAATATTGTAAGCAATAGTGCCTAGTACGTTGCTTGGCAACCGCACTTTGAAAACCGAAAGACTGATATTTCCAAGATATTATAGAGAGTCAAATTTGTTCTTTGAACAGGCCAACGGAAAGACCTTTATACATATGTCTCGTCCTACGCTGGGCCAACTTAGTACGACACGCGACACATCTACACGTGTAGTGTAGTAGCTTTATTGCAGCAAAGACAAACCCACCGACCTACATAAATATATATATATATATATATATATATATATATATATATATATATATATATATATATATATATATATATATATATATATATATATATATATATATATATATATATATATATATATATATATATATATATATATATATATATATATATATTTAATTTACAAGCGGTTTTAGCTAAGCGTTTATGGTATAACACTATTGTAAAAGTTTTCACCAATTCTTGCTTACATTTGATGTACATGATATAGGCCCACGCGAAAAATATTATACCTTTGAAACACTGGCTGGGTATGAAGGATGAGCAAGCAATGCTTTTGTGACATGGTCCACATCTGTTTGCATTCGTCACGACAGATTGCCACGGACCCAGTGTATATTCACTTCTATGACTGGCTGTGTAGTTCATATCAGTCTTTGCAATGCCATTCATCAGCTCAGATTCACGACACTCGAGTCTCGAGCGCATTGCTTGGTCAAGACATTGTAATTCCCGTTATATGTTTTTCGTCTTGAAGGCTTTGCGTCCCAGACAGCGTGATTAATTTAATTCCATCGATATATCTAAATACTATGCGTATCTGTAATCAAAACAACAGACAATTTAGATTAATTTATCGGTTACTTTGAAAAAAATTAGTCGGACTCTCAATGTTGACATCACATGTACTATATTAATTCGTACATATCTTAAAATAATTTATACCATCCTTTGAGTCTGGGGTCGCGAAAGGGACCATCGTGTGGATGTAGGATGTTTGAAAAGTAATTGATTTTCCGACGAGAACAAAATCTTTTGCTAACCGATCGACTTCAGTTAGTATACAATCTAGGCCTCGCGCGTGATAGTTTAATGTATTCACGTTAGGTGGCATTTCTTTATCTTCATAGAACAATGACTGATGCGATAGGAGCTAATAAAGATATGTTGGCTATACATCCCGTGCATTGTTAAATAATGTACCATATGCCGTAATTAATGCACACAAATATGCGACAGCACATTATTCATTCGTTAGTATTTGGCTTTGAAGTTGCCAGGTCGGCTACAGGTCTGTCTAGACAATTACATGGTCTGTGAGGCTTATGCATATTGTGTTAAGATCAAAGGGTCCGCTAAAGGTCAAACCTGATCACTATGTCTGCT
>CM067346.1:17490591-17573091 GCA_034190875.2 Urechis unicinctus
ATGAATAAAATAGGGCATATCCTTGCTCACCTAGCGATTACATAACAATAATTGATCTCTTGGATGAAACAATGTACGTATTATGGGCACTGCAGCTCATCTTGTATCGACTCAACCGACGTTATCGCTTTAAAATACAATGCAACTATTCCTTGAATAAAAACAGGGTAAAGATACTTAGGAAAAAGCATTTGTTGCACCGAAACGGGTCCTGGACTTTTATGTTTTTGTTCCTGTAACCCGGTTGCAGTCAAGAGTTATGCGGCGTTTGCAGCGCAATTTAAATGTTGATAACATTATAATTCGCTTTCTAATGAATTAACTGCTGTATTTTTATAGAGACGGATTCATGTCGCACAAAGAGGTACAGCTTGCATTACGATAACTGCTTCGCTATGCATATGGCGCGCATAAATATTGTCAAATTAACTTTTGTTAAGTTATGAGCCTGCATTTAATTAGCTTGTTATCTTGATTGCCACAACCAGGGCATATACTAAATCTACGTAACGAGAAAGTGAATAATCCATTGACTTGTTGTTACTCTGGCGGCTTTTCATCGCCTACATTTTTACAGCAAGACGTTAGATATGTTCGCCGGTTGGTTTATATCGGGTTAATACCCGTCCAACATTAGGGAGATGGTTTAAAGACCAATGGAAAATGCCGGCCAGCCTCTTCTGGGTATGCAACAAATTGACTATTTGTGAACGCTTCTGGGTTTGCGATTGATTTGGATATCACCGCGCTCGGGAAAATAACGGTTCCACTCACGTATATTGCGGTTACAAATAGTTTCTTCTCGTTCAATACTTACTGCAATGAACGATTTGCCTCCTCAGAGTATTTGTCTAGCAACTGCTTCCGTGCATCAAAATTACATGTGTCCGACATTACGTTAATTCGCATGTGCTCTGCACAGAGCCTTCATATTTTCTAGTTCCAGGTACTATCAGCCACTCTTGCTTTAATTGTCTCATCGGCGGTAACACAGTCACCGGTAGACAGCCGTCTTATAATACAAGCATACAAATATGCTATGTTACAATAAAATACAATTACAATAGCCTACGTATGTTACTTTCAGCAATAATTTACAACGATTCTACAAGATGTTACCTTGACTGCGTATCTTAATAACTGCCGTGTCATATATCACATCAACTGCATCAGGCTAGGAAATAATGCATGTTAATATCCGATTTCGCTCTGCCTATTTTATCACTTGGCGATTACCCTATTGTGAAATGATACCCTGCAGCGGCGTATTGTCTGTGTATGATATGGGTCAGCATGCGATGCCGATTATGTCAGTGAATAAGTGAGCAAGCCAGTGATAGGGTAAACGAATAAGTGGCTTTTGAATCAAGGTATATATCTTTAATTCGTTTTTCCATTTTACAAATATAAATGGAAAATGGGTAAACAACTCATTTTGTATTTATGTTTTTGACAAAAAATTGTCATGCATCGAAAAAGCATGGCGTCCGCGCTAAATGAATTCGACGAAGTTATCGTGATAATGTTACAAGATGGACACTCTTATTTAGTGATTTCCTAGCATTTGATTTCTCTCGGGTTTCAGTGGGGCTCATCCGCAGCTATTATCCGTAAATACTGCTTATGGCAGGTTACCTATCATGACAGGGCATACAAGTTGCTTGGCAAGGCACTCGCCCCTGGTGGATTTGATAATCTGATGCCACCTTAGGGGCGAGGGGCCGTATGGAAGAATCTTTAAGGATATAAGCAAATAGGCTCATTCTAGCAGTGCAGACAAGAGACAGTTTAAAAAACATACATTTTCATATCCATAAATGTCTAAACATCAATCAATAGTGGTGTGTCTGCGGGGCGAAGTCGAGTGGAGGAGCCAGCAAGCAACTCGCGCTTTACAATTGGGCGTGTGTCGACGGATGATGTACGAAGGAAATGGGTCTGAGATGATATAATACTGTTTCATACTACAGGTTTGAATATAACAATGACCTGTATTGGTTCGGCCTTCGGTTAGAAATCACGAGCTCCACCAAATTATGTTGCATTGTGGGAGTCGGCTATTTTGAGGTTTTGAACAAAGTTTCTCGACGTTCCGCACTTTCGCACTTTCGTAATGAAACTGAACAATAATACAAAACTGTAGTATTAAAAATAGTACTCGTGTCTTTTCATGATATAATCTTTCATTTCGTCACAAATTCCATGGCCTGGAGGGCTTTTGTAAGTTTTTAGCGAGTTCATCTGTCATATTGACTTCGGAACCTGTCAAAATAAAATACAGACATCTTCGGGCGGAGACGAACGATCTCATCGACCCTTCTTTAACTGTAATCGAGTTATCCGATCGAAAATTTGAAAACGAAACTAAACCCATTTTCCATTTTGGTTTTTCGGTTAATGAAATCTAATATCGGGAAACGAAACTGGAATGTATACCCAGTGGGCACAACACGTGGAATCCACATGGAAAATACATGGAGAAACTGGTGTAATTCACGTAGATAGTACGCGTAAAATGCAAGTTGAAAGAAATCACGTGGATATGGACACGTGGAAAAGACGTGTGCCCTTCCACCTAAATTCAACTTTACAAAATTTCTGTATTCAGGTGGTTTTTACTTCCTCTTTAGTCAATTTTGTTTTTTAATATATTTCACAAGTTCATTGAACCAAGTACATTTATTTCTCAGGAATATCCAACTATAAGTGCTACATGATCACAAATAACAATATCAAACTTGTTTTAAACATTACGAGCAAATGTCAACATACAAACGCAACAAAATTAGTGGATAAAAGGCAGGTTTGTTCATGAAACACATTAACCCGGTCACTACATGCATGAGCATCATGAATACACACAGATATAACATGATTTACTTTCACCCTAATAAAATGCAAATTATAAAATGTACTTAAAAGACCACTAAAATGCAAAATCGAATTTTTGGTATCGCATTTTGATGATAATTTTTAAGTGACTTTCTGGGTGACGTCACCTAATTGACACAAAGCAGTCAAATTCGTCTGGGTAAATGGCTTTCATCAGTAAACCACTAAACGAAAGTGAGTGAATGAGTTTGATTACTTCATACAGGAAAGTCTGCGAGTTTGATCGGTAATATCTCTGCAACCAGTTATGACATCTCAGTCATACTGTTGTCAAAATGTCACAAAATCATCTTCATAATTACATGACAACACAAATTTGAATTTTGCATGTAAGTGGCTCTTTAAGTAAACAATCTAGTCAAATCTAGGAAAAATACAAATGTGTGAGTAAATCAACAATCATTACCAATAGGCAATATTTAAACTTTTTTCTCTTGGGTGCATTCTGTAGTCGGTTGGCTAGAAAGACATTAACAGCAGCCTCGGTGAACCCATGACTCTTCACTACACTTTCTGCACAGTACAAAGAGGACAATAAGCTATCTAATTTCATACATCGTACAACTGACTTTCATTATTTATTGTGTATCATTAAAATCAAAAACTATCCTGGACTTCCAAGTAATTAGCCAATGGTGAACCTACCGACAATTAATCTGCAGAGTGCCATTTTCTCAAAGCTGGCTTTGTCACCTCTTGACCCGTTCATGTTAAGCTTGCACTGCAGGGAATTAGTGATTAATCTGCAAGCAATATGTCTGAGTGAATACAATTGGTGCATGGAAATTTCTTAAACATTACCAATTCAGACAAAATGCATAAGTGAAAGTTGTTTGGATCATGGATTTACATCATATGCATATACAGAGAGAATCTCACCTGATGTCAAATCGTTCATCATATCCCGGACCCGGCATAATGATTTTCATGCACTTCTGAAACTGGCACAAAAATGTGACATTTACCCGATGTGTTTGAAGTAACTGGCTAATTTAAAGTGTTGGTTCAGAGTATTCATTTACATATATAAATGATTATTTATGGAAAAATAAACAAGTGGTAATTACCCAGTAATAGCAAAGTAAATGACCACAAAACCACAAGGAGTAATTCAAAACATGTTAGTTGAATTTGGTGTAACAGTCACTCTAGACAATACAGTATATAATAATATGGAGGCATTTTTGTGGAAAATATTTCATTGCTGTTTATTTGATCTAATGCCCACTACTCCTTAAAAAACTTAAATTTTACATACCCACAAATTCTTTCTCTGGTTGTCCATAAACTGCTCATTTAAATGTTGAAGTTCCTCAGTGCTGTTCATCTGCACAGCTTCAGGAAGCATTTTGCCGCTATCGGCCAGCTCTCTCCTCTCCTGCCTGTTCATTATATCCCTGATTTGCAGAGGCAGGAGAGGCAGCGCTCCTGAAAACCTGTGCGCAAACAGATTATGCAGTGTTCAATTACTATGCTGCTGACTACAAACTCATAAATATTACCTTTCTCAATAGCAGCATTAAAACAGAGAACATATTTAAAGAAAATTTTCACAAAAGTGCACTTATGTTAAAGGAAAACCATCATTGCTCAATTGATGACGTCTAGAATGAGTGACAGATGAGCCATGACTGTGGGACTGAGCGAAAAATGAGCGATGACGACCGTGTGGAATGGATTGACTGATGAACGATGACTGTGAGATGGACTGACTGATGAACGATGACTGTGAGATGGACTGACAGATGAACGATGACTGTGAGATGGACTGTCAGATGAACGATGACTGTGAGATGGACTGACGATGAACGATGACCGTGAGATGGCGGAACAGATGAACCATGGCGTGTGTATAAGATGGTTGTGGTGTATTAAGGAGCAAGCCTCCAAAAAACCTCGAGGCTGCAACTAACTAGCTACAACGGCTGGCACTTTGCTGAGAGCAATAATACAGGTTTCATGCACCAATGAGCATAAAATCATAAACCATGAAAACATTATATACGGCAAGCAGTTTTTGTACAACCACTTGAGTAAACTTATTTTCATTGAATGAATAACATTTAAATATGACTCACTTGTAAACTTAGAAACTGTCAAGAATATAGCAAATGAATTCTCAACTTTCCAAAACTGCAGCAAATCGCGCCAATCACTGAATCAGCCAATCGAGTGTTACGAACAAAGTTGGAATTATATTCGTATTTGCTTTACTGCTCTAAACCAACCTCTCTAGTTTGGTATGACGCATAAGATCTCGTCTTCAATAATAATAGTTCATACCGTGTACCGTGTATTTTTCGATATTGATCATAATTATGCTAAATAAATTGTACGAAACTGAAGCGAAGAAAGCGGTTAACCCCCGGTAGGGTCTCCACCACAGACCAGCAAGTCACGGGTTCGAGCCTCGCCTACGTTTGGAGAGTATCTCACCTGAATTTCAACTCATTATTCCAGGAGACCCCTGTCGCGATAGTAACTAAGCAGTTGAAAGCCTAAAAACCGTCATCATCCCCAGAGCACATAGATCGATAGCACCAAAAGTTGTGAAACCCACTACATCTTGGCATATCTAGCACATGCCTAGCTGGGGCTGTCAGGTTAATACATGGCCATATTTCTGGTATAAACTGAAAAAAAATATATAAATAATAGTATACAAATTGGTCCTATAATACACGTCTTTTCCACGTGAATCCACGTGGATATCACGTAAAAACTCGTGGATCCACAGCTTCACCAAAAATCCGCATGATTTCCACGTGGATTCCACGTGTTGTGCCCACTGGGTACCTATTTTCTATATATGTTCGCAAATTACTAATATAGAAAATGGGTTTCCGTTTAACCGCTGCTTGTGATTGCCATGGTATAACATTTTTAGCAGGCCTATTTTTAAGGAACTAGTAAGCTTTCAGTATAGTATGTAAATTGCTATGCAAAATGCACCATGTGACAGATTCGTCACATCTCAATGCAATTACCGCGCTAAAAGCTTTGCTACGCGCAAACGGAATGTTTCCGCCTTAATTGCCCACAGGGTTTTACACCAACAAGTCGCAAACTACAAGATAGGTAAATGGAACGCCCACGACGGCCAGTGTTTCCGCTTTCACCAACACTTATTTCCGTCTGTGTCTTCCCTGATACAATTAGTGCGTAGGCTACCTATATCATAAAGTAGATTATTGCCTGTAAGGTAATAATGTGACGAATACAATCTCCATTTATGCGAACAGAATCCTCTGAGAAATGCAATCATAGTTAATTGGATCCTAGCTTGGAACATGCTGCAGCATTTACCAGATAGATTGCATACATTGACAACTTCAAACGGTGTAATAAGTCGATTTTTGAATGGGTTCATGAAATTATCATTTTGACATTAGTTTGCAGGTGAATAAAGATTACTCAAACGTATATTATTGTCACATCTGGTTGTCGGTCGAGAGTAATTTCACAATCTCCTCAGATATTACGCAATCATTTTTTTGACCTTTGTGACAAAACCCGAGAAAAGAACCCTTTCATGGGCTGTTTCTAATTATTTGACATAAGTCTTCTGTCAATGACTAAACGGGGCGTTGTGTATATAAACACAAGATGGTGGTCTCATTTGATCATTCACGAGGGCTGGAATACATATATCATATAGCATATGATCATTATATGCATGAACAGTACAATACAATAATACTTGGGTAAGCTGATGAATGAGCATAAATCAAATGTGAAACAAACGTGGGCTATACTAAATGATGGCTGATGAATTCAACAATGAGCTAATCGTGCTATGGTACAAACAGTTGTGGGTTGTTTCGTTGTACCATAAATATGGGATTTATTTTCTCGATCAACTATAACCGTAGCAATGCTTTCAGCACTAACTACATACAAATGACTTTCTATTTGTTAAATGTCTAAATGTATATCGATTTTGTATAAAAGTCACCTACGCTATGCGATCGGTTTTACAAGCGCCTCAATATCACGCGCAGCTCATTGTATATCAGTCAGTGCAAATGTTTGGTTTGCTATGTATCTGTACCATAATACCCCTTTCGTGGATTATCGTAGGATGACTGCGTGTATCTTCATTTTATTTATGCTAACATTATATTCCATAGATTGGCCCGAGAGCATTTTTAGGTGATGTGCGTGGCATGTAATTACCAAAACAGGTTCTTGTCAATACATATTGCCAGAGCATGCTCATTTATATTTGAGGCTAGTTACGTTTGTCTTAACACGACTTCTTTTGATTTTTAGGCATTGAGAAATAATATATTTGTACAAAACAAGTCAAATGTTTGTTTCCAATAGAAGGATCCTCGATGAGTCGAAAATATCTGAAAACAGAATTCTCAATATGATTGTAAGCTTATTTACATAAACCATATTTTATGAATATGAATAAAAGAAAATGTGACATGATAATATTACAATAACACACAGTGTCCATAATAACATAAGGGGCTAATCCCACAATAAGGTCACCATGCATTCATAATTGAACTACTATGATAAACATCCGTTTTCCAGTTTAGAATATGCCATTTTCTTGTTTTTGCACTCCTAGGATCGTAAAAATAATTCATCAAACAAATTACGCGTTCATGGTCTCAGTCGATGGTAGGCAAAATCATATTTTCGATAACATCCAAGCTGCCATTAGATAAAAAAAGTCGGTTAAGTAAAAGGCGTATTTATTTTACCTCGTCCGAAAAAAATGTAACTTTCAATGCGAGCCACCATAACCGAAAAGTTCATTCATCTGCGCATATCGTGACATATATGACAATCCATTGCTTTTAATAGGCAGCCCCGTAATTGGAACTGACGCATTCACAACCAGGCACTATGTACTTTTTATGTAACGCATCAGGAGGTTATGATCACAGCATTACGGCACCCTTGATATAATTAAGTATCACTGAGCAATATTGTTCCTGCAAGCAGACCATTTATCATTATCTTGGCGTTAGATATTGACCCAGGTAAAGAGTTTACCGTGACAGATTTAGAGACTTCATGAGACTTGGGTAATTCTGACACCTAGCAACAAATGATTGTAGGAAGCCACATGATTCTATTGTTCTGCAAACCGAACAATCGATGCCGTTATTACCCATATTGCTGTTATGACAACCTGACACCTTAGTTTGGGCAAGTTGTTGTCCTGCGACAGCAACAGTCGTCTGCGACATGTATATTACCAAATAATTCCTAACATACCAGATATTGACCCACAGTATCTAACAGATGTGCCCTAAATCACTTTGACTGTGTAAAAAACATACCTTACCTTACATCCCACAAGCTACATCAGAACAATTAAGAAATGCCATCCTTCTTCCATTTATGTGTTCGACCAATCACACAATATTACATATGTTACGTAAAGGAAGGAATGGGCATTGACGTATCTGACAATTATCGATGCGCACAACTGTAAAATAATTTTCAGCTTGATATCTCGGCCAAACAGCTATATATGCAAGTCCGGCGCGATTGGGCGAATTCGCCTGAAATTGCGTTAAAGTAGCCGACAGAACCAATTAGCTGCGGAGTATTATTTTATGATAGAGCCGAATATCCATTCTGTCGACACGTCTATACTTCCGTCACGTGATATTCGTCAATGATATTGTCCCGCCTTGCAGCCATGCAGCCAAATCTCATTGTTAATATTACGCTTCATGGAATCCCTAAAAATAAATTATCTCACGAGTCGGGACCATTGCAAAGACAACCGACACTCGTATCATAATGCCTAGACAAAGCGGCGAATGCATTGAATTGCTGCAGATCTTGTCGTTGTTGGAAATATAGAAAAAATATTGATTTTTTTTAAATATGTGCGTATGTTTGCGATGTTAAGAACGATAAACGATGAAACAATATATATATATATATATATAGATATATATATATATATATATAGATAGATATATAGAGATACAGATATAGAGAGATATAGATATAGAGATATATATATATATATATAGAGAGATAAGATATAGATATATCCATATATCTCTATTTTTATATATAGATACATATAGATAAATATAGGGATATATAATTATAGCAGATAAGGAGATTATAATTTATATATATATCTATATGTATATACTGTAGATATATATAGAGATCCTCTCTATATATCTCTAGATAGATATAATAGAAATAGAGATATCTATATATAATGAAGAGAGAGATAGATATAGAGATATATATCTATATCTCTCTCTATCTATATATCTATAGATATATATATATATATATATATATATATATATCTATATATATATATATATATATATATATATATATATATATACATATATATATATATATATATATATATATATATATGTATGGAAAGCTAAGTAATGTCGATTATATGGTAAATTGACGTCTTTTTTGTGTGCGTAGTGTATTGTAGACGAGCTTTTTTACGTATAGCGCGAATAAATATCGTACTCATAGATATACAAGTTAAATTGCGTCGACTGTTGCCGTTGTACCTCATCTTTGTCAGATATGACAACGTGATTATTGAGTTATCTAATTGATTTACGTTATTTATCTGTAAACGCTGATTCATTTCACACGCTGAATGCTTTCATGATATACCACAATTACACATAGGGCAGTAGGATAATTCGCCGCAATCGAATATCTCGTCCAGTATTTAGAATGTGGCTTAGACGAAGTATATAATGAAGCCTTTTGTATTTGAATCTAAGGCGAAATAGATAAAATGACCTACTCCTAGGCTACCTGGTGAAACAATGTACCCCATGTCTTTACCGAACAGCTCATTATCGGTGAGCACAAGTTATTGGGCATCGCATAGTACCCCCCCCCTCAAAAAATTAAATTAACTATGCTTGTACTCATGTAACACTTAGCCAAAGTGGTCGTCAAGGCGGTGCTGTTGGTATACATTCACCATTCTAAGTCATATCAATACATATACTCAACGTGAAAGGAATAATCTATCCAATATAAACATGATGACTATATAGATGTGTCATAATTCCAGCACATTGCTACTGCATATAGATGCATTGTACGCATCTATTGGTAGCTGTCCTATGTGGCTCATGCACATAAAATTTTACCCACTAGCATTTGGAACCAATACGCTCGATCGGTCGTTGTCAATCCACCGATGAAACCATCACATTATATTGTCGGCAGGTCACCTGGCGAGTGTCGCAAGGACCGTGTTTGCAGCCTCAGCACAGATATATGTAACTACATGTGTACATTTGCATACACTTGTATATGAATATAGATATAGATATATATAGATATAGATATATATATATATATAGAGAGATATATATATAGAGATATATATATATATATATAGATATAGATATATATATAGAGAGAGAGAGATATATAGATATATATACATAGATATAGAGGAGATATAGAGATATATTTTATATATATATATATATATAGATATATAGGTATATATAGAGAGGGAGAGGTAGGGATATAGATCTCTAGATATATATAGATATATATAGATAGGAGAGAGACAGAGGGATAGAGATAAATATATATAGGGATATATACAGAGATATCCCTCTCTAAAGATATATAGATATATATATATATATCTCTCTATATATATAGATATATATATCTCTCTATCTATCTATCTATATATATATATCTATATATATATATCTATATATATATATCTCTATATATATATATATATATATATATATATATATATATATATATATATATATATATATATATATACATGATTACTTGTAGTATCGTATAATGGCGTGAGGCAAAGCAAGATGTTTTACCACGGTAATTGAATGTGGTTGATAAGGTGGGTGTGAGTTCCGGAACTTGATGGTAACGTTTAAGTTATGATACAATTCAAAAGGGCTGAATCCATCTGTATCTTTCACTCGTCGTGGGATTTTTGTGGTCTTTGTTTTAACATGTTTGCAAGACATTGTTTTTGAGAGACTAATTTATCGTACGGCAAAAGGCTTCGCACTGCAATAACCATTTAGCTGTTCCCTCGTAAGTAGTCAGACGTGCACAACTAGATACAAACAACCATTAAGTTATGACAGAATAAATCAAGCGAATAGCACTTGGACACAACTGGTAATGGGCCCACCAATTGCTCAGGTTATTCACTCATTTAAGTTGTTTTATTGCTTATTAATTTTGTCTGCCCACAAACAAGAGTGTTCTAAGTGTTAACGTGAGTTAATTTTGGATAGATATAAGCTGACCTTCATGAAGTAATTAACTGATTAAAATTGAAATAGCAATACACTTCAATGTTATTGTTTCATCTGACAATCGCGGTACTCTAATAGTTAACATGCATGCTTTATCATCAACTTGCTTAACTCTTATGAATCACGTCACGAAATCGGGTTGTTAAAAGGCCTCAGAATTTGCAAAGATTATTTGCTTTGTGAACCGTCATGTCAAAGGTAAGGCAGCTCAGCCGATCGCTGAACATCGGCATGGCACTTTTTATCGAAGTAGGGTCTATACCCGTAATTTTTTACGCTAGCGTTCTCCTGAGTAAAATGCATTTATCCGATGACGTCCGATGACTGTGCTTACGAGTGTAGGCTATGCCTCGAGGAGCTTTTTATTACACAAATTAATTGTTACTCATGCATTTAATATTTCTACTGCTCAATAACTTGCCAAGTTATTGTAAATACATTCTCCACTTCCTGTTCTTTATTATGTCTGTATCTGTAACGCAGGTTCAAACAACAGTTATACTCAGATAGCCGCGCACTTGGAGGGTTGATTGCATTTCAATTATGTTTCTAATGAGTACGCCGCGGCATTTCTTGTAGTGGAGGTTGTATGTCTTACAAAGTGGAACAGCTTACGATTATTATGGAGTTTTATTATGGTGCTAATTCATAGTGTCAAATGAACCTCAGGGCCAAAGGCATCAGTCTGAATTCAATTAGTGTTTTATCTAAGTTGCAACAACTACGGCATATAACGACTATGCGTAACGAGATAATGAACAAACCATTGACTTGTTGCTAATTTTGGTGCCTCATACCACCCACATTCTTACTGCAAGTCGCCAGATATGTTCTGTTGGTGGTTTATTTTGGGTTGTTACTTATGACTCGTTCAACAATAAGGAGATGTTTTATTTATCTCAGCATAATGCTTGGCCATCTCTACTAGTTCTATGCAATAATTGGATTCATTGTAAACGCTTAAACGTTGTGCGATTGACTTCATTGAAAAAAGACAGTAATAATTATGTATATCGTAGATCACCGTCGCCGGGTGTATAAAGGACTTGTCTTCAGTTCCAACCGGCTTTTGTGTGCTGTAATCATGATGAAGATGTTTACAAGTCGCGTTAAGGGAGTTTTCATACAAATTATGAGACCCTAGTAAGACCTCATTTAAATATGTAACCCAAAGATGGTCACTATTTCATTTGCATGACAAAAATATATTACAAGCTTGTCCATAACTATGCAGAAGACGCATAATTATTATTGGTGTAATTGGTGTTTTAATCAACTAATGACTCTGGGTTAACCATTCATTTAGTTATCCACCAAGGAATTAGTGATATTCTGCGTAGAGCGTCATCGATGCATGGTCTACATTAAAATATGACTTTCAGAAAGCATTTTTATTTCAAACACACAACATCTACAAAATAGACAGCACTGTATAGCAGTTACCGCATTAGAAATATGGAAATAATCTATTATATTGAAAAAATAAAGCGCAGCCAAAGATTAAAGAACTAATAAAGGACACGGTCTGACATATTATGAAGCTGTCATGCAGCTGTAAAAACAATGTATGATTCATTAATGTATCCGTACATTCATCATTGTATTTAAGTATGGGGGAATGCTGCGAAGAACCAGTTCTAGTTCAATTTTTAAGGTGCTAAATATTATGTCACTATCGAATGTGTACGTTACCATCACGGAGCGTGATGGTAACGTCAATGCAACGATCCCATTCTTAAGAGCTGAATCTATCATTTTTGGGCGCCTTGCTCTCCCAAGTGTGCAAAACACACTTACTCGTCTATCATGCCTGAGGTCGCCACTCCATGTGTCGAGATTAATTTATCATAAAACAATGGCTTTGCACTGCCATTAGCCTTCTACTGTTTTCTCGCAAGTAGTCCAGTGTGCAGAATTAGATAAAGACCATCGTAAATCACCATCAAGCTTCATTAGACTCAACAGGTTACTTAACCTTCAGCTCAAACGTGTTACCTATTTTGAATGTATATTTTGCATCATGACAGAATTAATCGAGCAAATATCACACCACTGGTACAGGGTCCATGGATTACATAGAGTATTTATACTTTTAGGTTGCTAATGCTTTATTTGCAGCATTTATTAAGAGCGTAATGTAAATTGCAGCAGCAATTGCAAATAACCACAGCGCAGAAAGAATAGCACAACAAATATTACTTTTTGGTCTGGTTTAATTGTTATGATCGTGTCATTGACTTGATGGGAAAAGTGATGAACGATTTACTGGTTTTAAAAGAAACGTCCTTATGTTGCTTTCAGTGCCAACTTGCTTTTGTATACTGTTACCATGATTGAGATGTTCATCAGTCACTCTAAGGCAGATGTTATCTAACGTTATAAAGCTCCTGTAAAGTCCCATTACGAATATGTCAATCAAGCATAGTGACTATTCCTTCAGTGTGACAGTTTTATATCAAACTGAGCACAATGGTCGTGATCGGTATATGCTAGTGTTAGGTTTATGAACAAAGACAAAGCTCGGTGATATCACAGTGCGGATAATTCAAGCCTTCAGGGACAGTCGTGCTCATTGACAAAACCTATTGCTAAGAAAGAATAACGTATTGGGTTGTGATCATTGTTCATAGCTGTGACTCGGGTTACCATCTTCACTTGTTTAGACAGGACATTACATTATTCGATTGCTAATCCATATTGCAATATATGTAAGCGACAAATTACGTCTTATCATTGCTTAACTGGCAATACATGCATCAAGCTTTACCAATGAAAAGGTAATTACATTACAACCGAATGCCATATATACACACACACATATATATATATATATATATATATATATATATATATATATATATATAGATATATATATATATATATATATATATACATATATATATATATATATATATATATATATATATATATATATATATATATATATATATATATATATATATATATATATATATATATATATATATATATATATATATATATATATATATATATATATATATATATTTGCCTAGTTAATTCGCCTTCCTATCGTTTAATGTAAGGTGATTATGGTCGCATTGCATCGGTTATCATGGCGTGTGCTGCAGTCGGCGCGGAACAAAGCCTTGATTTCATTTAGTGCATGGGTTACTAAATTATTGTTGTTCAGTGGAACAATACATTTCCGATTACTTGGAATTTAACAATATAACAGCAAATACACCCACAATTATTATGCAGTTCATAACATGCCCACAATCCCCCAAGTTGCTCACAGTTATCGATTGGCCCATGTGTATACCATGTGCTAGCCTTACGGCGCGTAGGGCAAGAAGAACCTCATTTACGTCATAACACCTTGTATATACACTGCTACAAATCAATTGAATGTATAAATTGAAAGGCAGCTTCATGATCAGTGTGAAGTTGCCAAAACATCCGGGGACATTTGTAAGTTTAATTCTAGTGATATTTCAACGATTGTTAGATGTTTAGAAAGGGCATACATGTCTTGTGATGACCATATTCTACACAACGACGACCCCATTAAGTCCGCCAAATACATAGAAGCTGGTTATAGGAGATCTTTGTGATGTTGAAAAAGCATACATTAGCCATGCTGGTGAAACTACTCTAATTGCTTGGTTAAGAATCCAAATGTAACGTACATATCTCCGTTCACTTAGCCTGCGAATTCTCTTGGTGTGAACTATGCAATCATTCCGCACATGGACAAAGTTCGACAGCATAATACAAAATTATTCCCCATCATAAGAAAGGCAGAATATATGACGATTGTTTTGGCGTCATAATGATGGAATGGTCAGCCTTGGTATACTACGCATATGCTGCTGGTGTTTATGGTGCACACGATTAATGGTTTTATGATCACAAAAATATGTATATATGTTTGTTCATATACCTGTACAAACCTTCATTGATAATGCAAATGACCATTATAATAACCTAAGCTGTCCCGTAGCACACGGCCAAGGTGACACAGCATTTAACATTATTATGTTTGATAACGTAAAAAGCCAAACATTATGATTATGAAGGCGTCATTGTGACTCGCCTCTTAGGCTTGAGATAACTCATTAAGTAGAATTTTTTCAGCATTTGTACAACATCGCATTTATTGTGTTCTATAATTGATATGTTATGTTTTTGTGACTGCTCCAAAACGCTTCAGTTATTGCGAGTTACACTTGTGTATGCTAGCCTTGTTGTCACATAAAATTGTCTTCAATCATGCACCATAATGTTATCATCTGTCCTATGTCAATACCGACGCTACGATATCATGCAATTTATTCCACAAAAGCTATTATGCTCTAAACTTATAAGACGTACACCTGACAATGTGGCATAAAACGAACATCACGAACATCAGCATCATTAATTATTCCTTTGTCTCGTGAGCATCACCCAGAGTACAAGGGAATTCAAATGACAATCCGTAGCTTGATAAAGATAAATATGGTATTTTTTCTTCATAGCATGATGGCATAAAACCCCATCGTGCTTGAACATGCTGTATCACATATTTCAAACATTCGCAGCGAATGCCATTTACTCTAGTAACTCCAAATATGAATACAAAAAAGCAATCCGATGCTATTTTATAATGGCAGGGATGTGCTTTCCGATGCTAACAATCATTCACATGTGCGTTACACCTAAAAAACGATCAAATGGTCACGAATCTCACTGTAACCCTCAGCATGAGTATTGTGCTCTTCGTCAGGATGTAATTGACATTTGCTGGTATCAATGATCTCTATCTATCACATTGTTGTCACTAAGCTAAGTTACCGTTTGATTATTGGCTCTGTTTAAGCTACCTCAATTATGACTCTCAGATCGCATGAGCGAAAATATCATACAGACTTGTATCCTAAGTCAAAGGTTAAAAATGAATGATGTACGTCGCATCTAATATTATGTATCGTTTTTCTACGTTCAAACCACGAATTGGCATCACCCACACAATAATCTTCCACACACACTGAATGGTATTCGTTATAAGCTAATCATACTACATCTGTCTAGTTCCATTTACAGGGGTCAATTCTATCAATATAGACAAAGGCCATGAAAACTGTTAGCATGTCTTTTGCTAATTAATCTTGAAAGGTATTTTGATGCAAACTCATCAGCTGATCTGCTGTTATGAGGAAATCAAATCCTTGGTGCTTGGTAAGCCGCAAGAGAATAAACCCAATAGTCATATTAATTTCGAATGACATTATTTGCTATACTTCGTCCTAGATAATAACTGCGTGATAAGTAAACTGGGGTGGGGGTAGAGGTGCACATAAATCTAATTGCTTCTACTTTCCGACAAATCCTTGGTGCTTTGTAAGCCGCAAAGAATAAACCCAATAGTCATATTAATTTCGAATGACATTATTTGCTATACTTTGTCCTAGATAATAACTGCGTGATAAGTAAACTGGGGTGGGGGAAGAGGTGCACATAAATCTAATTGCTTCTACTTTCCGACAAATTCTTGGTGCTTGGTAAGCCGCAAAGAATAAACCCAATAGTCATATTAATTTCGAATGACATTATTTGCTATACTTCGTCCTAGATAATAACTGCGTGATAAGTAAACTGGGGTAGGGGTAGAGGTGCACATAAATCTAATTGCTTCTACTTTCCGAAAATTAAGTGGTTAGATCCCTTGTCAGCTTGGACCTATTACCGTGGGGCTTACAAAGCGTTGAATTGAATGACAACCTCGTCAGACAAACAAACATGCTATGGGTTTCTTGTCTTGTCGACAGCAGGGTGATTGCACCTCTTCATAACTTAGCACCGTTTCTACGATAAATATATGAAACTCATTATTGACACACACAACTTACTTTTATGTGTGTTATCATGACAATCATGTTTATTGTTCCCAAAACGCCACCTCTGGTAGCTACCTGAGCTTATGAGAGGGTTATTATTTGAATGCATAAACATGTTTGCCGAACAGTGCCAGATTTAATTATTCAGTTGTCAATTACCGGTATTAATTGGAGCAATTTCGACGGGTAGCAGGTGCGTAAAGAGGATATGATACACCCCAGCCGAACTCGTGTAGAATTACTAGGTTGCTGTAAATACAACCTTAAACTGTTTGTTCACTGTATAGGATATGGCTTACAATCAAGGAGTGCCTAGCCACTAGCTTGGATGCATACACGTACACGCTTCCACTCCGGATCTGCCATAGATCCATAGATCCATCTCTCCATCAATCCACACATCCATCCTATCATCCATCCATCCATCCATCAATCCAGCTATGTATCCCTCCATCCGTCCGTCCCTTCGTCCACCCGTCCGCCCGTCATCCACTTATTTATCTTCACATGTTGAGTAAATTCAAAAATGCATGACAGCAAATCGTATCAGGGTAGATTTCATCTGATTGTTGTCTGCGTGGTTGTTCAACACCTGGCTAATGTACTATAATGAATGATACCACGCATAACGTACTATTCTCATCCGACTAGGAGACACTGTATTTGCCTGTAAATATGCAGCGAGTTTAATGTATTAATTCATATCAAAAATTTGAGGTGTGGTTGATCTCATTTCTTAAGCCATTGTGTAACATTTGTCAGGGCTTCAATTTCGTTCTATTCTGGAGGCTCAGTGAGTTTGAATTCAGGCAAATGCCCCAAACATGTCACACGTTGTAATGCTGCCCCTTAATCTCATAAAAGACAAAGGTAGCTTAATCGCAACCAGCAGGTGGTAGGCAGTCAATTAGCACATAATCGTCCCACGCGTGTGAAATGTGTGTCACAGTACACGTCAGATTGACACAATATCAGACAAATCATTCAAGGTGTAATAAGCTTGGCTCTCACCGAGTGTTTTACTGATGTGACAATAGTTTAGCTGTGGTCTGTGCCGGCTGTTTCTGGCTTATTGATAGGCCACAAATTCGAGATCCCTCATTGTTCAGAGTTGTATGCAATAAAGGTAATTTCCACATAAGTCGGAGTTATGAGACGCTATTATATGGAACCAAAGAATCAATCTGCAGTGCAGTATAAGCGGCCTAACAAACCAATAGTATTTTCTTGCAATCCCGTGGCGTCCAATGAGAGATGGATGTAGATTCGGCCTATTATTGACACTCTATTTGGCATGTTACACGCCCTCAATTCGGTGTGTTACTCATGCACACTTGTTTGAGCTGGCATGCAGTTTTTACAGCAGCCCCTCGGGTGGAGGAAACATTATTCTTAAACTATACCTACTACACATGTTGAATCGCTCACGAAAGGGCGAGATGGAGGGCTTTTAGAAAATAAAGTACCATGGTGTAAATCGCATTCAACATATTGACGCGGATCAGTGAGAATCATTTCGTTAATTAGACAGCCCAATTAATGTGCCATTGCCAAAGGGTAGATGCGGTTTATAGAACAATATGTCAGCAATATTGGTATGTGTAGTTCTACTAAGCTGTACAGTGTCGAATCAAAAGTGCTAGTTCCCCACCCAGCTTAATAGTCGGGCATTCTTTTCCAGTGAAATTAGCGACAGCATTCCATCGAATCCCTACGCTCGACCCTAAATTTCTTCAACACGATAGCATCTCTTGAAGGGTAGATAGGGTAGAATTGACAGTAGCATCTAATCAGTTCCTGAGCATATACTCTCCAGTTCTCCAAGCACAATTAATACACACACCAACTTGATTTATTGCGACCAATTTGATCCTTGATCTGGCTCAAGATGGTCTGGTCATGCAGGATATGGATTGATCATAGGAAGGCACTTTTGGAAAAAAAACTAGAGAAAGTTGTTAGTGGACGGAAAGCAACTTAATGAACCAGCAACCACCTTCGCATAATTCACGCTCCCGATTCTATTTCATAATGCAGCGATTGTCAATGTTTCGGGCCCTCAGCGTTTTTAGTGGAGATATTTTCATCTGATCCATTGGTTGGGTTCGAAAGAGAGATGTCTATCGCGAAACTTTCTCTCACGCGGTAATGTTAACTACAATGGTGATTGAACACATCAGGCAAACTTTCCCCCATGACCATTAGACTATTGGTCTTTCATCAGCTGCAGAAAACGCGACACCACTACTCTTACACAGCCATGTAACAAGCTCGATGCGTACTATCGGATGTCTATCGTTCACTTTGTAAGTAAATTCTGGCTGGCACGCTTTCAAAGCGGTTCATTTCGCACGAATAATGTCTTGGATATTATAATCATCGTGTTTTAATATGGTAATTATGATCTGTCACAGTCCATGACATACCTTGATGATACGGCAGCAGCATATATCGACAGAACCTGACTAAATGCGTAAAATATTGTCACCTTGGCACAGTTAAATATAGGCCCTAAATGTTGCAAATGTAAAAAAAAACAAGTTAAATAAATCTGCAGGCTGCTGACAGAGAGCAAATATAAGCCGACAGAATTTTCTCACCAATTGGTAATTTTCCTGTCTAACTCTCAGGTGTGCATGGTATTTCACTCTGGGATAGTCGTGGATACAGATTGCTACGCACAAATGCTGCAGCAAATACCAAATATGACTTGAGCGGTGGAGCCAAACTTTCAATAGAAACTTATCCCATAATACCACATTTCAGCAAATCCATGGCATTAATGATTGCATATACTTATTTATCAATTGGCTAATTAAATTGTTGATGGCGATTTACAAATACTGTCCTGAACTAAGCAAAAGCAACGTACATCATCTTGAATTCCATATACACGGAAAAATGATGGATGATATGAATCAATTCGTGCTTTGTAAATAACACAGTTGCACTTGATCATCTGGTTTGACCGGTACATCCGCTTTTGCATAACAACAAACGAGCATGTAGACATTATTAAATAGATACCTCCATTGGATGAGCTCTGATTAGCTGTATCAACTACAGCAGTATGTTGATCGGGGTCAGATGTATTAATATTGGCTCTCGTTATTTTTGTTACATCTTGGCGGTTCTTTTGGCATTGCAATTCTTAAATTGTACTTGCTTGACACATTCATAAGTTTTCAATGACTGAAACGTGCTTTTCTTCGCCAACTTACTGAACGTTCTTATATCTATCCTCATGACTGTGACGGTTTGTGGTTCTGAAAATACCAATGTTTGTATAAATATTGACAAATACCCGATTGCGTCGGAATACAATAGCAAGTTTTGCTGTCAAACATAGAAACAAATCTTTGTATGGTCCATGAAGGCACAAATTTTTATTTGATTCTTGGCATTTGAACATGTCTACTCAAGGCAACACAATCAATGATATTGATACGTTCTAGATAGGCAGAAGAACGATAACATGCGGAGTGAATACTTTCGTTAAATATATTGATACCTCCAATAAACATATATTCTTCTATAGTCATATATGATATGACTGCGCTTCCCCGATGAAGCGTGCCAATGCTGAGATCTTGGTTAGTTCTTATCACATCAGTGCTATGACAATATGGACAATAACGGTCAGACAATGTGGCGATCAACCATCAATTGTGCCAGAAAACGTTTGGTATTCATATTTCTGGTATTTCCTTTATTTCAGCGTATATTGCAACACTGCACATATTGGAAACAACTTGACACTGTAAACGCGATCGGCTCGTAATGAGCGGAGGACAGTCTTCTTTGCTGTGTTGATATGCGTATATAATCACAGGCGTATCAATGGTCCACCGCATTGAAGTTCAAATTGCTCCAGAGCTGCATTTTATTGCCACCTTTATGAATAATATTCCCGTACCGTATCTTGATGTAGTCCCGTCAAAGAAATTGTAACAATTCTAAAAATATGTATATATATATATATATATATATATATAGAGAGAGAGAGATATATATATATATATATATATATATATATATATATATATATATATATATAGATAGATATATATATATATATATATATATATATATATATATATATATATATATATATATATATATATATATATATATATATATATATATATATATATATATATATAAATATATATATATATATATATATACATACACGTCACACAGAACTCGTGTCTGGTGTTTATCCGATTATACATACAACGTAGCCAAGACCAAATATGTTCAATATATCACGTCAGCTGCGAGTATTTTTCGCCTATAAAATACCCGACAATGACAGAAAACGCTTCGCTGCCGCATCCAAAGAAAAGACTTAATTCTTCTAAAATCTTGCAGCTCTTTCGAAATGTACGCCTACGTGATCTGTCCCGGAAAGATTAATCGCCAAAACAAAACTGGCTTCTCGAAGAAAATATTGCATGTCACGATTTATTGATGCTGTTTTGAATACAAGCTCATACGCTAGTTTTAACTGATATATCAACAGACACTATATTTATAATCATTGCCTCTGTTATGCACCGATTTTATATCGCAACATGATGTGTGTGCCATAAGACTTTGCCAATTACAGGTACACTTAAACCGAAGAATTAGCTCAGCTCACCTTGCATATTGCCTATTTCAAATATACAAAGTTGTACTAGAACGTTGACAACCAGCAAAAAATAGCATATTTAATCGTACTTTATTCATTTCAGGCTAACTGCAGACATCCAACCTGTTTCTACCAGTCATTAAAACCTTTTGACCGTGTTACAGGTACAGATCATGTAAATAAAATAAACCATAACGTTCTCAATAGGATTATTTATGGTAATTATATGAAAATTAACGGAATATATAACCCTTTGACAAACCACTGATTATCAATGGTCAAACAACTGAGGAATGACAGCAAGCTAGTCTATTGTTCCGTAGAAGTGAAATGAGCTGCTAACCTATTTTGCAATAACAGAAATGAACAGCCCTTTTGTTGTTGGGGAAGCAACTAAAGGCCCCTATTCACTTAAATCAATGCTGTACAAACGATGTCCAGTGAGCATTGATGATATGAACAGGTACTGTCTACAACGTTGACCCATTTCTATATGATGAGATGTTAAGAAACATGTTGGGACCATTGATCAGGCTGTCATGATAAAAAAATCACTGTTGAACCCTGGGGCTACAACGAGACGCCACGGATGGTGTTCAAGTTTTGACAGATAAGAGCGAACTGGTGCTAACATTTCACCACACAGGGCAGTCGCTTTTTTATTCATGAAAAACTAAAAATGCTTACGCCTGCTCTGAGCGCTTTGGCGCATCCTTTTGCTTCAAAGACGCTTGCCAAGAATTGGTTGAAAACATTACACCACACCGGATTGCTTTAAATCAATTGTAAATGTAGGTTAATTTAGCATGAACTGATAGCAGCGAGGCTATTTTCCGACAAACAGTAGTGATGTTTCAACCATGGCAATCCTGTATACGTTGATAACTTCCACAGAATATGGTACAACAGATGGATATCTGATAAGAACATTGCATCACATATGCATTGGATTAAGTCATCTTATCTAGCCGGTAACAAGCCCTAGCAACTATTGTCTCCCCATTTTTGCAGACATAGCGTTCGATGGTAGTTCTACATTCTTAGAAACCTTATAGCTCCAACAAATTTGTTTTAACTACATCTTCTACTCAAGTTCATCGAGTCATTATTGACGTGTAAATGTTTCGCTAACAGAATTACAAAGATGGCTGCTGGAAAACCATGCGATTACTTATAGCATTCCCATGCCGATCCGATTTCTATTTGGTCCTTGTGAAAGAGTAATCTAAGCTGCCTACAGTGGCTTGCCCGCAGGCGTGTTGTATAATCAACTCCATTGACGTAGGTCTCAAGCATGACGTGTTTGTAACTCAAGATCATGCTTAATGTACTTCTATTCAATCATTGTTGATATTACCAGATCTACACAATTACGAGAATGTTTTGAGGCTAATCTTATTAGCAGCTGCTATATGATGAATGTCCGACATAGTTAATTGAGCCGACATGCTATTTTGAAATGGTGAATGACCGACCAAGATATGGCTTGGTTTAAATAAGTTGTACTTGAGGCTTGCATTGGATCTGCTATAGAAACGAACAGCTTTGATGTGTTACACATCGATTGATTCATGCCAACTGCTCTGTTTGTCACGACTTTACTGAATAGATGATATAACGTGTTTCAGCATACCGTATTCTTCGTACCTCTGGAGGCATGTTACTACTTACGCATTATGATGCGCAAATCTATATTAAAATAAATAATCACAAATATCAATCACATAACAAACATTTCATGTTAAATCACTTATTAGAAAGGCGTTGCCCATACATTTGGTTTTTCTTTTAGATTACTATATGCTCAGATGAAATATACCCGGTTTTTTAATCTCATTCTTTGCAGGAAACCTTATTTTTCAACGAATTCTTATCTTTTTTCATTAATTGCAAAAGTGAAATAACGAAAATTGTCATCAGTAAATTAGCTAAAACAGCAACGTGAGTCTGCCAGTAGTATAATGTATTCTTGCGAAACGAATCTGATTCTAGAAGAGGATATGTGCTTTTGTGCTGGTCGTTGAGTTTTATCAGAACGTTGTAGAAAGCATAATCGTAAATCCCGTGCAAGACACTGGTTAGTTTAAACTGTTTTTGCCTAACACTTATTTGCCTGTTACACATTGGCACACTTTAATGGTTTTGTAATTAATATGGGTATTGCAAATTACATGGACAATACAATGACATAGTAGCATACAAATTGAAGAGGTGTCCTGATTTTATGGATCTCCAATACATTGTGCGTGTGACGTCCTTGGCCAATTATTGTAACTTGCAAATTTTTTCGCATCTGCATGGGAAGGAACTTTAACTTGCACGACCGGATCATAAATATATGAACGAGAGTTGTATTGCTTTACACGTCGTCGATTTGATTGATGTTTGATCAACTAGGAACACGCCTTGATTGTGGTGTTTACATGATAAATCGTGATGAAGGGAGTGAATATGTGCTAAAAGGCTCAATAGTCGGCTTCCTTCGCTGGGATCGTCTGCAGTTAACTAATAATAAGTAGAGGGGCAACGCCAAAGCTACTGTCTCTCAGTTTCCGATGCTTCATAGTGCGGAATCTGTATGATTTACGCTGTTCCAATTGGCAACGAATAGGATACGAATGTGCTAAACTTAAGTGAAAGGATCCGGAGTTCGAACGTCTTACATTATTAATTTCTAGAAATGAATTTTGTTAAACAAATGTGCGTGAACTCGCGCCCCCTTTCATGGGATATGTTAGTAAGCTCTGCCTCGACTTGAAAAACAAACAGGTCAGCGCATTGCCGACTCCGCCTTACCTGTAAACTAATTGTCTACGTTTGAAAGCATAGAATTACGACCTTGGTGATTGTCATTTTAATTGTGACCAACAATTGAACGAAATACTGCAAACGCTATTGCATGCAGAATAGCAACTTCGTCTTACAGTAACACAATAGGATATAATCATAATCAATCCAGGCTGTCTAAAAAACGGCAAATTTGTTCGGAACGGATGTTCCAGATAGTTACTGTGAGCAAACATAGAGTAATTTGCAGTGCCACAGTGCATTCTAACGATGATTACAACCTTTATGGGTGCTATTGAATTTTACACTCTGTCATCATCTTCATCTTCGTTATATTCTTCCAAATAAAGACTGCATGTGTGTCGGTCGTGAATGTCCAGCTATATTAATTGTACCAAAAATCTCCAAGAAAGCTCAGCTGTGCTAGCTTCCCATGCTTCATACTAAATATCAGGTCAAAGACGACCGCAGATGGAAGTACGTACCTCGATCGAGGTACGTACCTCGTTCCTAGTACGGCGTACTTGGTTTGAAGTATGCATACATAAACATTAATTTTCTCAACTGTTTTTCAAATTGTGACATTATTTACTGAGATTTGGTTGGGTTAAATCGTGGAAACCCTCTTAGTAGTCACAGCCTCGATTTGGGACCATATTTAGCGTTGCCCATGTACGAGAAGACTTTTCTACGCGTTTTCAAACTTTAGTTCGGCGGCCATCGCGTGTCTTTTCCGACGATTGATGAGGCAAAAATCCTTTTTGAATCAGTCTGGCAAAGTAAAGAACTTACTTTTTGCGGAGCATAGTTTGTCTAGATTATATGAAATACAGTTTAGTGAAAATTGTATGGCATATTTGTGACTTATGGATGATAACATCACACCCCATGTCAATCCATTTGCACACCTGATATTTTTGTACTACAATCGAAGTACGCCGCACCCTGGTGGTTTCAAACTTCGCTTGCTGTCTACCCGGGTCTGATTGAGAGTGTTCATATACGCATTCAGTTGTTTTCAAAATTGAATGGTCTTCTCAAATAGAATAACAAAGCAGCCAGGTGTTTGATATTGAACAGAATGCCCCCAAAAACACCACAGCAGTAAGTTTTCATACTTTTGTTGACCTGTTCTGTTTGTGTTTTTGAAAACTTTTGTTTCAATTGGATGTTAGGTTATTATTTAAGGCTTAACAGATGGAAATGAGCATCATTACATATGTAATGAACATTATCATTTTAGAATACTTAAGGTTTTTTACCAGATATGGAATGGAATGTTCACAAAATCACAGGGTCACCGATCATGTTGTATTGATATTGACTATGCTTTATTACAATTACTTCCATAGCAATGTGGACAGTGGTCATAAGATCATTCCTCATCAATAAACATTATGATGGTGTTTATTCTACATGCTGCTAATAATTGAGTTTCTATCAGCCAAATCATATGCCTTTAATCATATGCTATATATCATGCAGATCCATATTTTGATAAGAAGTGGAGGAACAGCAATGTTTGAGTTATTTTTATTTTAGAAATAATTCTCAAGTAGCAAATTGTGTCCAAAATCACATACATACAATATTCGTTATTACATAATAGGATACCGAGTAATCCCGAGTGCAGGTACACTACCAATCGATTACCAGTATCACAATGAGGCAGATAATGATAACAACTATAGAAATGTTATGACTGTTTGACAGCTAAAGGTATATGTATGATGTTGATGCAATAAGTGAGATACAAAACTATGATATGTCTAGGACAGGTTACACAACGCAGGATAAAGCTACTTAAATAGGTCATAACACAGATAAGATTAATTGATATACCTATACATGTACAGACATACATATTACAACAGTGAGTGTTGAATGACAAAACTAGAGGAAAGCATGTACAAAAGGTGGGATGGCATTGAAAACGGAAGGGGGGGGGAAATGGGAGTGCAAATTGATGTGATCTCGTTGAAATCTAATTGAAAAAGACAAAGAAGTGCTGGTTACCTGACCATATCCGTGCGGGATTTAATTGGGGCAGCCTCTTCCCTTCTAAAGAGAAAAGATAAGGACTTACGCGATAACGTTTACAAATTCGACAAATTCAACCTCTGTTTTCATGAAAATGGAATCCAGAATAAAATATTCTCTCTGTCTCTGTTGTTTGGAATGGAATATATTGGAAAAAATTACTTAAACTTTCAGAGATCCCAAGTGGAAACACCACACAGGTTAAATACATATTGCATACATAGCTGATGAATGCTGCGAGAGCGGAAAGAGAGGAAGAGGATAATATGCACAAAGTCTTATGAACTTGTTCAGCAATGTGAGGGCAATATTCTGGTTGAGTATATAGACGAGAACAGGCAAGACCTGGTACACCCCTCACAGGAATAGCTTCTTCATTGAGAGAGCTGTAACCAACTTTCAGTGGCTTGGAAGGCGGCTCCATGGACTTATCACTAACGGCTGAAGGAATGTTCAAGTCTGGATAGATTTCATCCACTTCATCAATGCATGATTGACAGAACTTAGGAGCAGTTTTTGTGTAATGGACAGATTCTGTTTTTCTTTGACACCACTTGGAAATTTTAATTTCAGGTTGGAATTTTTAATTTCAGGTTTCCTGTTTCCAAACATCCTCATTGTGATTGAAGGCTTTCAGAAGAACACCGTCTTGAATATGGCTTGGCCCAAAGCTGTTCCATTCTGAAAAAAACCCCAAAGTAAATCAGATACTGGCTAGTCAAATACATAACATTAAATATTATAATCTATGTTTAAGTACACAACACAAACCAGCAATTCCTGTGAGATTGTTTTATATCACCCTCTACTAATAGACTAAATCATATTCTTTTATCTGTATACGATCTACTATCAGAATATGGCACCAATTCAAAAGGAAGCACACCGTACTTCGATTTAAGTACGATCGCATCACTACGCCATTGTTTCAGAAAAATCATTCAACAGTGGTGTTATTTATTAGCGATAGCTCATTAATATGCCATAGAATTTTGAATAACATATAATGTATCATTAGATGATATACTTGTAAATTAGAAAACATAGACCTTACCTCTGCCATGTTGATGTGTGTACAAAATTTAAACCATGAACGCAGAAAAACTTGAAGTCGCTGTCGAATAATGGAAGTGAAACTCTTCTTGTGAAGGCCCAATATCGCCAACAACAACAGATTTGGTTTCAAATGTGGGCACAACGTTTAAATAAATGTGACGGCGCAATCGCTATAACTAGTCCGGGGGGGGGGCGACGTATTTTAATACATATATTAATACATATATATAGAGAGAAATGTAGTAAATGTATATGGGATATATATATATATATATATATACATATAGATAGAGATATATATATACATATATCTTCATATAATATTCTGAATATATCTATATATATATATAAACACCACGTATATGTATATACATAAATAAATACATATGTATTTATGTATATATACTGTATGTATGTAAATACATCTATATATATATATATATATATATATATATATAGATATAATATATATATAGCTATATGCATATATATAGACATACATATATATACGTATATGATATATATAGATATACATACATATATATATATATATATATATTTATATTCTATATATATGTATATAAATGTATATATAATCTATATATATATATATATATATATATATATATATATATATATATATTCTATATATATATATATATATATATATATATATATATATATATATATATATATATATATATACAGATAATCTATGGAGAATGTGTGAAATTTACGGGTCAATCAAGATTTAACCGTGTAGTTAAAGCCTTATTACGCAGTTGGTTGGATATAGATTTACTCACTAATTCGCTAATTTTATCCTACCAATAAAATGGATTCAAAACAAATGTAATCTTTTTTGCCGAAGTTGCTTGAAGGAACAGTATCATATTATCATGGTTATGCCAATGATGAATGTGAAAGCCGACGAGGATAGCATCACTATTAAAGATAAAAGTGATGATGATGTCAATGATGATTATGATGATGATGAAGATAACCTAACATGCCGTTAGCATACATATGTGACAAGTGTTTTGACGTTTTGAAGCGAGTGAAACAAATTATACCCATTCAACATGCAAACATAAACACGTTTGACATATGCAGAGGATAATTCTACATTATTGTTTGCATTAGACACTTAATGAACGCTAATGGTCACTTGTATTTCCTACAGCAGCGTGTAATTATAATGGCTTGGACCTCGTGTTTGGGACATGTTGCGGAAACAAAATAAAATCGCGTGTTATTTGATATTCGTTTTTGTTTGGAATCCTTATCTCCCGTCTGTTGCAGTAAATGCGTGTACAACAAAAATAAATCCAGGGTTCACACATGTAGCAAACAGAAACTTTTCCTATTACAAAACCCGCCATTAACATTTATGTAATATCGCCGTCTGGGACAAATTCATTCATTTTGAGGCATACTATTACATTGAATGACTTCGAAGCAATAACTAAGAATATTGTTGTGAATATGTGTCATATTATGTAGTAAAAAACAATGCAAATATCTTGCCTAAGATGACTTAAGACGGATGGAGTCTTCGTGAAAATGCTAACGCAAATCATTATTATAACACCGACATTCGACTAACCAATATTCATTGAATAGAGGGTTTAACAAGATTGCATCATATCATTATTGATGCGCTACAAAACATTATGCGTATGCTTTACCATGCATCGTGTGATTTGATGCAACATTGATAGAGGTTGTTCTTAATAAGAAAATTATCAAAATACGTTCTCGTTGACTCAAGACGTCACTATATTGATAATGCCGGGATATTTTCAGATTGTGCATGTGTAGCAGCAGCTAAACGTATTTGCTGCATGTAAGCAATTATGCGTCAAGTAAAAAAATTAAGGCTGTATTCATAGATAAGGTATTGAAATATAATCAATGATTGTTAGCGCTCTACACATAGAAGGACATTAATATTCTACACGACCCTAAAAGCGTTAGCACACATCGCCGACTCCACCAGCAATATATTTGCTAAAGGAAACTAGTTATGCACTATGTAAAAGCAAAAACAAGTGGCACAAGCATTGAGCTTTCGTCACAAAATCACTCAGACTTTGCCTAAACAGCGAATAGAATTGAATGAATTTAGCTTAATCATAGTATGCTCGTAGATAAGATACATGCAATGTTGTGTTTAGCTTTGATCAAATCTCAGCTTGTGATGCAATAGCTGAAAAAGCAAAGTTCATCGATGCCTTGTTGGTGATTGGGATTGGAATGCAATTGGTAGGATGTGTACATCTGGTCGACAACATTAACAGGTGGGACCATTTTATAACGCGTGTCAATGGATAAGTCGTCACACAGTTAGTGGTGATAATTTGGCGATCCCAAATTCCAATACCAAACAGCCTGCTTGTATTCCCACATATTGGTTGCCATGGTATCAATCTTCATCTTGTGTTCATTTCATTACATTGGCTTTTTTCTCCAGGATATCACTCGCTTAACTAGTAACTAGTACTTAATGCACCTGATTGACAATTTAATTGCTGTGTTGTGGCCCGAATTTCTATGTACAATCCAAGAGCTGAAAGTGAGCCTAAAATTAAAGTGGATTATTGTGGTTTCTAGGACGTGGGAGTTGATAGCACTGAACGGTACCAAGACGCGGGGTTCTTATGCAAATTCAAAAACGTGTCTGGTCATTTGATTGTGCAGAAAGCAGCATTTGAACAGTTTAATCTCGAAGACGTCGAATGTCCTAAACAATATCGCGAGAAAGCTTCAGCATAATGGTGATAAGCAGCGTGCATATAATAACGTAATGCACTAAAGGTTTAAGCCAATGATGAATGTGAAGCCGACGAGGATAGCATCACTATTAAAGATAAAAGTGATGATGATGTCAATGATGATTATGATGATGATGAAGATAACCTAACATGCCGTTAGCATACATATGTGACAAGTGTTTGACGTTTGAAGCGAGTGAAACAAATTATACCCATTCAACATGCAACATAAACACGTTTGACATATGCATGGATAAATTCTACATTATTGTTTGCATTAGACACTTAATGAACGCTAATGGTCACTTGTATTTCCTACAGCAGCGTGTAAGTATAATGGCTTGGACCTCGTGTTGGGACATGTTTGCGGAAACAAAATAAAATCGCGTGTTATTTGATATTCGTTTGTTTGGAATCCTTATCTCCCGTCTGTTGCAGTAAATGCGTGTACAACAAAATAAATCCAGGGTTCACACATGTAGCAAACAGAAACTTTTCCTATTACGCCCCCATTAACATTTATGTAATATCGCCGTCTGGGACAAATTCATTCATTTTGAGGCATACTATTACATTGAATGACTTCGAAGCAATAACTAAGAATATTGTTGTGAATATGTGTCATATTATGTAGATAAAAACAATGCAAATATCTTGCCTAAGATGACTTAAGACGGATGGAGTCTTCGTGAAAATGCTAACGCAAATCATTATTATAAACACCGACATTCGACTAACCAATATTCATTGAATAGAGGTTTTAACAAGATTGCATCATATCATTATTGATGCGCTACAAAACATTATGCGTATGCTTTACCATGCATCGTGTGATTTGATGCAACATTGATAGAGGTTGTTCTTAATAAGAAAATTATCAAAATACGTTCTCGTTGACTCAAGACGTCACTATATTGATAATGCCGGGATATTTTCAGATTGTGCATGTGTAGCAGCTAAACGTATTTGCTGCATGTAAGCAATTATGCGTCAAGTAAAAAAATTAAGGCTGTATTCATAGATAAGGTATTGAAATATAATCATGATTGTTAGCGCTCTACACATAGAAGGACATAATATTCTACACGACCTAAAAGCGTTAGCACATCGCCGACTCCACCAGCAATATATTTGCTAAAGGAAACTAGTTATGCACTATGTAAAAGCAAAAACAAGTGGCACAAGCATTGAGCTTTCGTCACAAAATCACTCAGACTTTGCCTAAACAGCGAAATAGAATTGAATGAATTTAGCTTAATCATAGTATGCTCGTAGATAAGATACATGCAATGTTGTGTTTAGCTTTGATCAAATCTCAGCTTGTGATGCAATAGCTGAAAAGCAAAGTTCATCGATGCCTTGTTGGTGATTGGGATTGGAATGCAATTGGTAGGATGTGTACATCTGGTCGACAACATTAACAGGTGGGACCATTTATAACGCGTGTCAATGGATAAGTCGTCCACAGTTAGTGGTGATAATTTGGCGATCCCAAATTCCAATACCAAACAGCCTGCTTGTATTCCCACATATTGGTTGCCATGGTATCATCTTCATCTTGTGTTCATTTCATTGCTTTTTTCTCCAGGATATCACTCGCTTAACTAGTAACTAGTACTTAATGCACCTGATTGACAAGTTAATTGCTGTGTTGTGGCCCGAATTTCTATGTACATCCAAGAGCTGAAAGTGAGCCTAAAATTAAAGTGGATTATTGTGGTTTCTAGGACGTGGGAGTTGATAGCACTGAACGGTACCAAGACGCGGGGTTCTTATGGCAAATTCAAAAACGTGTCTGGTCATTTGATTGTGCAGAACAGCATTTGAACAGTTAATCTCGAAGACGTCGAATGTCCTAAACAATATCGCGAGAAAGCTTCCATAATGGTGAGAGCAGGGTTCGTTCACTTAAGTGAAAGGATCCCGAGTTGGAAAGTCTTACATTATTAATTTCTAGAAATGAATTTTGCTAAACTCCGTCTTACCTGTATACTAATTGTCTACGTTTGAAAGCATAGAATTACGACCTTGGTGATTGTCAGTTTAATTGCTACCAACAGTTGAACGAAATATGGCAAACGCTATTGCATGCAGCATAGCAACCTCGTCTTACAGTAACACAATAGGATATAATCATAATCAACCCAGGCTGTCTAAAAAACGGCAAATTTGTTCGGAACGGATGTTCCAGATAGTTACTGTGAGCAAACAAAGAGTAATTTGCAGTGCCACAGTGAATTCTAACGATGATTACAAGCTTTTAGGGGTGCTATTGAATTTTACACTCTGTCATCACTTCATCTTCGGTTATATTCTTCCAAATAATGACTGCATGTGTGTCGGTCCTAAATGTCCAGATATATTTATTGTACCAACATTCTTCAAGAAAGCTCAGCTGTGCATGCTTCATACTTAATATCAAGGGTATGTTTAATTAAACCTTCTAGGTCATCGTACGTCGCAAAATAACAAAATGTGGCTAAACTAGACTGCGGCCTCGTACTGTTTGTCCACGTTATATATTAATACATATATATTTGTACATATATATATGTATAAATGTATATATGTATATATATATATATATATATATATATATATATATATATATATATATATATACATATATCTTCATATAATATTCTGAATATATATATATATATATATATAAACACGTATGTATATACATAAATAAATACATATGTATTTATGTATATATACATGTATGTATGTAAATACATATATATATATATATATATATATATATATATATATATATATATATATATATATATGCATATATATACATACATATATATACGTATATGAATATATATACATATATTTATATATATATATATATATATATTTATATCTATATATATATGTATATAAATATATATATATATATATATATATATATATATATATATCTATCTATATATATATCGATCTATATCTATATCTCTATATCTATATATCTATATCTATATATATATATATACAGATAATCTATGGAGAATGTGTGAAATTTACGGGTCAATCAAGATTTAACCGTGTAGTTAAAGCCTTATTACGCAGTTGGATATAGATTTACTCACTAATTCGCTAATTTTATCCTACCAATAAAATGGCTTATTGGATTGTGGTCAAAGGGGACATTTACGGCCGAGTTGCTATTGCTCAGGAACGAGTATCATCTACGAAGGATCTACTAATGCAAACACGGGTCATTATGTTTGCTAGCAACTGCTGAAAGTGGAAACACCTATTGCAAGGAATGATTTAACAGATTTCGAAAAACACGCTGTTTAGAATATTACACTGAATTACTGGTAATGTAATTTACTGCATATATAATATTAACGTGGACCATTACATAATGTAATGGTTATATTAACAGGCGTATCTAGATTGCGAACTCAGATGACGGATCGGATGAGATGAGAGTAATTATACTTGCATTAAATGTTTGTGGTCCTTGCACTGGTAAATTGCGTACAACGTAAAGTAGCCTTTTTCTTAGCATCTTGGTCAGCATTGGTTACAGTGCTGCTTTTTTTTAACCAGAAAATCTTATTAAGCACACTTTACGTGCACAAAGAAATGCAACGATTTTGGTTTTAGTTCTGCTTAAGAAACAACAGGTAACGGTGGTAAAATTGTAGTATAGAGAGCTGAAGACTCAAATGGTGTTCTTTGAATGTCAAGTTCGGTCTACCTAGCCAAGTTCAAAATGCAGACAACGCGAATGTGCTGCATCTGCTTGCATATTTGCAGGTGTTCCAATAAGTGATCGTGGATGTTTTTTTCACTTCTAAACATATAAGCATATTGTATAGATATTCCAGCTAGCCTTGCAACGTCATTTAAAACAGACAACATATCCAACGCCTAAATCAATACGTTCTAGTTTATATCTGTGCATATTTTCAAAGCCATCATAGGGGCCACATTTCAGCATAAACCGTAACAATGTAACAACTTTGGACCGATATGACAGCATCAATGCAGCACTGAAAATCGCGCTATGTATGCCAAATATGATAAGTGAAATATTTTGCAATTTCCCCGACTGTGCTGCTGTAATATATACGCTGATTATAGAGACGAATTAATTGATCGCAGCGACCAGTAAAGTTTGGCTATATTAATATTTGAATTGTCTTCGCATATTGTTGTTATGGTGTCATTCGGGCTTGCTTGATGTGGAAATGAAAATTATATTATCATTGCTATTGTCTAAGCTGTTGCATTCACTACATGGTGGAAAGGAGCGAACGGTCTTTGATGCGGGAGGAAGGGCCCGTCCAAAAACTGGTGAATTGTTCATTTGCGACGGTGTGAACACAATTACGCCATGTTCGTTGATATTCAGTACAGCAGTTGATTGAATCTGTTGTATAGGGCATTGACCTGCTAAGAGTCATGACAAAACATTGACAAAATGTTGTCCTCTTTGTCATCTGTTATATCGATAATATCAATGCTATGCAATGATTAAAGAGCGAATCTTGTTCATCCGAAGCATTATCTGTCGTTTCAAGGATATATATACGCAACAGTCGTCCACGTAACTGTTACACCTGGTTAAGAGCACGACGTATCAGTAGAATGTCAGCATTTACAATAAAGGGGGCGCGTGATAACCTGATGCTGGGATTTCTAATAGTAATTGAAAGAGAATAAGAATTTTGCCATAAGAGCCTGGCATTGAAAGAGTAACATTGAGAACGCTTGTAAACTGCATCTTTTTGTTGCAACATTTGCTTTGTTTGCGGAAGTACATCACTGCAGCCGTTGCTTATATATTACAATAACACATTCGTTGATACTAAACAAAAGACTTTCAAGTCATGAGCACGCTATGCGGTCAAGACACTGAAACTTTCGTAATAATTATATCGCCTTGAAAGCAATATGCCCAAGTGTCAGTTACCCATTTTCTTATATATATATATATATATATATATATATATATATATATATATATATATATATATATATATATATATATATATATATATATATATATATATATATATATATATATATATATATATATATATATATTTATATATATATATATCTATATATATATAATGTATACATATATATATATATATATATTTATATTATATATATATATATATATATTATATATGCATATATATATATATTATATGCATGTATATATATATGTTAATATATATATATATATATATATATATATGCATATATATATATATATGTATATATATATATATATATATATATATATATATATATATATATATATATATATATATATATATTGTGTATTAATTGCATTGCTTGAGGTAAAAATCGTAACCTATAATATTTTCGTTTGAGAGCAATGTTAGCACTGCACCGTTAGTAATTCTGTTGGTATTTTCCCCGCTACAATATACTCTCATTCTGTGCAAAATCTCCTTAATTCATTCGAATAGGTGTATATGAAAACTTTCATTATACGAGGAAGCTATGCAATGGAGCCACTGGAAGCAACATATTTCATTTTGAGCTTTCGCATACCTTGTGATCACTGTTAAAATAATAGGGAGTGATACGCTGGATGTTGCAAACAAGCATGTTACGTGATGAGTTAACTCATTTTCTGCAACAAATAGCGTCGGTCTATCACCAAAGTGAGACAAGTACATCACACTAGATTAAACAATCTACCTCTAACACACATAATATTTATGTATTTATTGGTTGTTATGGCCCTGATTCCAACCTACCAATTATTTTGCAATCCGTCAAAAACATTAACCGTCAAACCTATTTCAACAAGTGGCACTGAACGATAGCACCTATGTCGGGATGCGCTCCAAGTAGTGCATTGTCAGCATTTAAAACGTACGTATCAAGTATAACGTTGGCCTATTTTTTACTTCCCCGCGATGATATGTTTTTTTCCGTAAATAAGTTGAAAAAATTTCATTTTGTTTACTCATATGCGACTTTTACCAGTCGAATCTAAACAGTGCTTTTTTGACGTCAATGCATCGTCCCTGAGAGTAATTATCATCCCCAATGCAATGGGATATAATGGTATTTGTGATAATGTACACAAGCTGTTATATGTTATGGCCTTAGTAGAGTGGATGGGCTCGCTTGAGCTCGCAATATCAAAACAAATGATAATATCAAGTGTCGTTAAACTTGCCTTCGCTTGTTACTTATCCTAATACATCATCCGCTAGAACCGCTGCGGAATAAGTTCGCTTTTGATACTAGTGTTAAAATTCTATGCTATTGCGACCAATGTCCTCGTATTGAGCTGTATATTGATTATAACATAATCACGTTTAACCTGCTTCAGTAATACGCAGTCTCGTCATATATTGTAAAAGGCATCATTCTACTACGTGCAGCAAATTAGGTGATGAATCTATGCAGTATGAACTTATGTACCTGCTGACGTTTTGTCCAATGAAAGATGCAAGCACGATGTGGAACAATCGATTTGCTTAGCAATTTTATCCGTAGTATCGACTTTGATATTGAGTTAAGCTATCATGGTTGACTGCTAAGTGATGTGAATGTGTTGCTATCCTCCAGCATATCAGCACGACTGCCAGCGGCATAGCATTTGCATAATTAAACATGACAACTCAGTAACACCAAATAATGTGGAAGGAATTGGCCAATTATTAAGGTGATCCGCTAAAAAGAGATTGCTGCAGCAAGGACGTTTCGTACAGCTTCAGGACAAAAGAAACGATGACGATAAAGGTTTCGATGGTTAAAGTCAAATTCTGGCCTGTAGCTCTTTCCCTACATTTTGGTGATTAAAATGCTGAGACCATCGCCCTTTTATGTAAATATTTGTATAACGTACCTGGAAGGAAGAGTGTAAATGAAGGTCGAGCAATGAAATGTCACATCTACTTAACAGCTTGTGGGTTAATTTCAAAAACCGCTCAACTAATATGCTTGGAAGCATTTCGGCCCGCATTTGGATTAGAAAACTAATTCATCTCTATTGCTGATCAATATAAATGTGATTTACTCGATAATACCGCGCTAGTATCGGCCTGCCCACCAGCCTCATTCTGCTTCAGTAAATGTAATCACCGCATTGACCAAATCATACTGCGACAAAGTCAGAATAAGCAGTAACACTTCATTCCTAGTCAACATTAGAGCCATGTGCTTTCAGGATTCTACTTAAATTGTATGAAGCAGAAAACATGCAATGAATGAATATGCTGTTTGAAATAAGCGTTGAAGCTATGGAATTAGTTTTAGGTTGACGCCTTCCAATTTGTCGCAAATTCCACGGTCATTTAATAATTTGCCAAAATATGAATAAGTAAAATGCGTTACATATACGTGCGGTCAGCATATTACTAGATAACATCTACCAATTAAGTTGAACAAACGCATCATTCAAAGTCTCAATCAACTTTTTAAGGATGATATAGCGTCGCCACGCGCATCTACATATGCTACTCGAACGTAGCTGATAAGGGACTTTCCTTCGCTAGTGTACTTGTAATTGCTTATGAATAAGAAATAGTTGATAAAGAACCGCATTGTAGGCAACAAGCAGAATTGTCGTATTTTATAAGCTTTGAGAAAGCAAGTATTACGTGAACGAAACCCATCAAATATTAGAAGATCGATCTATCTATCACATGTATAAAGATGCGTGCGTTATGTCGGTGGACGATTCGTTTAAAGTTGTTAATCGGGTACTCTTTTAGTACACTGATAACAACAAAGTTTCCGATGACGAGTGCATTACATTGATTTTCAGTTTCACTGAGTAGTTGATCGTATTTGATATTTAATGTATAGCACCCTCTGACTGTCGTATGCAATCAATTAAGCCATCGAAGGCAAACTGCAAATGTTCTTTTCCTCCTCAATGTGTTGCATGTCCTGCTCAGCAATACAAATCCGTCATTACAGAACTTATACAAAAATAATGCGCGTCATAAGTTTGTCAACACACTTCTGCTTGCACATACATTTGGTACAACGCGCCTTGAATCACTTACATAACCTTAGCTATTCTCAAATATCATTTAAAGGGCCTAACAGCTCAATGAAGAAAGTGACTGCTTCGACCTGTCTGCTCCTCTTTGCCTATGAAAATTGCCAGCTACAATTAATGAAGAACTGATTCAATTTTACCACAACAGTACAGTCACAAGTTCAGCATATAGATGCAAAATTCTTTGGAACAATAATTGCGATGTCATGCCCATGCGAACTGAATAATTGTTATTGTGGCGCAAATACGCTATACTGATGAATGCATTACGAATCAGGCAACAGCAAAATATGAGGGCGAAGTACACCTCGATTTTTCTTGCCTCTACAAAAAACCAGATCTTTTAGCGCCATAAGCTTAACATTCGATTAATCCCGATCCTCAGGATACATAGAATGGATGTTGATAACCACTAACTTAATCATCACGGATGTTGCATTCAGTCGCTTTGCCTTGTGGTAGACTTAGCTATTGAATCCGCTTTGACTACTGACGTTTATAACTGCTATTGGTAAATCACCTCGGACCATTGTCATCGATTGAGGCGCAGCCATCCGCATAGCTATGTTATCTGACATATAATAATATAATGTGATTAATTTTAGAATTTACTCAATTAATCATTATCTATCGGGCAAACTTGCTGTCCTTTGGTTATTGGTTTAGCTGCAGAGTTACCAAATGGTTTGATAACACGTCACAAACTTCGTAGGATTTAGGGTAACTCGTGATTGAGTTAATTGCTGTTTGGAAAAAGGAAATATTTAATGCAAGCTAATCATTCTGTGACAATATTGGTATGCCTATCATTGTGATATTAGTACCTGCGCCCTAGATCTGGAAAATGTTTGATTATTGCGTGCAGCATCACTATAACCAAATGTAACGTCTATTCAAAAGAAATCGACAATTATTGAAACTATCTGAAGGATGTCAATATGAGTTCGTTTATTAAGTAGCACATAAAAAATTCATGACATAGCATGGAGATGGCCATGGGCATCGGCCACCACCTGCTCTTTAATCGACAGCTTTTATTATCGAAGACATATATCAAGCAATGGGCAATTTTGCGTACATATTTAACACATGTTTTTTTTCGAAACATCGTTATGTGCATAAAGAGTTTTAAGTCAGCAATCAATGTGCATAATCCATAATTTCACATTTCTGCTATGTCTGCGTGCAATAATCAGAGCGATTTCACAACGTATTTGGAGTTGACCGATTTACAATAAACGATACATACCGCTTCAAACGAAAGCGAGAGACCCTTTAAGTAAAATGACGGATTATCGCAATATCATTGTTTACGCCATGTCACAAAATCCTGGGATGTAAATACCGGTAAAACGTACCGCGGAAATGGATTGCCTCCTTGTCAGATTAATTTCATTGCATGTGGTAAGTAAATAAACACAGTGGTTTGCTGCTGGCAATTCCTGATGGTAGCAGTCAACAAGCTAATGCAGTACTCTGTTGCTTCCTAGGCGACTTTTCTGCAATGTATTTGCGTGGCTGGTCCTATATGCACTCCAAACACGCACAATTATCACGCTGCAATCATTGTGTTCTTCTGTCATAGATCACTCCACGCACACTCCATTCCTTTTCCTATCAGCGTAGGTACATTAATGCAGACTCCAGCTGGTGCTCCTCATATCCGGTAAACTACAGCTGCCCTTTCAAGTCTCTCTGCTGATGCCGAGTTGGCCATCTTGCGCAACTTAGTACAGGCTGGCTGGCGAGGCATGTCGTGGTATTATATACCATTTATACATAATAAAAATAGTATAAGGTCCAATATAGAGGATAGTGGTACTGCACAAGTTATTAATAGTACACCCCACACCTCTTTACTTTACTTGCTGTTTACCTTGAGTTAAGAACTGATACCACAATGACAAGAATCCTCAATAGTATATTATGGTAATTGGTGTAAAACGCCTTTTTGAGATCTATGAAAACACCGATTGACTGGCGTTTAATTGCTGTCCATGGCTTTTGTTATAGTATCAGCAGATTCTACAAGTGAATGTGTCGTTGAATGTTAACTTATAATAATGACCACTGCACAGCTTATTATAAGTATTAATTATTAGTTTAAGTATTAATTAAGGAACATATTTGATTTCTAAATTGTTTTTCAATTATCAGTGATAGCTGGGGTGAGAAAGACACTTTACTATAGTTAGTATGACTTTTCTGGTCGCTGGCTTTGAAAATGAAAAATCTTTTGCCATTGTCATTTCCTAAAGTAATTGACCTTTTTCGAATGTTCGATTACATTTATGTGTTAGTGATTTTGAAGATAATCCGCTTTCTGTTAAATCACAGTTTTAACGCTATCTTCATCGTATCGATTGATACAGTATCCTGTTTCCTGTTATTTGCAAATGTAACCGAATTTCTCCTGCAGTATTGGTCGAGGTCTTCAAACTCGTTCATCAATTGTATGGTTTTGACTTATATAACTTAAATTTCTAGGTCCATATCAGTATTTGCCTTATCGTATTCAGCCTTAAACTAAATGTCATGGGCTGTTAGACTGGTCACGATAATTTCCACTGCAATCTGCGACATTTTATCGATTGACATAATCACTCCGTCGTATGGGTCGCCTGCCCGCAAACCGGTTTCGTCCGGGTGTGCAAAACTGTGTGGGGGTGTTCGGAGCCCTCTTCTGATGTTTCTCTAATGCTAAGTACTGAGTTGGTGCCGATCGAAACATTCGGTAATATAGAGCAATATCCGATTATGATATCTAACGATATTATCGGATAATCTCTGATAATGTATTAAGCTAATGTTAACATAGTGAATGTCAAATAAATGAATTAATTGTGCCGTATTTGCCATGGAAGTACAGGCTATGGCACACTCCATGACAATGTGAGAGGATATTGCCGTTATGCAATGAAGTGGATCGCAAATTTAGCTTTAGATGCATTTTTACACTTAACTGCGGGTGCCGAACTCGCAAAGATAGAACAGATCCCGTCAGAACTAGCGATTACATCACTTATTATTGTTAATTGCGTGTCATTTTTGGCAGGTCTCTCGATTCATATAATTGTGAGCATCACATCGGGCCGTGGTCCGACAAAGTCGATGTTATCACTTATACAAGTTTGCAATTACTCCTTAAATAACAAACAATAACATATTTATTATCGGAGCGATGCTCCTATACTCATAAGCTAGTACAGACTGCCTGTTGTAATATGATAAGCAAACTGCCCATCAACAGCGTTGCCCACCACTTAGAATGACATGAGTAATAGCTGGTGTTATATAAATTCCATAGCGGCATATTCGTTATGTAAATATCATAGATAGGTCTTGAACTTATTTTATATTTGCACTTGTCTTATGCAAACTAATCTAAAATAGCCATTAATTGGCTTCGCCATGCCGAGTGGACTGAGGAATTATTAATCGCGTTATTGAGGACGGGTTTGCTGGCTAGGGGTCAGTGTAAGCATATAGTTGTGTCAATCGAATACATTTCAACTACTTATGACATTATTTTACTTAGGCGATGGAGGCAGATTGTTTCTGCATTGTGTTTTTGAAATACACCTTCTATGTATAATGCAAGAGAGTTAAGAATCAGTCAATGCAATGGGGAATAGTGTCTCGTCTATGTTATTTGTATGTTTCAAGAAAATCGTGTCACACGTTTGAAGACGACGGTAGTCATCGTGTAATCATCAGCCCATGTAGAACTATACAAGCAGCACTGAAGTACGCCGTAATTTACGAAGAACAGAACGTTGAGCTTTCGTGAGTTTCCTGCTTGACACATAAGTAAGTTCAAACAAAGACGGTTAATTAACCCTGAAGAGGGAAGCATAATGCTTATTCTCACGCCCGATAACAGTAAACTTTGCTTGAATTAAACGACCCCTGTGCAGCAGCCTCTGATATGTATTCATTCGTAACGCTGCGTCAACCAGATAAGGCTTCACAAAGGAAACAAATCAGATGCGATCACTCGCTTCATGCCCAAAAGAGCTATCAGTCGTGCCCCGGATTACTATTTTGTCAGTTCCACTGCACTCTGCCTTTATATGTTTGGGTTTCAGGTGTTATTAACCGATTGTGCTGTATGTGTCTAACGGGCAGTACCGCAGTCGCAGTTTATTAAAAAGGGAATAATTCGAATAAAGATGTGTTATATTTCAACCAAATACAATTCCAAATGCCTCGAAATGTAACATTCAGCAATTATCTGATTTAAATAGGCGTCGCCTTCACTGCGTAACGTAATACCTGTCGGTTATAGCACCACATTTATCTTGACATCAGATATCCTGTGAACGCATACTTTTGTTTTGCGATTGCCTAGTGCTTAATGACACCCTGCAACTTTGGATTATCAGCACAAAACACGGGTATCTGCTATGCCGTGTTAGTGAGTGGATGAATCAATGAGTGAGTGAGTGAGTGAGTGAGTGAGTGAGTGAGTGAGTGAGTGAGTGAGTGAGTGAGTGAGTGAGTGAGTGAGTGAGTGGGTGGGTGGGTGCTTGAGTGCGTGAGTGAGTGGGTTGGTGCTTGAATTCGTGAGTGAGTGAATGAGCGAGTGAATGTGTAAACAATTAGGATGCTGTGAGAGCAAACGGGTGACAGAGCTAGATACAGAATGAAAATGGTTGATGGGTGTTGACCGAAAATAGCATACGGTAAACATAGTGCAGTTAATGAAACAGGGAATATTACTGTTTTGTATGACGGTCTAATCTAGGTCACCACTATAGGGATATTTATGCCCAGCAGTCAATAGTATTTCGTTGAAATAGTAGCTGGGCAATTTAACGACATCACACTCTGTGATATACTAGGTTCGGATTATGGTATTTGGGCTTCCAGCCCAATATTGTAAGCGATAGTGACTAGTAAGCTGCTTGGCAACCGCACCTTGGAAGCCAAAAGACTAATATTTCCATGATATTAAAATGAGTCACATTTGTACTTTGAACAGGTCATCGGAACGACGTAGCCCTTTATACATATGTCTCGCTATACGCTGCGCCAACTTAGAACAACACGCGACACATCTACACGTGTAATGCAATAAAGACAAACCCACCGACCTACATATATAGAGAGAAGCATTTACAAGTTAGCTGAGCGTGTATGGTATAGTACTATTATACAAGCCTCTACCAACTCTTTTTACGTTTGATGTGCATGGTATAGAGCCACGCGAAAAATCTTTGAAACACTGGGTGGGTATGAAGGATGAGCAAACACTGCTTTCGGGCATCTTTAAAGTAAAAAAATAAGAACCACTTTTTGTGGTAAGTGGGCTTATCCTTTACAAAAAAATGCAATCCTATAAGCATCTCGACATTTGTATTTCGGCATTTTAAAACAATCGATAGACCTAGCAACGACTTACTGTTAACAGTTGAGAGCATATTATATCAGCTCAGTTTACAAGTTGTGAAATGGTCCACATCTGGTTGCATTCCTCACGACAGATTGCCATAAACCCTGTGTATAACACTTCCATGACTTGCTGCGTGGAAACACAGTCTCCAGATGCCATTCATCAGCCCCGGTTTACGACACTCGAGTCTCAGGCACACTGCGTGGTCAATACATTGTAGTTCCCGTTATATATTTATCTTCTTGAAAGCTTCGCTTCCCCGCCAGCGTGATTAATTGAATTTCATTGATAAATTGATAAACTATGCGTATCTGTAATCAAAACAATAGACAATTACCTCACTAGTTAGTTTAATTTATCCGTTACATTGTACGAAGTCTAAGTTCGGTTTCTCAAAGTTGACATCAGACTTTACCATATCTGAAAAATCGTGAAATGATTTATAGCATATTTTGAATCTGGGTCCCCGAAGGGACCTGCGTGTGGATGTAGGGTGCATAAAATGGAATTGGTTTTCCGACGAGGGAAAAATTTTATGCAAAGTCGTCGATTTTAGTTGGTATACAATCTACGACTCGCGCGTGATAGTTATTTGCATTCACGTTAGTTGACATTTCTTCATCGTCGTAGAACAATGACTGATGTGGTAGGAGATATTTGGTCAAAAGGATATTCGGATATATATTCCGTGCATTGTGAAACAATGCACCATCTGCCATAAATTAATGCACAAAAAAATGCGACAGAACATAAATCATTTGTTAGTATTTTGCATTGAAGTTGCCAGGTCGGCTAAAGATCTGTCTAGACTATTATATGCTTTGTGAGTCTCATACATAATGTGTTAAGATCAAAGGATCCGCTAAACGTCAAACTTAATCACTCACTGGAACATAATGTCCCCTGATTGTCCGCATTGCAACTGATAGTCACATTGTTGGTTGTTTCCCTGGATAAGCTCATTTTAAAATCCTACTGCAAGTGTACATCAGGTGAAAAAAATGGAATGATATGGTACGTAAATATTTCTAAAGATTAAATCCATGCACTGACTTCTCTGTACATCCATCAGCGCAATTTTCATTGCATAATTCTATCCACAAACAGGCAGTAAAATGCAACACAACCATTACGGTGCTTGTCCAAAGCATTTCTGAAAACGCCGACGATCATGCCATTTCAATTGAGCAGCTGGAGCAGAGCGACTCTTGAATTAAAGTGCTGCTTGAAAACACCTTACCCGATAATGCTTTAGTGCAGTTGGAGAGCAAGCGTGCATAAACAATCATTATATTGACTGACGTTATTTCCCCGTTAGATTTTGCAAATGAATAGGATTAGAGGCCATTTTGGTATTCAACATATCCATCGATATTTTTTTCGAGGAATGTGGATGTGGATACCGCCATACTGAAAATATTTTGTTATGTATTTGGATACTCAAAATGGGCAAACGGTCTGACGTTGCTATTACTTTAGTTTATCCACATTTTGTATCTCTTCTGAATCCATCAAAGACAATGACATTATGTCATTACAGTTATTTGATGTTGGCTGTGGGTACCACAATCGTACCTTTGGCTCGTGTCTCTATATATTTTGCAAGAATCAGATAACGACATTTTTTTGACTTACTTGGTCAACAGACAGAATCAAATGTACCACATGACATGACTGGAACCGTGATCATATATTTTCTAGTGTATGTTAGTGGCAGGACGCCTTATAAATGATGTGCAATGACCCCTTGCGGTCTAGTCAGTGCGCTTGGTGCTCGTCTCTGTTTTATGGACTGGAGTTCGGGGAAGTGCAAGGCCTTTACCAGCTGATACCACATATCGGTAATAAGTAACCTCATTTCCATGTCGCGGAGTTTATTTCTATTTGAGAGGTGCTTGGCGTGAGAACTAAGCAACATGAACGCGCAACGGGTACTGAAGTATTTGGATCTAAACAGGATTGACCCCGATTCAGGTATCCAGCTCCAAAAGTAGGTTAAGACTTCTAACCCGAGCTACCTACATTTGTGCAGTGGAAGTCTTTACAATCTGTGTAATCCACTTCATCGGTCAACCTGACTTCTGTGCCTACTTTAGATAACCAGAATATGCTTAAGCACCATAAACACGAATCTTTATTAGCTCAGTCGACATCATTTCAAAAGAAACCGCTTATAGTTATAAACCAATGGAATATGTCATGTTAAGACAACGTGGCATGGTACCAGATGATGAGAAATTAATTCTAAGGTCATTCACACTTACGTTTCGCCGCATTGAGGTAGCTACTTGCGCTTTAGTATGCAATATGTTTTCGTTTCGCGAAACCAAATACGAGACACGCCTAGTATCTTGCTGTCACAAATTACAATCTTTACAGTGCAACATTTTGAATTATATGACGCCGTGTCAATAACAATCAATACGACTGCATACATATTAGAAGGAACGACCCGGGTGGTAATATGTTTATCCAATGTATGTTCCAATATATTTAACTATGATACCTCCAAGCTTCCGACACAAATAAGCAGTAGCGATTGTTGCTTAATCAATGATGGATTGGAGATAGATCGGGAAAACGTTTGCGTAAGTAAAATGGAAGACCAATAACGATAATTGATTTGCAAGAATATATCAGAATGGGAGTTGCATCAGCTCGTCACCGCTCTTTAAACAACAGACATGTATTTGTTTGTTGACTGTTATGTAAATCCATTCGTGATGACCTACTATTATATACATATGCCAACTATGTTTATTCTGTTTATTTAAGGTACATATGCATAATATTTGACCATTGTTACGGGTGTCTGGAGAGCTTTTCGACCAATATGCAGCACGTCAATGATAGCTTATAAACACTTAACTATACTACCTGCTATAAACAACTAATTATGAAGGCATTTAACCTTGTGTAATTCTTCGAGTTATTTCCCTTTATCCATCCATCTAAAAAGACTGTAATTCGGTGCAAATTCTTTTAATGCATCCATAATGCCAATTGTATTTGAATCATAATATGTGTCGTTATACAAAGTGTCACTATACGAAGACGCTACGTATAGAGCCTTTACACCGTGCAGTTAATTGCAGCAAGGTAATATTTCTAATTGCAACATATTTCAATTTGAGCTAGCGTCTGGCATATGATTATTGCGAATCAGTAGTTGTCATTGTAAGAAATGATAACCAGGATCTGGTAAATCAGCATGTGAAGTGATGTCTATCTCCAAAGTATGGTTCGTACTTCTAGCTAAGCGTACCAGTTTACCTATATTTGTTCCTGGTCCTAACCTGTCAATTGTTGTACAATATGTCAACAATGTTAAACGTTAATTATTTTAACAAGTTCAATTCAACAATAGCACTTTTGCTATGATGGAAACAGCAATGACACAATCATATGTACCAGACAGATTCATATATAATGATAACATAGCGGTCTTCAATTGCCTATGCCGACAGGCTATATCTAATCAACGCGTAGCCAGGTATCAATGTACCGCAGGTGCTGTTTGAGCAGTTTCATTATTTCAGCTGCGTCGATCACATATACCTGATGGGACATGCTATATCAAACTAGTGATCCTGGAACATACAAATTCGACCAAAAGATATCCAAATCAGTATATATGGCCTTTGCAAGACCTCATTTAGAAAAATAAAATACAGGCGACCAATCCTTCAACGCAACATATATTTATAGTAGAAAGAATACAAAAGCGTGACACTAGGCTCGTAGTCAGTGTGTCTCAGTTAGTTTACTAACTCTAGAAACTTATTATGACCACAATTGTATCAGACAAAACACAGCAGTAAAAATAAGCTGTATAGCGTATTGTGTTATTAAACCGAATTTGCATTCAGCGGAATTTCAAATAACCGTTAGTTACAATAAAGTTGTCTAAATGTCAAACATTACACCAGCAGCAAATGAAATTCACGATTGTAGAAACTGATGACAAGTTGATACGTTGATGTCAGCTGCTTTCTATTCTGCTATGTTTATTGTTTTATTTGCTTCGCAACCAAGGTTATGTTAGCAGATGGTCATGCCCGATAATCACGATGGGCCTCTCAATTTGACTGTTACTCAATATGCCTAAGACATAGCTTACGGTAACCACCAATGTTGCGTCCATCACCAATCCAGAAGAGGGGTTCAGCTTTGCCAATAGCACTTGTGCAATTTACCTAACAGTGACTATCGAACAACATAGGGCTCGACAAATATGCGAAAATAAAGAAGCAATTATTTCATCTCTGATCTCTATCTCGCCGAGGAGAATGTCATTATTGAGCGATGACTACAAGTGGACAATAAATGAGTGAAAGACAATGTAAAAGCATTGATGAATCGTGATACATTAGCAAGAATACCTAGAGATTCAAACTCACTGTAATCTATCACCTGAGTTATATTCAAACACAAGGTTAGCATCCTCAGCATCATTGATATACATGTATGTTGCACACAGACGAAGATCTGATTGCAAGAGAATTGACACCTTTTGTTTGCAGTGATAAAATAATCGGAGTATGTTCGGTTTTTGAAGATTGCATGCAGATTTCAATAAATGCTTACATTCTAAAACAATTATGGTGCACTCGATTAATTTTGAGCAAAACAATAGCCATTTTCAGATATTATTCAAATAATTAAGCACACAATGATGTGTGGTATTTTAATGAGTTTGGGCCCTATTTACCTAGACAGATAAACTTCATGTGGCAACATCATGATCTGTTGTTGTCAAACATGTCTAACGTGTGCGCACGTTTGCTTTATGTCTGATCCGCCTCAATAAGACGAATATATTGGCGGTAACTCCAGCAATATCACACCAGCGACGTTGCTAAGACGTCGACAGGAAATTGTAATCCAACCAATCACTGACAACAGTAGAATGGTGAGCATATTGAAGCTGATTGTAAACAACGAACGCCTCCAAACTAAAGGGTTGGTCTCACGGGGGGAACTTGGGGTAACATGAACAGACAGTTATTAAATTGATGAGCATAAATTGAGGGGAAGTGTCGTGTTGGAGTGCAAAGACAGCAAATTGATAGCACAGCGGTACATAAGTCACGATCTGATGGACCTATCATTCCAATTAACATATTAGCTGCAACCATACATAGAGTAGACTCCCCAATTCCTTCAAAATACTAGCGCTTAATAAAATATTTCCTCGATTTTTATCGAAGGGAATGATGCTACTAAGCACTTATTTTCATTTTTTTATTTTCTCAATCAGCGTGGCGACTATGAGATACAGGGAAACGATCCACGGATATGATGTATCAAAAGCGTTTGATATAAACACGCCAAGTTAAACTTAGTACTTTAATGGAGTCTGTGTTTATACGTGGCAATCCTGATTCATGTTCTTAAGCGCACGATAGTGACCTAAATAAGGGCTCAACTATAACGAACAATAGTTACAGGAGCTTTTTGTTGAATCAGCTAATATGTTTATGCATTCCCATCCCGTAGAAAGCGTCAGGTAGCGAGTTCAATAAATGATATAAGTTAAACGTGACCATATTCTTGAGTGGATCATCAAAAGCTTTGACTTTACAATGATCCCTCGCACAGCATATTAAAGTAACCATGATAGTAGAGCACGTAACGGGATATAATCAGATTCAGCTATGCAGTATGAATATATATAGCTATGTGTACTGCTAGTGGTGCATATGAGACAATACTCAGCCCAAAACAAAACCGGTGGGTAGTTTGACGTAACCCCTATCAACAAATTTATAAAAGAAGAGGATGACTGAGGATAATTTGAAACATTTATTTTAGGGAAAGCTCTTTTTAGCCCACTTGGCACTTACCCATGCCCAAGACTTGGCCGAAAACCCCAATTCACTGGAACGAAGGTTCATCGCGATTCTATTCAGCAACTAGCAGGGATGGAACGGTCATTTAACGAGATTTCCGAGTCACGAAGAACCTGTCATGTTTTTACACATTGGAATGGTTGATAAGAGGCATAATCTTAACCTGAAAGACGACGCTCGTAGCCACTATGCTTCGCAGAGCTGATCGTTAAGCTACGGGACATCAAGTTATTGTCCGCTGTATAAATCTTGCAAATACAAATATGTGAATTTTTCCACCGCTTGAAACTCTTTTGTTCAATGTAGGTGAAATGTGCCAACAGTCTCAATTAGAATGAAAGTGGTCTTATGTAATCGCAAACTGCATCTGAATTATTTTAAAATTAGAATCATTGCAAACTGCATTTAATGGCGGTTCAAGTGGAAACAGCACAGACCAAATAATACATGCCTGGTCCGCAATTGCATGTTGAGTTGATTCTGCGAAAGTACCACTGCTTTGTCCCTGTTAACTACAGGCTCCTAGCCAGAGCAGATATCAAACCAACTGATATTTCATATACAATGGTTGCAAGGAAGGTTAACGAGGAAATTGCGCAAACATTGAGCCAAGAGCAAACACGCTGGATTATGCCTGTTATCAACCTCCCAAGTGCATGAGGTGGACATCTGTAGACGACTACATAGCCAATGTCATGTTTACCACTGACTAATATGGTCTGCACTTGGCCGCCTTAACATCATATTGAAAAAAACACAAGGGCTCTTCTGTTAATTGTGTGTTGCGTCCACATCAACATAACAAGTTATTTGGTTTCGGCTCGTGTTTTGATTACAATAACACGTTCGTGGCAATGTTTTAGTATAGGATCATGCAGCTTTGGAAATTTAAGAATCGATCAACGCGACTTAATCTTAGTTACGTAATATTTTGTGTTGGGTGCAAACGGTTTGACTTACTTTAACCTATGACATATAACGCTGCCACACATAAAGTAATTGTATATATATAGACCGTAAGATGTTAATATAAACAACAAATGAATGAATTGGAGCTGAGTGTATTATCTACATTCACAAACATATATTTTGCTACATATTTGTCTATAATGTTGATCGAAAATGGAATTATTATAATGCTTGCAAGTGGTAGCTATGTTTCATTTCCGAAGTATTATCCTTTAAATGTAACGTTCGATGGTATTGACCAAGCATCCGACTTTAACACCGTATAGCCCCACACAGTTAGGTGTCTATTAACAACAAAAGGTGACAGTTGAAGGGCACTGTATTACATGGGTCATTGCATCGATGCAGATAATTTTGCATCACGGTGCTAGGTTTCGCATGCTAACTATGAAATGACGGATGTCAATACAGTTAACCATTGTTTAGTTTTTTTCTTTGTTAAATTGGAATTAATGTTTTTAGCTACGTCTGTAAATATTAACATTTAATGCCACTATGCTCCCAAATATCTGTGGGGAGGATATGTTCATTATATATAAAGACTACTGGCCTTAACCTGCCTCAATTGTTGGGGTTTTGACCGTAGGTCGTATATACATTAATCTCTGTTGCAAGGCATTTAAGAAAACTTGTCACCTTTGAGCTCATCACATCATTACTAATTGCATAAACTCGAAAATGCGGTTGGATTATTGTTGGACAATACCCTTAAAAAACCCTGGTAACATCATTGAAAGATTCAATTTTATTCTGGCCTGAAGCTGTTTCATTACAGGTTGGGGATAATAATACTCTCTTCTCCATTTTTAAGTGAAAATTTGTATAACTAACTTAAAATGGATAGTTTGAAATAGGTAAAGCAATGAAATGTCTACTTAACTATTTGTGGGTGTATTTAGAATGCGCTCAACTATGCCGATGAAATATATACACATTAACAGTATAGCCACCTACAAAAATGCATGGAAGCATATGCATCCGCAATTGGATTAGAAAACTAATTATCCTTTGTTGCAGACCAGTTTAAATGTAATTTACTTTCTAATATCGCGCTAGTACTCGGAAGTTCATTGACCATCAGCCCTTCGTCCGGAGCAAAGAAATCGCGAGCTTTGATTGGACAATGTTAAAAAGAGCTCCAATTAGATTACTTATCCCAATCAAACACACTATGGTGATGCGTGGTTAGTCGTCAGCATAAATCGATTGAACTGGCATATATTCGTCTAGGTATAGTATACCAAGTTTGCAATGAGAGGGTGTAAATTATCTGTCGTAATATAATGTCGTACTACAATGTGTATGGTGAAGAAGGGACATCGATGGGTATTAGCGGGTAAGCAAATAGAAAAGACTAGCACACTCAGGCCCACAAAACACAATAGATATGTCATTGTAAATCTGAATGCGTTATCATTTGGTATTGTAACAGTATAAATGCTACTGGTGAAAAACGTAAAGGACTTTACTTTCTCGAATAAATCATGGCTTTTGTGCGACGGCTTTGTTCCGTCTCTTATTCAAGAACCTGTGTATGTTATATCTATGTTCTATCCAACAAGTGACCCCTTTTCTATCCTGCAAACAAAAACGTCACTGTTTATTTGCATAGCACTGGCTGTAATTTGTTACTGACTGACTCACTATTCCTTCAATGAAGTTGACAATATGGACACACGTGGTATATTTTGGTGCATAACCGACCCATTTTTGCATACTGTGATTAGGTCTGCTGCACCTAATTGCCATTCCTTCTGCTTTGTGTCTACAAGAATAGCATGCAAACATATGCTGTAAAATACGTTTAATGGAAAGCATATCTATTACGTTATGAAAAAAGCAAACTTTGCATGAAACAAGCTATGGTCAGATTTGAAGACTTCAGATGCTTTTCATGCACGATGAATAAAATAGAGCATATCCTTGCTCACCTAGCGATTACATAACAATAATTTGTCTCTTGGATGAAATGATGTACGTATTCTGGCCATCGCAGCTCACCTTGTATCGACTCATTGGACGTTATCGCTTTTAAATACAATGCAATTATTCCTTAAATAAAAACAGGGTAAAGATACTTCGGAAAATGCATTTGTTGCTCCGAAACGGGTCCTGGTCTTTTATATTTTTGCTCCTGTAACCCAGGTGCAGGCAAGAGTTATGCGGTGATAGCAGCGCAATTTAAGTGTTGATAACATTATAATTTGGTGACTAGTGCATACACTGCTGTATGTTTATAGTGACGGATGCATGTAGCACAAAGTTGTACAGCTTGCATTACGATTACTGCTTCGCTATGCATATGGCGCGCATACATATTGTCAAATTAACCTAAGGGTCATGGTTATTAGCCTGCATTTGATTGGCTTGTTATCTAGGTTGCAACAACCATGGCATATAATGACTATACGTAACGAGATAGTGAATAATCCAATGACTTTTTGTTACTTTTGCGGCTTCCCATCGTCCACATTTTTACAGCAAGACGCTAGATATGTTCTCTGGAGGTTTATATTGGGTTAATACCCGTCCAACATTAAGGAGGTGGTTTATAGATCAATGCGACATGTGCAACAAATTGATCCTTTGTGAACGCTTCTGGGTGTGCGATTGATTTGAGTGAAAGAGAGACGGCATAATATAGTGCTTCGGAGATCACCGTCCCCAGAAAAATAACGGACTTGGTTCCACTCACGTATATTGTGGTAACAAATAGTTTCTTCTCGTTGACTGCAATGAGCGATTTGCCTTCTCCGAGTATTTGCCAAGCAAATGCTTCAGTGCATCAAAAATACTCGACACATTATCAAGGCAATATCTACATAAAACAAACACTTGCAGGTGTTCCATGAACAAAGAGACAAGTTTAATCGACCCTCGTCTATTGATTAAGCATCATAAACTGCAGATCACATTACTATAAACACGTGTGCAAAACTACAATTGTGATAACAGCGTTTTTGAGGGGTAAGAACATGCTTATGGTAAGATGTACATATGTTACGATCAAAAAAGGTCTGAGTGTGTTTCTTTATCTATTTTGAACAAAACAAAATGGATATGAGTGATATTCCTTGGTTGAGCTAGGGAATGGCTTTCGCATATAATTTGACGATTGTATACAATTCGCTTTGGGAACGTCAGAAATCTCACATTGTATTGCTTTAGAGCGTGTCTATGCCCATTTTAGTTTATCACGAACAAATCTTCTATGGGTCATTGGCAGAAATGTATGATCTTATATCGAGCTGCCAGCAATCATTAAACCATTCTTGGCATGGAGTGCTATTTATGGTAGAAATGAGTGATTTGATTGTGCAGTTAAGTAACCTCTTACTAGTGGATATATATGATAATAGCATGACTACATCATTTGCATAAAACAAAGCATGTTTTAACTGCCATATCAAGAGGAGTTGAATGGGGCAAATACCCCATCTGCGTTCCGCCAGACCAGTTTCTCAACTTTCACCACCTTGACTTGTTTACAACTGGCGTATTCCGCGGATCACGATATAAAAAGCGAGCACGATTTGATATCCACACGTTAAGCTATGGCCTTGATTCATTGGCTGGTCTTTATCATCATCTGTCATTCTGCACTTAAGATGACATATTTGGTTAACTTAGCAATAAACGGTATTGGCTTAGTTGCATTACCTTTGGCATAGTGCTTATCCTCAATGTTAGCAGTTATAGAAGTGTATGGTATGGAACCGAATGCAAATCGCTTCAAAACCAGATAAGGTTTTTCACAATCATATTACCCCCACCACTTGGAGCCATGGCAACCAGATAGAGCGTCACAGAGAAAACAAATCAGATCAGATACATAGCTTTTATGTCAAAATGTGTTATGTTAAATGTCGGTTTGGCTTCGGCATTATTGTATTGGCACATTCGACAGCACTGAGGTGTTCCGTTGATAAGTTCTTTAACAACATTAACTTTTGAGTCTTAACATCATACGTTAATTTGCATGTGCTCTGCACATAGCATTCTTATTTTCAAGTTCTAGGTACTATCAACCACTCTTGCTTTAGGTGTCTCATTGGCAGTAACACAGTCATCGGCAGCCAACCGTTTTGTAGCATACAAATATGCTAGAATACAATTACATAAGCCTCCGTTTGTTACTTTCAGTAATAACGTACAACGATTCTACTAGATGTTACCTTGACTGCGTATCCCAATAACTGCCGTTACATATATCACATTAACTTCAACAGGCTAGGAAATAATGTATGTTGATAACCTATTTCCTGTGAACAGCCAATTGCTTTGCGTATTTTATTATTTGTTGATTGCCCTATTGTGAAATGATATACTGCAGCGGCGTATTGTCTGTTTATGGTATTGGTCGGCATGCGAAGCCAATTTTATGAGTGCATGAGTGAGCAAGCAACTGATAGGGTAAACTTTTGGTATGTTGATAGAAGACACAAGAGTACCGACAACATAGTGTAGGAACATATGATTTGGCTTGTGCAGAAACACTTTCATATTATTTGAGCTGTTGTGTCATTGGTGGTAACATGTGTGTTTTGCTATTCTAGTTGCGTCTGTATCGATTTTATGGCCCATGACATTTTCGTTTATCCGTTGCTTGTGATTGCCATGGTGTAAAATTTAAGCAGGCGTATTTTTAAGGAACTAGTAAGCTTTCAGTATAGTAAGTAAATTGCTTTGCAAAAATCACCCTGGGGCAGATTCGTCCCATCTAAACGCAATTACCGCGATTAACGCTTTGCAACACGCGAACGGAATGTTTCGGCCGTAAATACAACAGGGTTTTACACCAATAAGTTGCAAACTACCAGATAGGTTAATGGACACGACGCCAGTGTTTCCGCTTGTGCAAACACTTACTTCCATCTGTACCTTCCCTGTGGGTAGGCAACCTAGATTATTAAGTAGATTATTGCCTGTTGGGTAATAATGTGACGAATACAATCTCCATGTATGCGAGCAGAATCCTCAGAGAAATGCAATCATAGTTAATGGGATCCCAGCCTAGAACATGTTGCAGATTCTACCAGGTCGATTGCATACATTGACAGCTTCAAATGGTGTAATACTTTTTTAAAGGGTTGATATATTCACTAACATAAACTGTTTGACATTCGAAATGACTGAGCGTTTTGCTTAGAAGTACAAGTACCTATCTTTCCAACACTTTTTTGAAATATATATATATATATATATATATATATATATATATATATATATATATATATATATATATATATATATATATATATATATATATATATATATATATATTATATATATATATGTACATATTTATATATGTACATATAAATATGATTGCTTGTTATATTGTGTAATGGCGTGAAGCAAAGCCGAATGGTTTACCACGATTATTGATGAGTTCGGGAACGCGATGGTAGCGTTCAAGCTATGAAGCAATTCGAAAGGGCTGACTCCATCTGTATCTTTTAGTGTTCGTGGGCTTTTTGTGGTCCCTTGATATCAAATGTTTTTCTTTTTTAAAAGAGACTAATTATCATAGAGCAAAGGCTTTGCACTGCAATATTATATAAATATATATATATATATATATATATATATATATATATATATATATATATATATATATATATATATATATATATATATATATATATATATATATATATATATATATATATATATATATATATATATGCATATGTACATATTTACATGTACATATGTACATATAAATATAATTACTTGTAATATTGTGTAATGGCGTGAAGCAAAGCCGGATGGTTTACATGATAGCTCCTAGTTCGGGAACGCGAGAGTAACGTTCAAGCTGTGATGCAATTCGAAAGGCTGACTCCATCTGTATCTTTCAGTGGTCGTGGCTCTTTTGTTGTCCTTGATTTCACATATTTGCAATACATCACATTCTCGTTATATCACATCTTAGGCCGCCACTTTTTGAGAGATTAATTTTTTATAGAGCAAAGGTTTTGCACAGCCATATCCATTTAGCTGTTCCCTCGTAAGCAGTTTAACGTGCACAACTAGATACAGACCATCGCAAATCACCGTTAAGTCATGACAGAATTAATCGAGCGTATATCATTTGCACACGACCGGTAATGGGTAAACAAATTGCTGATGTTATTCACACTTTTAAGACGGTAAATTGTTTATATATTTGCCTGCCCTCAAGCAAGAGTGTTCTAGGTGTTGATGTGAGTTATGTTTGGATAGGTATAAGCTAACGTTCGTGAACTAAACAACCGATTAAAATTGAAATAGCAATACACTTCCATGTTTTTGTTTCATCCCACATACGTGTGACCCTAATTAACACGTAGGACTGCAGGACAGTGCAGCTAAGTGGATTCACATTTATATTGGTATATTGACTGCCATGTGTTGGAATTAGTGCGGCCGTAATTGGATCGTCAATTTAGCTTTTGAGGCAATGTTTGGATGCACTTTATGGTTTAATGAATTATACCTTACGTCGGGTAGCGTACAAACACTTGTAACTCGCGATTGATAAGATCAAACCGGTTTTGGCACAACTTGCGATTACATCACAATTATTTGTTGAAAGCGTGTCATTTCTAGTTAGTGTCTCGATTTAAATAATGTGAGCGCCACCAAATCATTGTTATCACTCTAGCATGTAATACAGTTAAAGGTACTTTTGGACATGCATTTTGTATTTCGTAAACGGCATTAATCCTGGTTGATAATACCTTACTCGGGTGCGGGCAACAGTTATGTTGTCATAGTGAACGCAATGCTACTTGGCACATACCCATGTCCCAGACCGCGCTAAAAAACACGACTAAGGCTAAGCGAGATAATATTAAGCAACTGGGTCGAAAGCATCACCGCCATTTAACGTGAGCATCTAACTAACAAGGAGTCAGGTTTTAGCACGTTGTGATTGGGAGAGCAATGAGTATTAAATAAGTAACCGCTGTATGTATACATCCCGTTAACAAAAATATATGAACATTATATAATTGTTTCGCATGGCATTCAACACAGCTTTAAATACTCTGGAATCATAGAAATCTGATTTCAATGGCGATGCAAGTGGAGATAACATTGACTATGCCTATTCAGTGATTGCATGCTGGATTAATGATGAAAAAGTACCGCTTCTTGGTTAGGGTATACTGCAGGTTTCTGGAAAATGCCAAAATCACGACAACTAAGCTTTCGTATACTGTGGTTGAAAGAAGGGGTTGCGAAGAAATCTCGCAAACAGTGAGCCAAGAGCAAACACGAACAGCGAGATTGTGCCTCTTATCTACCTCTCAAGTGCATGACGTGGACTTCTGATGACAAATAATAGGCGATAGACTAATATGGTCTGCACTCGAAATTTAACAAGGGTACTTCGGATTAATGTCAAGGCTGCCTTTGCTAGTATGTGTTTGCCGTCCACTGATCAACAAAACAAGTTATTTGGATCGTCTTTGGTATGCAAAACTGCGTTCTTGGCAATATGTTTGTTTAAGATTATGATTTCAAATGCAGATTTGAGATGTTAAGAATCGATCGACGGGATTTAATCGTTGCTGTTTAGTGGAAGTCATACGCGGACAATCATTTTGTCGATGTTTGACACTAATAACGTCAAACACTGTTTACACTACAAGAGGTAGCAAAAGTGATACAATTGCTTCCGAGACGCATATTTGGCCCTCTTAGATATGTGAAATATTTTTTCTGAGGCGAACGATTGGTCTAATTCAAACCTATGACCTATTCCTCTAACGCATAGAAAGTAATTGAATAAATAAAGATTGTTTGATTTTAATATACTCAACAAATCACGTAATGACGGACGGGAGTTGTATTATTTACATTCACAGACATATGTTTTACGCTGATCAAATATTGAATTAAAATAATGCGTGCTACTGCATCTTTGGAGCAAAGACCCGAGTTCCAATTTTGCTGCTAGCGTTTTTCGGGGTTCAACCTAAATTATTATAGACTGGAAAATATGTGTTTAGCAGGCAACATGCGATGAACAAATGTGCAATTACTTTGCTGTAAATTAGAGTTCAATCTATGTAATTATGTTCATGTTGAAGCCTTTCAACTTGTAGCGAATTCATATTTGAATCTCTTTCGTCGGAGGCTTTTGCTCTGTCAATCAACAAAGGTATGTCGGTTGTGTTTCGCTGATATAGCGAATATGTTAAATGCTCTACATATCCGTCGTGTCAAAATATTATAAACTAACATCAATCTATCTACTTGCACAGACGCGTCATGCAAAACCTCAATTAAAATTTTAAAATTGAATAAGCGTCGCAAAACTGCCACGCGCAACTACGTATGACGCCAATGTTTGGGTCTTCTTCTCTATTGCAAATTGTCGTATTTCATACACTTTCCAACAACCAGATTTACGTCAGAGAAACACTTCAAATCATGACAGTTTGTCTTGCCACTGTAAAAGGTAGTGCGTACTTCCAGATCTAAATTGGTATCGGAAGTATGTCATAAAAACACACAAAAGCATCTGTCACATGTATTATGGTGCACGCATTACGTCAGTGGAAAGGTTGTTTTGAAATACCAGATGGCATTGTTATTGCAGTGACGGCACATGCGGATCGTTAACCAACTGACGGTGAGGTACATTGGATTTCGACTCAGACAGTAGCGCATACAAAAACCATTACTAGGACAAAGACCATCATGAAATGATTGTAGCCAAAATTTCGATGACCGATTCGGCCTTGTATCTACGAAGTGTTTACAATTAAGTTAAATTAGCTCATCATTCAAAATACACTAAGCATCCGTTTGTATTAGTTACACAATAAAACCACTTCATTCGCTCTTCCGGATATGGAGTGATTCGGTGACGCAAGCGTGTCGCGAATTGCAATTACTATCCCTTAATGACACTTCTACAGGTATATTTTTGCAAATGGGCAAATATTCAGCGACACTAGATGGCCGTTTTCTTTGTGTTCGCTAACATTTCGGCCGATTGGCTTGAAAGGCGATGGCGCTGTTGACCTTAATGAATTACCGTAAAGAGCTACACTTTCTACTTAGCTTTTAATGGTAGAACAATTGGAAAATAACTATGGCTTGTTTTGCACATGTCATATCTAGGAGATGATCAGTTATATACGGCGCATGGTTTATGCTGATGGTTCAGCCACTACCACTCTAACGATGCGATTTGGCATGACTAACTGAGACGACGATGGGCCCAGCATCGTTCGAGTCCTATAGCAATGTGTTGCAGCTTTAATCAAATCCTTACACCATGCAAAGTGCATGTCACTTAACATGAGTTCGATATGAACGGCAAACGTAATTCTAAAAAGAATGTCAAACATTCCCGAACACGGAACTGAACGGTTAACATCGTATATTCGAACACAATAATTTATTCAAAAACCCTTACTCTACACATAAGGTCAATACATTCCATTCAATATGCTCAGGTTCCCGATAAGCACCCGCTTTTGGCCCAGATGATGACAGTGATATTCGGGCACTCTTGAGGTTAACTGATAACAACTGAACGTTTTTAATGATGAATGCTAGGCCTTGTTTGAATCACCACGTTTGCAAAAGGTGAGTACGGATTATAAGCCGTGCCCCGGATTACTAATTTGGTAGTGACTCTGAATTACTGATCGTAATTGTTATTCAATGTATATCAAACCTACCCCCCCCCCTCTAATTCCTTGACAAGTGTCATTAATAAAACCACCGGAGACCAACCGCAGATGTCATTTTCTTTGGCAATGAATTGTATTTATCGCTCAATAATACACTTATGTCACTATATAACTTGCGTAATCATGTGCGTAATCAAGTCGTCGCATTTGAATGAAATGCGGCTATAGTTCGTCAAGGTCGTCTGAAGGGTATAACATCTCGATAAAGCAAATGATTGTCTAGAGCAAACAGTTACTGATAAGTATTGTTCACTGTACATAGCGATGGCTGCACACAATTAATAACTTGATCATGTGGGATGCGGTATGGCAAGCAAATGAATTAATGTTATCCTCTATCTACCCAGCTCACGATATGATATTGAATAATCTTGTTGTAAATACATTTATTGAGCAATGCAAGCAATGATGATGTTGCGGAGAGGCTCAAGCCGTAGGTACAACATAAAACGTGGGGTATTTATTCTAGTAAAAGATAGATTAACGTGTAATATTCAATCAGTTATTCTCGTTAAATCAATGACTGAATGGGTGATTTTCCAGTCATCACGATGCACGCATATCCGAGGTTTAATAGTGGGCGATGAACAGTAGTTTACGCTACTTATCCGCATGGCGTTCTACTAATGACGATAACTAATGAGATCCATTGATGACTAAATTAACATCGTCATTCGTGCCGCAATGCATAATCAAAATGGAAGCCTAGGGTTGCAGCGATCGAGATAGCCTTGATCATGTGGGACGTGGTATGGCAAGCAAATGAATTAATGTTATCCTCTATCCACACAGCTCAGGATATGATATAGAATAATGTTGTTGTAAATACATGTATTGATAACTTAAGTCACGCATTATAAGAGAAATCGATCATTCGGATTCGTGTAATCTCATGCACAAATACGCCATACTAACATCGGTGTAGAAATTCACAGAAGCCATGTGACGCTTCTTGGTAATAAACCATGTGTGCGTTTACTAGATATTTTACAACGGGCATTTGATTCATAATTTACAATCATGTGATTAGTGATGTTTCATAGATGTTCGATTACGAGTCAACGTGGCAATGTATCACACACATGGCCCACACCGTGCTTAGCTTTGAAAGCTTCCTTTCTACGACATGCAAGGAACCAAGTGCGTAATAGCTTTAAAGAAAGGACCACAAAATGGCTTGATTGGGATAACGTAAGTGAAGGAAAGCCGAGCATTCCACTTCAACTGACACGCGTAGCCAGCGTAGCTGTCTGCCCGGTGTTTAATATATCTATTTAAAACGGAAAAGCGGATGATTTATCCATTTTCACATACTTATCCAGCGCCCGAGAAACGATGATAAATTTCATAAGTGCTGTCGTCTTTTCAAGCTACTTACTCTCACCAACATGAACATTAATGTACAACCCATTAGTTACTGATTATAAATCTTTTCTGTTTATCACATTGTTATCTTATTCACACGCTGGATGTGCCGTTTTGCTCCGATCAGCGAATTTATGTAGAAGGTACGAAATGAAAGATTCTATAAACATACGTCGATTTACATAATGTATATTGCATGTGAGAAGAAGGATACATTTTGTTTCACTGTTGCTGTTCATATTCACATTCTTATACAGCATATGATTTATTTTCGTACAAATGTCACCAACATTTGTATTGGTATAGGCGATGGTCCCCAAAATCTCTTTCACATAGACGCGGGGGGAAATTGAGGGCTGTCTTAGCTCCGTTCGTGCTATAAAGTCGTCTATTTGATTTGGCATCAATCAGAAACCATTCTGCTATTTAGTCACTGCCATCGCCATGATGCGTTTTTTATTTATGCTACTTTCACCGCCTGGGTCTCTAGTAGTCGAGGGTATACAGAGGTATACAAAGGTCTTATAGCAGAATACAATGGCAAAATGAATAATGGCTGGAACAACTTGGTAAATGTATGGAACATGAAAATAAATCAATGTACAATTGTCAGAGTCGTAGACCTTAACGGCATTATTCCTGTTGCAACATTGGCTTTGCAATGTCTGGCAAATGATATTTGCTTTGTGAAGCGTCCTGTACATGGACAAAAGTAAGGCTACTGATTGCCAAACATCGGCATGCCACCACTAATGGAAGTGTGGGCTATTCTCATAATATTGACGTTAACGTTCTCCAGCACAAAATTTATTTGACCGATGACTTTGTTGCGAGTGGCGGCTATGCTTTGAGGAGCTTCTGGCATTTTATTACACAAACTATTTGTTACCCTTGCATTTCATATTTCTAAAGCTTATAAACTCATAAAGTCTTGGTAAATATATTTTCTACTTCCTGATCATTAATATATGTTTGTGTGTTTAACGCAGGTACAGACAACATTCATAATCGGATAGCCGCGCAATTTGTGTGTTGAGAATTTCAATTAATTTTCTAATGGATACACTGTTGTATTTGTTGTAATGGAGGTTGTATGTCGTACAAAGTGGTACAGGTTACGATTACCATGAAGTTTGTTTTGTAGAAATAGCGCAAACTCATAGTGTCAAATTAATCTCAGGGTGAAAGGTATCAGTCTGCATTTAATTAGCTTGTTATCTAGGTTGCAACAACCATGGCAAATAACGACTATGCGTAAAGAGATAATGAATAATCAATTGACTTGTTGTTATTTTTGCTGCTTCGTACCACCCACATTTTGACTGCAAGACTCATATATGTTCTATGGGTCGATTATATTAGGTTGCTTCTTAAGACCCGTTCAACAATAAAGAGGTGGTTTATAGATCTCAGCATAATGCTAGACAATCTTTACTAGGTCTATGCAATAATTGGATCCTTTGTAAACGCTTCTGGTTGTGCGATTGACTTCATTGAAAAAAGAAATGGAAAAACAAAGTGATTCGTAGATCACCGTCCCAGGGTGATTAATGGACTTGTTTTCAGTTCCAACCTGCTTTTGTGTGCTGTAATCATGATCAGGATGTTAACAAGTCGCGCGAAGGGAGTTTTCATACAACTTTATGAGGCACAAGTAGGACCACATTAAAATATTCAACCCAAGGATGGTCACTATTTCATTTGCATGACTAAAATATATTAGAAACATGTCCTTAATTATGCAGAAGATGCATAGAAATTTTTGGCAGTTATTTCACGACTTGTAAATATTTCGTGATACCCACGTTTTTATTAACTAATGATTCCAAGTTAACCAACCATTTATTTATCAACCAAAGAAACGGGGATATTCTGCGTAGTGCGTCATCGAGGCATGGTCTACAATAAAATGCTACTTTCAGAAAATGTATGATTACGCATGGTGATTTTAAACCACGTCTACCTAATAGGCAGCACTGAATAACAGTTACTGCCTTAGAAATATTTAATTCTTTCAATAATCAATCTTGTTTTAACCATGAAGCGCAGCCAAAGAATATAGAACTTATAAAGGAAACGGCCTTATCAAGATTGTATATTTGACTCCGTCTACACATATTTATATATACATTTATATATATATATATATATATATATATATATATATATATATATATATATATATATATATATATATATATATATATATATATATATATATATATATATATATATATATATATATATATATATATATATATATATATATATATATATATATATATATATATATATATGCTTACTTATTCGATGCGTTAACTCCAGGTTCTAGAACGCGATGGTATGTTTGGAGCAAAGGTAAAATTCGGAAGAGCTGAGTCCATCTGTATTTGCGAGCCTTGTTTTCACAAAACACACAAACTCGTCTATAATACCTAAGGTCACCACTTCGTATGTCGAGAGACTAATTTATCATAGGACAATCGCTTTGCACTGCCATTACCATCCAGCTGTTTTCTCGCAAGTATTCCAATGTGCAGAGCTAGATAAAGACCATCGTAAATCACCCCAAGTTTGATTAGATTACTTCACCTGTAGCTCAAAAGTAATACATATTTTGTATGTATATTTGGCATCATGACAGAATGAAACGAGCGAATATCACTTGCACCACACAACAAGTAATGGGTCCACGGATTACTGAGGTGCTTCGTAGTTAAAAGTATGTATTGTATTAATTAATTTGCCTGCAAACAAGCAAGGGTGTTCGAGGTGTTGATGTGAGTTAAGTTATGTTAGGTAAAAGGTTACGTTCTTGAAATATTGAATCATTGAAAGAGGAACATTTATCAATGTTAGTGCTGCTGTAGAAACTGCCTAATGCAGGTGTATTTAGTGTCATACAGGGGAACCAGTAGTGCCGGATTCTTCATAGACGCGTTAGCTGTGGTATACTTGACAGTAATTAGCGGTTTGACAACAAAATGGTTCGTCAGTTTAGCATTTTTATGCATTGTGTAGATCCACTCTTATGATTAATGACTCAATCACTTTACAAGCACTTGTAACTTCCGGTTAAAAAGATAGAATAGATCCTGGCACAGCTAAAAACTATATGTAAATAATAACAGCCTGGACATTGTTTCCGTAGCATGTTATTTTAATACACCCCTTCAATGCAAAAAGCAAGAGAGCATTGAATCTAAAATTGCACCTGTTATTGTCAGTTAGCGTAGTGGGAAATGTGTTACATGTAGATTTATAAACAATTCTAAAAAATACTGAAAAAGAGCGTGTCATAATTTGTCAGACGATAGTCATTTTGTCATCATTAGCCCCTTTGGAATCATACAAGGGACACAAAGTTTATCTTAATCAATGTAGAATGGCACGTTGAGCCTTAGCACATCAGGAGCATAAAAAAAGTTAAACAGTTTGTTCTTAACACTGAAAGGTAGAGTGATGCTTATGTTGGGTGACGTCGTGTGACATTTAGTTTTGCTCGAATTTAACGAACCCTAGAAATCATGTGCAGTATTTATTTATGCGTAAGACGCGCGCTACTTGGAGCCACCGGAAACAAATAGGGCACCACAAGGGAAAAACAAGAGGACATAAATCTAAAGGAGATATATTATTTTTGTTTTGCCTTCGGTATAATTGTATAAGAAAATTCTACAGCACTGAAGTGCTCGTCAGAGAATTCATCAAAATAATCTGGGAAATCAAGAATGATATAAATTCTGTCCCATTACATCATACTTTAGGTTACAATCACATACAATACTTTGGCGGTTAACATAAGATAAACATACATCAGTTATAACGTTATTGTACATGATTACCATTAACTTAAAAAACATTAGCATTATTCAAAAACAACATGTAAATCTACTAAATAATCATAACACCGTTGCAAATCATGGCTTCATGACGTTGGTTTAGTAGGAGAAACGTCATTTGTGAACAGCTAAATGAATTCAACAAATAATGTCGACTGCAATTTGTTTTTGATAGATTGCTGTACTAGGCGAATAATGCTACGTGATATCAATGTTATAATCATTCCAATCTTGAAAATAGTTCATAATACAAACTATAAATCAATGCATCACAATATTTACGATTATCATAGATTAAATTGCTTGATATGTCACCCAGGTTAACACTCCCGTGCAGAGACAATGTTTAATGTGTGCTTGTAATTGCAGAATAATGAAATGATAATATGAAGACCAATAACCACGACTGAAATCATTTTCTTTAAATTATAAGATACATCGACCGTATACACGGATTGCAAAAGATTATATTTATATGCATATATAAATACACAACAATATTCTTAGTTATTGCTTCGAAGTCATTCAATGTAATAATATGCCTCAAAATGAATGAATTTGTCCTAGACGGCGATATCACATAAATGTTAATGGGGGCGTGATAGGAAAAGTTTCTGGATGCTACCCTGCATTATATTCACATCAGACTTTCGTTGTATACGTATTTACTGCAACAGACGGAAGTTAAGGATTCCAAACAAACGAATATCAAATAACACGCGATTTCATTTTGTTTCCGCAAAAAATGTCCCGAAACGAGGTCCAAGCCATTATACTTACACGCTGCTGTAGGAAATACAAGTGTCCATTAGCGTTCATTAAGAGTCTAATGCAAACAATTATGTAGAATGTATCCATGCCTATGTCAATCCATAATTTGTTTCACTCGCTTCAAACGTTTGTTTACTAACGGCATGCTGGGTTACTGAACAATTATCATGATCTCATTATCATAATTATCATCATCATAATCATCATTGTCATCATCACCACTCTCATCTTAAGCAGTGATGCTATCCTCTTCGCCATCAGCGTCATCATTTTCTTCATTAACATGATAATCATCATTATTATTATCATCATTTTAATAATTATATTCATCTGCTGCAGAAGCAGCGATTGCATATACGCTGTAGATGCCATCTTCACTTAGTATTTCATGGCATATAGTTCACGTTTACCAAGCTGATGATTCGGCGAGCATAAATGTAGAAATACCTTCATCCGCTATCCGTTCACGATAATACGGCTGATCCTTTCTAGCAAAAGCTTACACTTGTTTTGAATCGACAGCGGTCTAGTCGAATTTTAAATAAGCCGTCGTCTTCTATATGAAGTAAACCCCTCTTCAAGGCTTTTTTGTTCGGTAGGACATTTTAAGCATCAGAATTGTGGCATCAACAAAAGCTCAAACTCAGGTTTTATGGAATATAGCAAGCTCGTCTATCTGTAGTGTAAAGTACAACTATGTTGTCTCCATTGGGGTTGCAATGAATAAATGAGCAGCTCAGTAAGTTAATATATTGGGTAATCAGTAAAAAAAGAAAATCGGACAGCAGTGATGATGCTAAAACATGGTTGAAAATAAGATTATTGAGGTAATGATTTGGCCTGTCTCCGGCAGATGTATTGTCTAAAGATGTGCCCCAAAAGTACCCCATTAATTGTGTATTAGTCGCCTCAGGTTTCATTGCTGTTAAAAAGGGGATCGCACATAAGGTGACTGAAAAAAACAATGCTGCGTTTACGTGCGCAAATAGGTTTCTGCAAAGCTACATTTTCCGGTGGTACAGTACTGAATGCTTCACCCCCTTGAGCTGTAAAGCATTTACTAAATGCATGATGCGCACACAGTGAGCCGAGCTGTCTATTGCTTGGGGTGGTCGGGTTGGAAGAATACAGAGCTGATTGGCTGCAATATGAGAAATCATAACAATATCACAGTTGACATCCTAATCGTTGCCGATTGGAACAGCGTAAATCATAAAGATTTCACACTATAAAGCATCGGGAACCGAGAGACTGTAGCTTTGGCGTTGCCCCTCTATTAATTATATGTTAACTGCAGGCGATCCCAGTGTAGGAAGCCAACTATTGAGTGGTTTAGCACCTATTCGCTCCCTTCATCAAGATTGATCATGTAAACATCACCATCAAGGCGTGTTCCTAGTTGATCAAACATCAATCAAATCGACGGAGAGAGTAGTAAAGCCATACAACTCTCGTTCACATGTTTATGATCCGGTCGTGCAAGTTAAAGTTCCTATCCACGCAAATGACGAAATTTGCAAGTTACAATGATTCGCCAAGGACGTCACACGCACAATGTATTGGAGATCCATAAAATCAGGAAACCTCGTCAACTAGTATGCTATCATGTCATTGCATTGCCCATGCAATTTGCAACACCCATATTAATTACAAAACATTAAAGTGTGCCAATGTGTAACAGGCAAATAAGTGATAGACAAAAACAGTTTAAACCACCCGGTGCCTTCCACGAGATTAACAATTTTACTTTTTACAACGTTCTAATATCCTCTTCTCGTATCAGATTCGTTTCGCAAGAACTCATAAAACTACTGGCAGACTAACGTTGCTGTTTTCGCTAATTTACTGATGACAATTTTCCACATTTCACTTTTGCAATTAATGAAAAAAGATGAGAATTCGTCGAAAATAAGGTTTTCTGCAAAGAATGGGATTAAACAGCCGGGTTAATTTCATATGAGCATATAGTATTCAAAAAGAAAACCCATATGTATTGGCAACGCCTTTTAATAAGTGATTTAACATGAAATGTTTGTTATATGATTGATATTTGTTATTATTTATTTTAATATCGCTATGCGTATCATGATGCTTAAGTAGTAACATGCATCCAGATATGCAAAGAATACGGTATGCTGAAGCGCGTTATATCATCTATTCAGTAGAGAGGTGACTGACAGAGCAGTTGGCTTGAATCAATCGATGTGGTCGAATAAGCAAGGTATCAAAGCTGTTCGTTCCTATAGCAGCTCCAATGCAAGCCTCATGACAACTTTTTGAAACCAAGCCATACGGAGGTCTTATGCGCAAACGATCGTAAAACACGATGGCAACATAACATTTAAACATTACGAGTGGTATATCAGTAATCCCCACGTTCCATACCGTATCCAGAATGAATGCGTCCAAATGACATGAATCATGGCACAATATTCGACCTAGAACATGTTATTAATTACATTACACAGTAGGCGTTAAAATCAAGAGGAGAAGAGTAGAGGAAGGGTCATAACATTCGGGCATTCGATGCACCATGTGCAATGATAAAGAGACCACTAACTTTTGCAACGATGTGACGATTAGCTCATGCCAGGACAACTATGGACAACCAAAAGATGAGAACAAGAAAGTCATACCGCACGGAGGTCAACGGAAGCATATGATTGCCTAAATATTCCATTTACAAAAGGTGTTTGATTAAAATCTGTGTTTTCAAGATGAGGATAATCAAAATTGCCATATATTGTTTGAACTAGATATATGCATCGGAATAATATATAAATAGCTCTGGTGTATGCGTGAAAGTGGTCTGAGGGAGTCAGTGCATTAAGAAGCAGCATAATTTATGTTTACGCCTACCCATACTGATCAATGACGCAAAAAGATACGCAGCCGTCAATGGCCACAAACAGACAGTATGAAGCACAAAGACACAAACAAAGGAAAGTATTTTCTTCCTCACAGTGAAGTGGTCACCCATCGACCATATTTTCGTTAAAGTGAAGGAAAGCGCAAAGTGATACTCATCTTTTGCCATTCGCTAGTCGCCATATTTCGATTAAGTTGGTATCATAGGTTATGGGCTCCATCAGTCAGGCCTATGTTATAAATGACGACGGATCTGATTAAACATAAACATTATCCCCGTTCAAATGTTATATGATAGCTTCAGTCGAAAATGACGTCATGGTTGACTTTTGTAACGGATTCAATATCTCTATAAAGCTATTTGACATGTTGTCTGCACTTACTATGATCCCTGAAACGCGCATCCTGTTCGTCCAAACATTTGAATATTGGTGTGAATAGAATCAGCATCTAATTAATAATAAGCGATGTTGTTTATAGGATGTATGGGGATTCGTGCTATGACTCCTTATCTGCTAATTATGTCCTCATGGGTTGATAGCATGATGAAAGTTTACTACACCTCTCTCAGTTTGCTCTTATCTGTAAATACTTTAACACCATACGTGCCGTCTCGTTGTAGCACCAGGGTTCAACAGTGGTTTTTTATCATGACGGCCTGATCAATGGTCTCAAGACGTTTCTTAACATCTAATCATATAGAAATGCGTCAACTTTGTAGACAATACCTTTCATATCATCAATGCTCACTGGACATCGTTAGTACAGCATTGATTGAAGTGAATAGGGGCCTTTAGTTGCTTCCACAACAACAAAAGGGCTTTTTATTTCTGTTATTGCAAAATAGGTTAGCAGCTCATATTATTTGTACGGGACAATAGACTAGCTTACTGTCAATATTCCATTGTTTGACCATTGTTAATCAATCGTTTGTAGAAAGGTTTTAAATTCCATTAATGTTTATATAATTGCCGTAGAAAAATCCTATATTTATCAATGGTAGTGAGAACGTTATGGTTTATTCTATTTGCATGATCTGTACCTGTGACACGGTCAAATGTGTTAATGAATGGTAGAAACAGGTTTGATGCTTACACTTAGCCTGAAATGATTAAAGTACGATTCAAAACGCACTCGTAGCTATTTTTGGCTGGTTGTCAACGTTCTAGTACAAGTTTGTATATTTGAAATATGCAATATGCAAGGTGAGCTGACCTAATTATTCGGTTTAAGCGTACCTGTAATTGGCAAAGTCTTATGGGCACACATACCATGTTACGATATAAAATCGATGCATAACACAGGCAATGATTATAAATATTGTGTCTGTTGATATAAAAACTAGCGTATGAGCTTGTATTCAATACAGCATCAACGAATCGTGACATGCAATATTTTCTTCGAGAAGCCAGTTTTGTTTTGGCGATTAATCTTTCCGGGACAGATAACGTATGCGTACATTTTGAAAGAGCTGCAAGATTTTAGAAGAATTAAGTCTTTTCTTTGGATGCGTCAGCGAAGCGTTTTCTGTCATTGTCGGGTATTTTATAGGCGAAAAATACTGTCGCAGCTGACATGATATATTGAACATATTTGGTCTTGTCCACGTGTGTAATTGTAGGTTATTATGTATAATCGGGTATACACCAGAAGCGCAAGTTCTGGGTTGACGTATTTGTATATATTTATATATTTAGAATTGTTACAATTTCATTGACGGGACTATATCAAGATACGTTAAGGGAATATTATTCATTATTGTGGCAATAAAATGCAGCTCTAAAGCAATTTCAACTTCAATGCTGTGGTCCATTGATACGCCTGTGATTATATACGCATATCAACACAGCAAAGAAGGCTGTCCTCCGCTAATTACTAGCCGATCGCGTTTACATTGTCAAGTTGTTTCCAATATGTGCAATGTTGCAATATACGCAGAAATACAGGGAATACCACAAATATGAATACCACACGTTTTCTGGCACAATCGATGGTTGGTCGCCACATTGTCTGACCATTATTGTCCATATTGTCATACCACTGATGTTATAAGAACAAACAAAGATCTCAGCAATGGCACGCTTTATGGGGGAAGCGCAGTCATATCAAATATGTTTATAGAAGAATTAATGTTTATTGGAGGCATCAATATTTTTAACGGCAGTATTCACTATGCATGTAATCGTTCTTCTGCCTCCCTAGAATGTGTCAATATCATTGATTGTGTTGCCTCGAGTAGGCGTGTTCAAATTGCCAAGAACCAAATAACAATTTGTGCCTTCATGGATCAAACAACGATTTGTTTCTATGTTTGACAGAAAAACTTGGCATTGTATTCCGACCCAATCGGGTATTTGTCAATATTTATACAAACATTGGTATTTGCAGAACCACAAACTGTCACAGTCATGAGGAAAATTATAAGCACTTTCAATAAGTTGGTAAAGAAAAGCACGTGTCAGTCATTGAAAACATAAGAATGTGTCACGTCAAGTACAATGATTTGTCTAATATTGTGTCAATTTGACGTGTACCTAGCCTAAAAGAGTCGCGTGTCCTGTGACAAACATTTCACACGCGTGGGACGATTATGTGCTAGTTGACTGCCAACCACCTGCTGGTTGCGATTAAGCTACCTTTGTCTATTATGAGATTAAGGGGCAGCTTTACAACGTGTGACATGTTAGGGGCATTTGCCTGTATTCAAACTCACTGAGCCTCCAGAATAGAATGAAATTGAAGCCCTGACAAATGTTACACAATGGCTTAAGAAATGAGATCAACCTCACCTCAAATATTTGATATGAATTATTACATTAAACTCGCTGCATATTTACAGGCAAATACAGTGTCTCCTAGTCGGATGAGAATAGTACGTTATGCGTGGTATCATTCATTATAGTACATTAGTCAGGTGTTGAACAACCACGCAGACAACAATCAGATTAAATCTACCCTGATACGATTTGCTGTCTTGCATTTTTGAATTTACGCAACATGTGACGATAAATAAGTGGATGACGGACGGACGGGCGGACGGGCGGACGAAGGGACGGACGGATGGAGGGATACATAGATGGATTGATGGGTGGATGGATGATTGGATGGATGTGTGGATTGATGGAAAGATGGATCCATGTTTCTATGGCAGATCCGGAGTGGGAGCGTGTAAGTGTATGCGACCAAACTAGTGGCTTGGCACTCCTTGATTGTAAGCCATATCCTATAAGTGAACAAACAATATAAGATTGTACTTACATCAACCTAGTAATTCTACACGAGTTCGGCTGGGGTGTATCATATCCTCTCTACACACCTGCTACCCGTCGAAATTATTCCAATTAATACCGGTAATTGACAACTGAATAATTAAACCTGGCACTGGTCGGCAAACATGTTTATGCATTCAAATAATAACCCTCTCATTAGCTCAGGTAGCTACCAGAGGTGGCGTTTTGGGAGCAAAAAACATGCTTGTCATGATAACACACATACAAGTAAGTTGTGTGTGTCAATAATGAGTTTCATATATTTATCGTAGAAACGGTGCTAAGTTATGAAGAGGTGCAATCACCCTGCTGTCGACCTAAGACAAGAAACCCATAGCATGTTTGTTTGTCTGACGAGGTTGTCATTCAATTTAACGCTTTGTAAGCCCCACGGCAATAGTTCCAAGCTGACAAGGGATCTAACCACTTAATTGTCGGAAGGTAGAAGCAACTAGATGTATGCGCACCTCTACCCCCACCCCAGTTTACTTATCACGCAGTTATTATCTAGGACGAAGTATAGCAAATAATCTCATTCGAAATTAATATGACTATTGTGTTTATTCTTTGCGGCTTACCAAGCACCAAGGATTTGATTTCCTCATTACAACAGATCAGCTGATGAGTGTGCATAAAAATACCTTTCAAGATTAATTAGCGAAAGACATGCTAAAAGTTTTTATGGCCTTTGTCTATATGATAAAAATTTACCCCTCTAAATGGAACTAGACAGATGTAGTATGATTAGCTTATAATAGACACCATTCGGTGTGTGTGGAAGATTATTTTGTGGGTGATGCCAAATTCGTGGTTTTAACGTAGAAAACGATACATAAATATTTGATGCGACTTATATCATACATGTTTAACCTTTGATTTAAGATACAAGTCTGTGTGATATTTTCGCTCATGCGATCTGAGAGTCATAATTGAGGTAGCTTAAAAAGAGTCAATAATCAAACGGTAACTTAGCTTAGTGACAACAATGTGATAGATAGATATTATTGATACCAGCAAATGTCAATTACATCCTGACAAAGAGCACAACACTCATGCTTAGTGTTACAGTGAGATTCGTGACTATTTGATAGTTTTTAAGTGTTACGCACATGTGAATGATTGTTAGCATCAGAAAGCACATCCCTGCCATTATAAACTAGCATCGGATTGCTTATCTGTATTGTTATTTGGAGTATCTAGAGTAGATGGCATTCATTGCGGATGTTTGAAATATGTTATACAGCATGTTCAAGCACGATGGGGTTTTATTCCTGCTATGAGGAAAATATACCATATTTATCTTTATCAAGCTACGGATTGTCATTTCAATTCCCTTGTACTCTGGGTGGTACTCACGAGACAAAGGAATAATTAATGATGCTGATGTTCGTGATTCTGTTTTATGCCACATTGTCAGGTCTCCGTCCTATAAATTTAGAGCATGATAGCTTTGTGGAATAAACTGCATGATATCGCAGCGTCGGTATTGGTATTGGACAGATGATAACATTATGATGCATGATTGAAAACAATTTAATGTGACAACAAGGCAAACATACACAAATGTACCCCGCAATAACTGAAGCGTTTTTGAGCAGTCACATAATCATAACATATCAATTTTAGGACACAATAAATGCGATGTTGTGCAAATGCTGAAACGATTGTACGTTAATGAGTTATCTCAAGCCTAAGAGGCGAGTCACAATGACGCCTTCATAGTCATATTGTTTGGCGTTTTACGTGATCAAATATAATACTGTTAGATACTGTGTCACCTTGGCCGTGTGCTGCCGGGCAGCTTAGGTTATTATAATGGTCATTTGCATTATCAATGAAGGTTTGTACAGGTATATGAACAAGCAGATATACATATTTTTGTGATCATAAAACCATTAATCCTGTGCACCATAAACACCATCAGCGTACACGTAGTATTCCAATGCTGACCATTACATCATTATGACGCCAAAACCATCGTCATATATTCTGCCTTTGTTATGATAGGGAATAATTTTGTATTATGCTGTCGAACTTCGTCCATGTGCGGAATAATTGCATAGTTCACACCAAGAGAATTCGCAGTCTAAGAGAATGGATATAATTACGTTAAATTTGGATTCTTAACCAAGCAATTAGAGTAGTTTCACCAGCATGACCAATGTATCCTTTCTCCACATCGCAAGTGAAGATGGTAACCCGATTCACAATGGTTACAACCGAATACATTATTCTGTCTTAGCAATAGGTTTTGTCAAGGAGCACGAATGTCCCTGAAGGCTTCAATTTTCCGCACTGTGATATCACATAGCTTTGTCTTTGTTCATATCCTAACTATAGACATACCGATTACGACCATTTTGCTCAGTTTGATATAAAACTGTAACACCGAAGGAATAGTCACTATGCTTGATTGACATATTCGTAATGGGACTTTACAGGAGCTTTATAACGTTCGATAACATCTGCCTTAGAGTGACTGATGAACGTCTTGATCATGGTACCAGTATACAAAAGCAAGTTGGCACTCAATACAACGTAAGGACGGTTGTTTTAAAACCAGTAAATCGTTCATCACTTTCCCCATCAAGTCAACGACACAATCATAAAAAAATTAAACAATACAAAAAAGTAATATTTGTTGTGCTATTCATTCTGCGCAGTGGTTATTCGCAATTGCTGCTGCAATTTACGATACGCTCTTAATAAATGCTGCAAATAAACAATTAGCAACCTAAAAGTATGAATACTCTAAGTAATCCATGGACCTTTTACCAGTGGTGTGGGATTCGCTCGATTAACTCTGTCATGATGCAAAATATACATTCAAAATAGGTAACACGTTTGAGATGAAGGTTAAGTAACCTGTAGAATCTAATGAAACTTTACGGTGATATACGATGGTCTTTATCTAGTTCTGCACACTGGACTACTTGCGAGAAAACAGTAGAATGTTAATGGCAGTGTAAAGCCATTGTTTTATGATACATTAATCTCTCGACACATGGAGTGGCGACCTCTGGCGTGATAGACGAGTAAGTGTGTTTTGCACACTTGGGAGAGCAAGGCGCCCAAAAATGATGGATTCAGCTCTTAAGAATGGTATCGTCGCATTGACGTTGCCATGCCATCATATATATATATATGTATATATATATATATATATATATATATATATATATATATATATATATATATATATATATATATATATATATATATATATATATATATATATATATATATATATATATATATATAGATATATATTTATATATTTATTATTTATGGGTATTGTTGACTATTTATTGAAATTTATCCACAATGGGTTACCTTACAATAATTTGGGAGGCAACATTCGCCAAACGTGGTTTAATTGTATTGGAGATACCATTCCACTATTTAACGCATTGATACATAGTGCTGTTAATAGACATAAGCATTTACATTTTGGGTATATTTAGTAAAAACTGTTGTCTAGTTATAACATTGTAGGTGTAAGGCTTTCTTTTAAACATTTTATACAATGGTTTTGGCAAATACCTGAGTTCTACATGAACATAAATAAGAGTACACAATATTTATAAACATTCGATAGTGACATAATATTTTGCATCTTAAAAATTGAACTGGTACATCTTGGAGACCATGTTATCAAAACTGAGTCAGTATGTTTCTTCGCAGCATTTCCCAAATACTTAAATACAATGATGAATGTACGGATAGATTAATGAATCATACATTGCTTTTACAGCTGTATGACACCTTCATCATATGTCAGACCGTGTCCTTTATTAGTTCTTTAATATTTGGCTGCGCTTTTTTTTTAAAACATAATAGATTATTTCCATATTTCTAATACGGTAACTGCTATTCAGTGCTGTCTATTTTGTAGATGTTGTGTGTTTGAAATAAAAAATGCTTTCTGAAAGTCATATTTTAATGTAGACCATGCCTTGATAATGCTCTACGCAGAATATCACCAATTCCTTGGTGGATAGCTAAATGGCTGGTTAACCCAGAGTCATTAGTTGATAAAAAAACCAATAACACCAATAATAAGTATGCGTCTTCTGCATAATTATGGACAAGCTTGTAATATATTTTTGCCATGCAAATGAAATAGTGACAATCTTTGGGTTACATATTTTAATGAGGTCTTACTAGGGCCTCATAACTTGTATGAAAACTCCCTTAACGCGACCTGTAAACGTCTTCATCATGATTACAGCACACAAAAGCCGGTTGGAACTGAAGACAAGTCCCTTATACACCCTTCGACGGTGATCTACGAAACTTTGAGCTCATCACATCATTACTAATTGCATAAATTCGAAAATGCGGTTGGATTATTGTTGGACAATACCCTTAAAAAACCCTGGTAACATCATTGAAAGATTCAATTTTAAAAGTTTTATTCTGGCCTAAAGCTGTTTCATTACAGGTTGGGGATAATAATACTCTCTTCTCCATTTTTAAGTGAATATTTGTATAACTAACTTAAAATGGAAAGTTTGAAATAGGTAAAGCAAAGAAATGTCTACTTAACTATTTGTGGGTGTATTTAGAATGCGCTCAACTATGCCGATGAAATATATACACATCAACAGCATAGCCACCTACAAAAATGCATGGAAGCATATGCATCCGCAAATGGGTTAGAAAACTAATTCTCCTTTGTTGCAGACCAGTTTAAATGTAATTAACTTTCTAATATCGCGCTAGTACTCGGAAGTTCATTGACCATCAGCCCTTCGTCCGGGGCAAAGAAATCGCGAGCTCTGATTGGACAATGTTAATAAGAGCTCCATATTACTTATCCCAATCAAACACACAATGGTGATGCGTGGTTAGTCGTCAGCATAAATCGATTGAACTGGCATCTATTCGTCATTAGCATAGTATACCAGTTTGCAATGAGAGGGTGTAAATTATCTGTCGTAATATAATGTCGTAATACAATGTATATGGTGAAGAAGGGACATCGATGGATATTAGCGGGTAAGCAAAGAGAAAAGACTAGCACACTCAGGCCCACAAAACACAATAGATCTGCCATTGTAAATCTGAATGCGTTATCATTTGGTATTGTAACAGTATAAATGCTACTGGTGAAAAACGAAAAGTTCTTTACTTTCTTGAATAAATCATGGCTTTTGTGCGACGGCTTTGTTCCGTCTCTTATTCAAAAACCTGTGTATGTTATATTTATGTTCTATCCAACAAGTGACCCCTTTTCTATTCTGCAAACAAAAACGTCACTGTTTTATGTGCATAACGCTGGCTTTAATTTGTTACTGACTGACTCACTATTCCTTCAATGAAGTTGACAATATGGACACGCGTGGTATATTTTGGTGCATAACCGACCCCTTTTTGCATACTGTGATTAGGTCTGCTGCACCTTATTGCCATTCCTGCTGCTTTGTGTCTACAAGAATAGCATCCAAACATATGCTGTAAAATACGTTTAATGGAAAACATATCTATTACGTTATGAAAAAAAGCAAACTTTGGTCAGATTTGAAGAAAAAGAGAACATTTATAAAAAGTATCGTGCTAGGTATCCATACATGTTATGATAAGGAAATATGCTTTATCTACTCAAACGATAGCAATCAAGTATGACTTATAATATATATTATATAGCTGTTTACACATCTATGTTTACAAAACACGCGGTCCTATAAAAGTAATCAGTACATTTTGTGGTTTAATCACTTGCTGCCGAGCTTATTGATTATTTAATTGCTATTTTGCGATTTCTGTTTTACTCTCTAATGGAAGCAGTGGAACGTGGTAGAGCGCCCCGACTAATGAGATATCAGCCATACTCAGGCGTTATACCCTGGCTGCTATTCCGGCAGAGTCAATGTTATTTGTTTTGCCTTCCCTGATTTACTAAGAATGTGGTTTTTTTTCGTGTGAGAAATTAGCATATATATTATGTTGGGCAATTACGATTTGTACAGCTTGATTGTATTCTACGTTTTAGAGAGGATGCATTGTTGCCTCATTAAGGCGGATTTTAGAACACATATAGCTTTAAGCGTTCATATTTTTTTTGGCATTGAATGTTTGCCCCTTTATACAGAATAACTGCCAAGTTTTCACAGATAACAATGAGCATTCAATGTTTTCTACCTCATCCGTGAATGAATATTGTTTAATAATGCCATTATGTCCACAAAGTATTGAGATGTCAACAGTTATTCTGTTGCAACGTATACAGCAAAGTAATTTTGCATAATGCTTGTTTGGATGCTCTATAAATGGCATTCCGCTAAATGGAACATATGAGATGCAGCTATCGAAAGCAAGAAATAATTGTCCACAGATTGAAAACGAAGGTGAAGAGGTCTGTCTACGACAATTGCTCAACTTACACATGATGACTGACTGATCCCTTACGCCACTACATTCTAGCTCACCAATGTAATCATCCACTCGTTCACATACTCACTCACTCAATTTTTTTTAACTTTTCCCGAATGAACCGCTCATAAATCCCAAACACTCAAAAAAACGTGAATATCACGCATGTATGGTCGGAAGCGTTTTTTCCCACAAATATTGGCACAGCGCCTGAGAAACGATGATAAATAACATGGGCTGCCGTCTTTGCTAGCTACTTACCCCATCTGACGTGGCCATTAAAGAACAGCCCATTACTCACTGATAGTAAATTCCTTCTGCTTGACAGGCCAGATATTATTATCTTACCCACACGCTGGATATGAGGAAATAATATCTTTAAAGGTTTTGCCGTTTTGCTCCTATCAGCAAATTTATGTTAAAAGTAAGACATGAACGATCCATAAACATAAATCGATTAACTCTATGTATATTGCATGCGCGAAGAAAGTTACATCTATTTCCACAGCTGCTTTTCAACGTTCACATTCTCATAACACATGTAAGTGATTTCCTACGAATGCCACCAACATTCTGCATTGGACTACGAAATAATCTCCACAATAACTGTTATAGACGTTAGGGAAATTGAATTTTACTTACATATATATATATATATATATATATATATATATATATATATATATATATATATATATATATATATATATATATATATATATATATATATATAGATATATATATATATATATATATATATATATATATATATATATATATATATATATATATCTCTATATATATATATATATATATCTCTATATATATATATATATATATATATATATCTCTATATATATATAGCTATATATATACATATATATGTATAAGCTTTGAATTTCGGAACTCGATGGTGAAGCTTAAGCTGTAATGAAACATGGATCGATATGTATCTTTCTTTTGACGCTGGCTTAAGGCGCTCGTTGGAGTTTACGTTGTCAATGCATATTTGATACGATTTGCGAATCGAAATTTGAGGAAACTTCGCGCTCTTGGAATGATGTAGATCGTCAGTTAGGCCTTTGATGCTTTGATTTGAGTCACTTGTAGGATTAATGACATAACTTGCGAAATAAAATAGAGCATATCCTTGCTCACCTAGCGATTACATAACAATAATTGGTCGTATGGATGAAAATGTGTACGTATTCGGGCATCGCAGCTTATCTTGTATCGACTCAGTCGACGTTATCGCTTTTAAATACAATGCAATTATTCCTTAAATAAAGATAGGGTAAAGATACTTCGGAAAATGCATTTATTGCTCCGAAACGGATCCTGGTCTTTTATATTTTTGCTCCTGTAACCCGTGTGCAGGCAAGATTTATGCGGCGATAGCAGCGCAATTTAAGTGTTGATAACATTATAATTCTAATGAATACACTGCTGTATGTTTATAGTGACGGATGCATATCGCACAAAGTTGTACAGCCTGCATTACGTTTACTGCTTCGCTATGCATATGGCGCGCATTCATATTGTCAAATTAACCTTAGGGTCAAAGTTATTAGCCTGCATTTGATTAGCTTGTTATCTAGGTTGCAACAACAATGGCATATAATGACTATACGTAACGAGGTAGTGAATAATCCATTGACTTATTGTTACTTTTGCGGCTTCCCATCGTCCACATTTTGACAGCAAAACGCTAGATATGTTTTCCGGAAGGTTTATATCGGGTTAATACCCGTCCAACAGTGAGGAGGTGGTTTATAGATCAATGCGACATGTGCAACAAATTGACTCTTTGTGAACGCTTCTGGGTGTGCGATTGATTTGATTGAATAATATAGTGCTTCGGAGATCGCGTCCCCAGAAAAATAACGGTTCCACTCACGTATATTGTGGTAACAAATAGTTTCTTCTCGTTGACTGCAATAGGCGATTTGCCTTCTCCGAGTATTTGCCAGACAACTGCTTCAGTGCATCAAAAACACTTGTGTCCGAGACACATTATCAAGGCAATATCTACATAATCAAACACTTGCAGGTATTCCATGAACAAAGAGGCAAGTTTTTATCGACCCTCGTCTACTGTTTAAGCATAATAAACTGCAGATCAGATTGCGGACTTGTGTATATACTATAAACACGTTTGCAAAACTACAATTGTGATATCAGTGTTTTCGAGGGATAAGAACATGCTTATGGTAACATGTACATATGTTACAATCACAAAAGGTCTGAGTGTGTTTCTTAGACTATTTTGAACAACATAAAATGGATATGAGTGATATTTCGTGGTTGAGCAAGGGAATGGCTCGCGCATATATTTGACAATTGTTTACAATTCGCTTTGGGAGCGTCAGAAATCTCACATTGTATTGCTTTAGAGCGTGTCTATGCCTATTTTAGTATATCACGAACAAATCTTCTATGGGTCATTCGCAGAAATGTATGATCTTGTATCGAGCTGCCAGCAATCATTAAGCCATTCTTGGCATGGAATGCTATTTATGGTACTAGTGGATATATATGATAATAACATGACTACATCATTTGCAAAAACAAAGCATGTTTTACCTGTCATATCAAGAGGATTTGAATGAGGCAAATACCCCATCTGCCTTCCGTCAGACCAGTTTCTCCACTTTCACCACCTTGACTTGTTTCCAACTGGCGTATTCCGCGGATCACGATTTAAAAAGCGAGCACGATGTGATATCCACACGTTAAGCTATGGCCTTAATTCATTTTCTGGTCTTTATATTCATCCGTCGTTCTGCACTTAAGATGAGAGATTTGGTTCGGCGACAACTTAACAACAAACGGTAGGGTCTTAGTTGCATTACCTTGGGCATGTTAGCAGTTATAGAAGTGAATGGTATGGAACCGAGTGCAAATCACTTCAAAGCCAGATAAGGTTTTCACAATCATATTACCCCCACCTCTTGGAGCCATGGCAACCAGATAGAGCGTCACAGAGAAAACAAATCAGATGAGATACATAGCTTTTATGTCTAAAGGTGTTATGTTAGTTATCGGTTTGGGTTCGGCATTATTGTATTGGCACATTCGACAGCACTGAGGTGTTCCGTAGATAAGTCCTTTAATAACATTACCTTTTGAGTCTTAACATCATACGTTAATTTGCAAGTGCTCGGCACATAGGCTTCATACTTTCTAGTTCCGGGTACTATCAACCACTCTTGCTTTAGGTGTCTCAAGGCCAGTAACACACTCCTCGGCAGCCAACCGTCTTATAACATAAAAATATGCTATGTTACAATGGAATACAATTACATAAGCCACTGTATTTTAATTTCAGCAATAACTTACAACGATTCAACTAGATGTTACCTTGACTGCGTATCACAATAACTGCCGTTTCACATATCACATAAACTGCAACAGGCTAGGAAATAATTTATGTTTATATCCGCTTTCCGGTGAACAGCCAATTGCTTTGTGTATTTTATCATTTGTTGATTGCCCTATTGTGAAATGACACCCTGCAGCGGCGTATTGTCTGTGTATGCTATGGGTCGGCATGCGAAGCCGATTTAATGAGTGCATGAGTGAGCAAGCAAGTGATAGGGTAAACGAATAAGTTGCTTTTGGTATGTTGATAGAAGACACGAGAGTAACGACAACATAGTGTAGGAACATATGATTTGGCAGAAACACTTTCATATTATTTGAGCTGCTGTGTTATTTG
>CM067346.1:17580591-17742727 GCA_034190875.2 Urechis unicinctus
GTCTAATTCAAACCTATGACCTATTCCTCTACCGCATAGAAAGTAATTGAATAAATAAATACTGTTTTGATTTTAATATACTCAACAAATCACGTCATTACGGATGGGAGTTGTATTATTTACATTCACAAACTTATGTTTTACGTTGATCGAACAATTGAATTAAAATAATGCATGCTGCTGCATCTTTGGAGCAAATACCCGAGTTCCAATTTTGCTGCTAGCGCTTTTCGGGGTTCAACCTAAATTATTAGAGACTGGAAAATATGTGTTTGGCAGGCAACATGCGATGAACAAATGTGCAATTACTTTGCTTTAAATTAGCGTTGAATCTATGTAATTATGTTCATGTTGATGCCTTTCAACTTGTAGCGAATTCATATTTGAATCTCTATCGTTGGAGGCTTTTGTTCTGTCAATCAACAAAGGTTATGTCGGTTGTGTTTCGCTGATATAGCGAATATGTTAAATGCTCTACATATCCGTCGTCTCCTCATATTATAAACTAACATCAATCTATCAACTTAAACAGACGCGTCATGCAAAATCTAATTAAAATTTTAAAGTTGAATAAGCGTCCCAAAACTGTCACGCGCAACTACGTATGACGCAAATGTTTGGGTCTCCATCTCTATTGCAAATTGTCGTATTTCATACACTTTCCAACAACCAGATTTACGTCAGAGAAACACTTTAAATCATAAGAGTTTGACTTGCCACAGTAAAAGGTAGTGCACACTTCCAGATCTAAATTGGCATCAGAAGTGTGTCATAAAAACACATAAAAGTATCTATAACATGTATTATGGTGCACGCATTACGTCAGTGGTAAGGTGGCATTGTTATTGCTGTGACGGCACATGCGGATCGTTAACCAACTGACAGTGAGATACATTGGATTTCGACTCAGGCAGTAGCGCATACAAAAGCCATTACTAGGAAAAAGACCATCATGAAATGATTGTAGCCAAAATTTCGATGACCGATTCGGCATTGCATCTACGAAGTGTTTACACTTAAGTTAAATTAGCTCATCATTCAAAATACACTAAGCATCCGTTTGTGTTAGTCACACAATAAAACCACTTCATTCGCTCCTCCGAATATGGAGTGATTCGATGACGCAAGCGTGTCGCGAATTGCAATTACTATCCCTTAATGACACTTCTACAGGTATATTGTTGCAAATGGGCAAATATTCAGCGAGGCTAGATTGCAATTTATTAACGAAGTGCTTTGTTTACGCTAATATTTCGGCCGATGGGATTGGAAGGCGATTGCGCTGCTGACCTTGATGAATTGCCGGAAAGTGCTATACTTTCTATTTCGCTTTTAAGAGTAGAACAATTGGAAAATAACCATGACTATGTTTGCCCATGTCATATCTAGGAGATGATCAGTTATATACGGCGCATGGTTTATGCTGATGGTTCAGCCACTACCATTCTAACGATGCGATTTGGCATGACTAACTGAAACGACGATGGGCCCAGCATCATTCGAGTCTTATAGCAATATGTTGCAGCTTCGATCAAATCCGTAAACCATGCAAATTACATGTCACTTAATATGAGTTCGATATGAACGGCAAATGTAATTCTAAATAGAATGTCAAACATTCCCAAACATGGAACTAAACGGATAAAATCGTATACTCGAACACAATAATTTATGAATTGCTACTTCCGCTCGACCATTCCAATAACCCTTACTCTACACATAAGGTCAATACATTCCATTAAATATGCTCAGGTTCCCGATAAGCACCCGCGTTTGGTTCAGATGCTGACATTGTTATGCGGGCACCCTTGAGGTTAACTGATAACAACTGAACTTTTCGTCAAGGTCGTCTGAAGGGTATAACATCTCGATAAAGCAAATGATTGTCTAGAGCAAACAGTTACTGATAAGTATTGTTCACTGTATATAGCGATGGCTGCACACAATTAATAACTTGATCATGTGGGATGCGGTATGGCAAGCAAACGAATTAATGTTATCCTCTAATCACACAGCTCACGATATGATATAGAATAATGTTGTTGTAAATACATGTATTGATAACTTTTAAGTCACGCATTATAATAGAAATCGATCATTCGGATTCGTGTAATCTCATGCACAAATAAGCCATACTAACATCGGTGTAGAAATTCACAGAAGCCATGTGACGCTTCTTGGTAATAAACCATGTGTGCGGTTACTAGATATTTTACAACGGGCATTTGATTCATAATTTACAATCATGTGATTAGTGATGTTTCATAGATGTTCGATTACGAGTCAACGTGGCAATGTATCACACACATGGCCCACACCTTGCTCAGCTTGTGAAAGTTTCCTTTCTAGGACATGCAAGGAACCAAGTGCGTAATAGCTTTAATGAAAGGACCACAAAATGGCTTGACTGGGATAACGTAAGTGAAGGAAAGCCGAGCATTCCACTTCAACTGACACGCGTAGCCAGCGTAGCTGTCTGCCCGGTGTTTAATATATCTATTTAAAACGGAAAAGCGGATGATTTATCCATTTTCACATACTTATCCAGTGCCCGAGAAAAGATGATAAATTTCATAAGTGCTGTCGTCTTTTCAAGCTACTTACTCTCACCAACATTAGCGGCATTATTCCTGTTGCAACATTGGGTTTGCAATGTCTGGCAAATGATATTGCTTTGTGAAGCGTCCTGTACATGGTCAAAAGTAAGGCTACTGATTGCCAAACATCGGTATGCCATCACAAATGGAAGTGTGGGTTATTCCCATAATATTGACGCTAACGAACAAAATTTATTTGACCGATGACTTTGTTGCGAGTGGCGGCTATTGCTTGAGGAGCTTCTGGCATTTTATTACACAAACTATTTGTTACTCTTGCATTTCATATTTCTAAAGCTCATCAACTCATAAAGTCTTGGTAAATACATTTTCTACTTCCTGGTCATTAATATATGTTTGTGTGTTTAACGCAGGTACAGACAACATTTATAATCGGATAGCCGCGCAATTTGTGTGTTGAGAATTTCAATTAATTTTCTAATGAATACACTGCTGTATTTGTTGTAATGGAGGTTGTATGTCGTACAAAGTGCACAAGTTACGCTTACTGTGGAGTTTGTTTTGTACAAATGGCGTGAAATCATAGTGTCAAATTAATCTCAGGGTGAAAGGTATCAGCCTGCATTTAATTAGCTTGTTATCTAGGTTGCAACAACCATGACAAATAACGACTATGCGTAAAGAAATAATGAATAATCAATTGACTTCTTGTTATTTTTGCTGCTTCGTACCACCCACATTTTGACTGCAAGACGCCAGATATGTTCTATGGGTCGATTATATTAGGTTGCTACTTAAGACCCGTTCAGCAATAAAGAGGTGGTTTATAGATCTCAGCATAATGCTGGGCAATCTTTACTGGGTCTTTGCAATAATTGGATCCTTTGTAAACGCTTCTGGTTGTGCGATTGGCTTCATTGAAAAAAGAAATGGAAAAACAAAGTGATTCGTAGATCACCGTCCCAGGGTGATTAATGAACTTGTTTTCAGTTCCAACCTGCTTTTGTGTGCTGTAATCATGATCAGGATGTTAACAAGTCGCGCGAAGGGAGTTTTCATACAACTTTATGAGGCACAAGTAGGACCACATTAAAATATTCAACCCAAGGATGGTCACTATTTCATTTGCATGACTAAAATATATTAGAAACATGTCCTTAAATATGCAGAAGATGCATACAAATTTTTAGGAGTTATTTCACGACGTGGAAATATTTCGTGATACCAACGTTTTTATTAACTAATGATTCCAAGTTAACCAACCATTTATTTATCAACCAAAGAAACGGGGATATTCTGCGTAGTGCGTCATCGAGGCATGGTCTACAATAAAATGCTACTTTCAGAAAATGTATGATTACGCATGGTTATTTTAAACCACGTCTACCTAATAGGCTGCACAGAGTAACAGTTACTGCCTTAGAAATATTGAATTCTTTCAATAATCAATCTTTGTTTAAACCGTGAAGCGCAGCCAAAGAATAAAGAACTTATAAAGGACACGACCTTATCAAGATCGTATATTTGACTCCGTCTACACACATGTATATAAACATTTATATATATAGATATATATATATATATATATATATATATAGAGATATTATATATATATATCAAGATCGTATATATATATATATATATATATATATATATAGATATATATATATATATATATATATATATATATATATATATATATATATATATATATATATATATATATATATATATATATATATATATATATATATATATATATATATATATATATATATATATATATATATATGCTTACTTATTTGATGCGTTAACTCCAGGTTCTAGAACGCGATGGTATGTTTGGAGCAACGGTAAATTCGGAAGAGCTGAGTCCATCTGTATTTGCGAGCCTTGTTTTCACAAAACACACAAACTCGTCTATAATACCTAAGGTCACCACTCCGTATGTTGAGAGACTAATTTATCATAGGACAATCGCTTTGCACTGCCATTACCATTCAGCTGTTTTCTCGCAAGTATTCCAATATGCAGAGCTAGATAAAGACCATCGTAAATCACCCCAAGTTTGATTAGATTACTTCACCTGTAGCTCACAAGTAATACATGTTTTGTATGTATATTTGGCATCATGACAGAATGAAACAAGCGAATATCACTTGCACCACACAACAAGTAATGGGTCCACGGATTACTGAGGTGCTTCATAGTTAAAAGTATGTATTGTATTAATTAATTTGCCTGCTAACAAGCAAGGGTGTTCGAGGTGTTGATGTGAGTTAAGTTATGTTTGGTAAAAGGTTACGTTCTTGAAATATTGAATCATTGAAAGAGCAACATTTAACAATGTTATTGCTGATGTAGAAACAGCCTAAAGCAGGTGTATTTAGTGTCATATAGGGGAACCAGTGGTGCCGGATTCTTCATAGACGCGTTAGCTGTGGTATACTTGACAGTAATTAGCGGTTTTACGACAAAAGCGGTTTTACGACAAAATGGTTCGTCAATTTTTATGCATTGTGTAGATACACTCTTAGGATTAATAACTTTAACAATTTACAAGCACTTGTAATTTGCGGTTAAAAAGATAGAATAGATCCTGGCACAGCTAAAAACTATATGTAAATAATAACAGCCTGGACATTGTTTCCGTAGCATGTTATTTTAAGACACCCCTTCAATGCAAAAAGCAAGAGAGCATTGAATCTAAAATTGCACCTGTTATTGTCAGTTAGCGTAGTGGGAAATGTGTTACATGTAGATTTATAAACAATTCTAATAAAAAAGTTCCAGTTGACAGATTGGCTGTGTTGTGAGATGTCGAATGATCTTTGAGCCTAGCAACAAATGATCATAAAACCTCATCACCAAGATGCTCTAGGCCATTCTTGTTATTTGCGTGTTAGATTAGCTGGCACTTCTAAAGCGCGGTAATGGATGACATATGTCAAACACCCTTACATGAACCCTATACGAGAGCACTAACTTATTTATCATTGTTATTGAGCAGACGTACATATCCCAATATAGCACATCACAGCGGATAAGCGGCACATTGTTCACCATGCTGAAGGTTCATTTGACACATGAAAAACATATTTATGATAATCAGCAATGTTCTGATTCGTCGACAGATAAGTAAACGGGGATGGGGGTAAAGGTGCACATAAATATAATTGCTTCTACTTTCCGACAATTAAGTGGTTAGATCTCTTGTCAGCTTGGAACTATTTTTCCGTGGGGCTTACAAAGCGTTGAATTGAATGACAACCTCGTCAGACAAACATACATGCTATGGGTTTCTTGTCGTACGTCGACAGCAGGGCGATTGCACCTCTTCATAACTTAGCTCCGTTTCTACGATAAATATATGAAACTCATCGTTGACACACACAACTTACATTTATGTGTGTTATCATAATAAACCTGTTTATTGCTCCCAAAACACCACCACTGGTAGCTAGCTGAGCAGATGAGTGGCTTATTATTTTTATTGCATCAACATGTTTGCCGAAAAGGGCCAGCATTAATTATTCAGTTGTCAACTACCGGTATTAATTGGAGCAATTTCGACGAGTAGCAGATGCGTAAACAGGGTACGATCCACCCCAGCCGAACTTGATCACGTGAGGCCTAAATGAGATTGCTGTAAATGCCACCTTAATTTGTTTGTTCATTGTATAGGATATGGCTTACAATCAAGCCACTAGTTTGGTCGCATATACGCACACGCTCCCACTCCGCATAAATCTGCCATAAATCCACCGATCCATCGATCCATCAATCCACACATCCATCCCCATATCCATCCATCAATACATCCATCTATCCCTCCTTCCGTCCGTCCGTCCGTCCGCCCGTGCATTCATTAATCCACTAATCTATCTTCACATGTCGCGTAAATGCAAAAAGGCACGGAAGCATGTCGTATCAGGGTAGATGTAATGTGATTGTTGTCTGCGTGATTGTTCAACACCTGGGTAATGTACTATAATGTTGAATGACACCACGTACTATTCTCATCCGACTATGAGATACTGTATTTGCCTGTGAATATATTCAGTAAGTTTAATGTAATAATTTAAATCCAACATTTGAGGTGAGGTTGATCCCATTTCCTTAGCCACTGTTTAAAATTTGTCAGGGCATCAATTTCGATCTATTTTGGAGGCTCAGAGAGTTTAAAGACAGGCAATTGCCTCAAGTATGTCACATAATGTGAGGTTCCATTTAATCTCATATTAGACAATGGTAACTTTATCGCCACCAGTAGGCGGTAGGCAGTCAATTAACACAAAATCGTCCCACGCGTGTGAAATGTTTGTCACAGGACACGTGGCTCTTTTAGGCTAGGTAAACGTCCGATTGACACAATAGCAGACAAATCATTAAAGGGTTAATAAGCTTGGCAAACACCGAGTGTTTTACGGATGTGACAATTGTTTAGCTGTGGTCCTTGCCGGCTGTTCTTGGGTTATTGCTATGCCGCATATTCAATTATGTACTTAATACGTGGGTGATGAAAGCTGCTCTGTACAGTATGACCGAATTAAGCACTTATTTTGTAGTTGTACCAAACCGCATCGAAAACTAAATAGCATGGTTCAGCAAGATTTGGTAACAGCCATAATCAATTATTGGTCATAAATGAAATACGTTATGATTGGTAACTCCCCAAACTCCAGTTGCCTGAGTAATCCTCAGAGCATCCCGGAGGCGCCATCCGTGTTAAATTCCCGGAGAGAATACGGATCTGATTACGTAATGGACGAACACTCGGAGTCGACATGGATGTGTACGGTGCCTAGACGGAGCTGACACGGATGTCCCGGGGGCAACGTGGTACATCCCGGAAAAGGCACCCGGAAGACCCCGGCAACAACTAGGAGGACCTGGCGATAACACGTGGTACCCCAGCAAAAACACGAAGGATCCCGTAACAAACACAAAAGAGACCGGAAGACTCCGGAAACAACACGAGTATCACGGAGGACACCAGCAGCAATATGATTTTGTGCCCGGAGACCCGCGGAGGCTGCGCGGATGCCACAGAGGCAGCAGCACGGCAGCTACACGGAGACGCGTAGACTTCGCGCATAATCCAGGTCTCATCACGGAAGCCACACGGAGGCACTCAAATTTATTTTACAACTTTGAGCAAATCTACAAATCGCTATTAGGTAAGATGGATTGATTCTCATAACAATGCATTATTGCTATCAAATAACAAGCCATCTCATGTAGTTAATTGCATTGCGTGATATTCCTCTAGCCTCCTCTTTGTACCACAGTAATGCAATAATCCCCGATTTCCTTCCAATACAGACGGCTGTTGAAGTCGTGAAAAAAATACTTACAATTCAACACTTTTGAGCCTCAAATGGGTTGTTTGGCATCGGGCTAGGAACCATTTTACTGTTTGTGTCTGCCTGCGGCGGACGAGGATATCCATATTACCTGCTGCTCAACCTAATCGAAAACCCATTTGAATTTGGTAAAAAAATTAGGTTGGGTTGATCTGGTTTTCTTACGACAGTTATAACGTAGTTTAATTGGTTGGTGACTAGAATACACTACGCAGAAATGAACAAAACATGTTGATTATGCGCAATTGGTCCTATCTATCTCAATATCACAGTCTCTTTCTGTTGGTATTTGTCACCTCATGATAAAACACCATGCACCATATGCGTCTCATTTCTACAGGGTCTCTAAGGAAATGGTCTAGTCAAATTGTACGAACCGGATTTGTACCAAATATATCTAGAATGATTAAATTTACAGAACGTGCGCATGCAGTTTTTTTTTTAATATTCTAGGAAATATCTTCCATTGCAGCTTCTATCAATAAGTAAGTGTGGATCCATACACTTTTCAAATTTATGCATGGAATAAAATGGTAAGGCAACCGCAGAATATTTATTATTTGTAAATAGAAAAATACTAATGAAATACGTGGTGTTTATCACAGGGTGCGCCTAAGGATAAGAATCATGACTTGCTTCATAGTTTAAAGGTAATAATAGTACAAGTTTTGTTTGAGTGCCGATCGGCTGCTCAAAAAAAGATGCAGGGTTGCTAACAGTCGATGTAATTACCATCATTTAAAATTACGGATGAATACTGATGCAACCAAATCTAACACTACAACACTGCGATAATGGGTGCTAGCTATTAGAGGGAAATAACCGAAACATAATGGACTCACTCCTCATCGAACGTGAGTCATGGTTGTATCTATTTGCCTTCTAATCTGCCTTTTTATTGTATCTAGGTCATATTGCAATAATTATCTGTATTTGGCAATTGCGTTTGAAGTTTGCATAATTAGTACCATTTTTATCTGGGCCCAGCCGAATATTAACACTTAGATTTCATCTTTATGTATCTTTTCTGTTAATTACAGCCAATCGTTATTTAACAGCGCGAACGTGATACATTGTTGGCAACACATCGAGTGATACGACATAACAAGATAGACGAGACAGTTGTGTTTACCAATGGTATACCACTATAGGAGTGAACCGTGATGTTCGCTCTTGTGGTATAACAATATTGATCATGTAGTTATGTTACCCATGTTATCTATACAAACACCAAACTGTTCCAACTGTGACCATAACCGCAGTTGCCAATACTTATGGCATCGTGTACAATATGAGATATTGCTCGGGGAGCGTGGAGGAGAATTCACTATAAGTGTTAAACGAAGTAGATACTCAACCACAAGCTGTCCATCCCAACAGCATCTCTGTTCGCAACATGTACCATGAAGTAGATTATGCAACCCCAAAGTGTCTATCGTCAACGTACCTATGGGCGATGCATCTAACCGTTCATCTAATTCAGCAGTAGGCAATGAATGATTTATCACATGGTTCGTCGGTGTTAAATATGACTTCAATTTACTTGATTGTCCTATTTATACACGGAACTCATTTTCATAAAAAAAAAAACACAGAGGAAATTTTGGAATAGTTTGGCCATATTAAACAAGCTTATGTAGGTGACAAGATGATGAGGCAATGATTTATATAGGCAAGGAATGGCGATTGTGTAGCAGTCAGTGTGCATTCTCCATTAATTCTCTGCAGTATCGTCCGCGGACTCGCTGCTTGTGGTTTTACGAAGTGCCAAAGTCGAAATATAGTAAAAAACACATATACAAACAGATAGACATGGGTCAGGGTCAATCGGAGAGATAATGTACCACCGTGTTAAAAGGTGATCGGGCATCGAAATACTTGTTCGGGCTTCACAAAAAACATAAGCATATGGCCTATCAGCCGGGAGTTAGTGCTTGCTCTTCAAATGTCTGTTCGGGGGTGGAGTGAATTGGATGTCGTAGACACACTCGTGCCAAAGTGACTTATGTAAGATTATATTCCGAATAGACTACTAAGGTGTCGGTATATATATTTAGCTATTAAGTGTTGTGTACTATGATTTGTGGTTGTTAAAGTAAATGATTAGCTCCACATAACTGGTGTCGGTGACAGTTCACAGGGAACAGGCAGCAGTACTGGTATGTATTGAGGATTTGATGATGTGTGGGTGAGTATAATGTTCATTGAGTATTTAACTGCTTCGATATAGATAATATATGTATATGTATGTGTGTGTATATATATATATAGATATATGTGTGTGATATACATGTGTGTGTGTAAATATACATATGTGTAATATATATATAAAATGTGACATATATGTGTGTGTATACATATGTGTGTATATATATATATATATATATATATATATGTGTGTGTGTGTGTGTGTGTGTGTGTGTGTGTGTGTGTGTGTGTGTGTTACGTGTGTGTGTGTGTGTGTTGTGTGTGTGTGTACCAGACATCGTGGTGTAGTGTGTATGGCAATGAACAGTTATGTAATGTGTGTGGACGATATTCATAAAATGTACACAAAACAATCAATATGTTAACAACAGTTAAAAAACATAGCGTCAAAAATCATTGACCCATATTCATTCATTAGATAATACTAACATTATTCATGCGCAAGTCTAATCATGACTTCATCGAGCTATAATATACTGTAGTTTTAAATTGTAAAATATGACTGAATTTTCTTTTAAAAAATGACAATTGTTGGTACATATTTGATAATGTCTGGGAGAATCTGTTTAAACACTAAATGCAAACTTCTACAGATGTCTAAAACATCGGCAATCTGCGATACACGGAATATAATTAGTGAATGATATCCAACGTTTCATTCGTTTGCAAAGCCAACAATCCCCAAAAGCTGAGGACAGGAATGTTTCCTGAACCAACTGTCAGGTGTACATTTGACGACAAAGATTGAAGCTTGAAACGTTAAAGAAATAATTGTACGAGGTGAATTATCAATTATTATTGAAAGTTTCAATTGATAACTTTTGACTACGCCAGTTAAACTTACATGGCATCATAGCAAAAACGTTGCTTACCTGTGCCCCCTACCTACAACCATAACTTCGCATCAACCGTTGTGTAAGAGACGTTAAAAGCAATATGATTAATAATAAAATGAAGATCATTTTCTTTACGAAACCAACTAACATTGCGAGAGTTGTTTGTCAGGGGTGATCAAATACTACAATTTTGAATAACAAACACGCATTGCAAATTTTCAATTATGTTAGTAAGCTCATTATTATATAAAATCAAAATTAGGTATTCATTTTGTATAATTTAGTTATGTCTTGATATCCCTGATTATTGAGGAACATCTCATAAATTAATTAAGTCGCAGAACAATGTCTTTCCACATCATCCCTTGAACTATAATCTCCAGATAAGTTTACAAATAAACCCTACTTCCGTGAAACACTGAATATCTGCCTTGTATAATTGTAATCAGGAATATATTATCGTTTAACGTGTAAACAATAAAAGACTAATTATATTTTGCTTTTCTGGGCCATGCCTTCGGCAACTAAGCTTTGTTATGAGCCTTGATTATTTCATCGATATGATCCTCATCAATAAATTTACCAACTTTGTTTTGGCGATTTTCACCGGTTTCTCGTGGCGAATCACGATAAGGACGGCGTCCGATTCTGATGATTTCCAATAACCTGTTACATATTAGTTTGGTTTGGTTTGGTGCCCAGTTTAGTTTACAATCACATAAAATACTTTGGCGGTAAACATAAAATAAACATACATCTGTTATAAATGTTTATTAATATGATTACCATTAACTTACAAAACATTAGCATTTTTCAAGAAAACAACATGTACATCTACTACATAATCAAAACACGTTGCATAACATGTCTTCATGTCGTTAGTTTAGTGGGAGAAACATCAATTTTGAACAGCTTAATGATTCAACAAATAATGTCGACAGCAATTTGTATTTGATAGATTGCTGTACTAGGCGAATATTTTTTCGTGATATCAGTGTTATATTCATTCCAATCTTGAAAATATTTCATAATACAAACTATAATTCAATGCATCACAATATTTACGATTATCATAGATGAAATTGCTTGATATGTCACCCAGGTTAACACTCCCGTGCAGAGACAATGTTTAATGTGTGCTTGTAATGAAATGAGAACATGAAACAAGACCAATAACCACGACTGTAATCATTTTCTTTAAAGTATATGATACATCGACCGTATACAAGAATTGCAAAAGGTTATATTTATATGCATGTTCTGAATAGCCGTAAATCTACCTGTCCAAATACGTCCTGCTCCTGCTTAGCAATCTTTGTCTAAGATCTGCAATAAATAACTTCATCATTGGCAGTTGAGAACACGAACCTTTAAATACAATCTTTTCACGGCTACCATCAAGGATCGTCAAATATAGTGGGTACAGTGCAACGTCTAAGCAACTCTGTGAATACCTGTCGTAATTTTCCGAACACGGTATGCAACAGAAACCTAGCCAATCGATACAATTGAAACTGCACAATTGAAAATAATAATTACATATTTTGTTAAAATGAGGCACAAGTTTCATTGTACATCCAAGGTTGATTTTACGAATGCACAAGCTAAGCACGTCACGTGGCGCAAGCTAATTAGTAAAAAAATATCCCTGAGCACCTCCGTGATAGGTAAGCTTCCTTACCTGTAGGTGTTTCATTATTGAGTTAAAGTCGAGCATAGACAATCAGTACAACAGAGGGTCGCTGTTCTTGGATACATTATTCATACTTGGTTGTCCTTGCTGGTTCGTTGTGTGCCGTCTGGTGCAACAACAGCAAACAAATGAACAACCATTGAATGGACTTTGTATACACTAGTGTGAACATTTTGCGATGGAAGCACTATCTTTAATTTATTCTGGTATCCGTATTCACCAATCCAATAAACAAACGGTTATATTTATGGCGTTGGTATAGTCGGCGCGCATATGACAAATAATGTACGGTATACCATATGGGCGATAAGCTGATAATATACGAATATGGTTGAAAAACACAGGCCTTGTTGCTCCCATTTACACTTCACAAACCCAAAGGCTGTTTTTTAAGGCGCAAGTAGTAACTTATTGATTATTTGGTTAACTCAGGACTGTAATGGAATCATTTGAGAAGCAAGAGAACAAAACAGAACGAAAACGAAAAAACATTATCGGCTTTCTCAATCTTGTACCTCTTGAGAAAAAAGTGTGAGCAATAGCGTACCGGCATCTTGTCGTTATCTCTCTCGACCGCGTGATCATCAGAAATGCTAGCGCGGTAAAAAAAACAAACACAAGGAAATGGATGATTACGTGAAAAGCACAATCAAACACAGGCAACCGAGTGATTCTGCTCAAAGGACCATTCCATGTTATAACTGTAATGTAAATGGCCGTGTAACAATGTCGTCAATGCATAGTTGCTGTCAGATGAATGGACTTAAATCTTTCTTAATCTGGATTTATATGATATCTATAAATTGGTGTGACCCAATGTGCTGTTCATGACTGCAAAGCAGACAGATGATCAGACAACCACGCGATTGCATGCCTGGTGGAGAAATAGACCAATCGTTGGTGAGAGTGCAGAGTGTATTCTATTTATATGGCGAATCATTATAAATGTATGGATATATTTCCTTTAATGTATCATGGTTTCAGCATGGATGAGACAATTACATAATTTAATCGAAGGTTGCATTGTAGAGATTTGCACATACATTTTAAGACAAATGCCTCCTTGACAATGTAATAAACAGATCCGTATGCATGAGTTATTTGTTATAATAGCATGTCAGCCTACTATTGCTTCATGTAAATGTTATAGTCATTCGCAGTCAGCTAGTACTCGAAATGTTAATGCAAGTAGAAGTCTGACCATCGGGTTTTAACTGCGAAGGCGGACCTGACAATTTGTTGACGCATTGGGGTCGGTTACTTAAGACCAATGTTGCTGACAGAAGCACCATCGATCAATAAAATATACTTGAATGCTGGGTCTTGAAATATCTGAATAGCTATTATCAAACTTTGCTTTTCCGGCATCCATGATAATAAACCATGCAACATCTCAATGGAATCACCTGAGTACGCCCTGCAGTAATGTAATTCCGTTCTTGTGGATGTCATCAAGAGCAGCTACTCAATACAACAGCTATTAACATAACAAAATATGATTAATGATCAGTTCAAGCATCACACGGGATCGAACCATACCGTGATCGTTCATACTGAGCCATAGATCTCTGACGTTTGGGCTTACGTTATCGCCGGAGCATCTACATCCTGATCGTATACCTCTGTGCCTCCTCCTTCCCTAGCTAGCTAGACCTAATCGTTGCCAGCGGCTTCACCTCTAACCAACCTGCCTTGAATACTAATTACATGCGGCGCGCAATGACGTCGCACGTACATAGTCACCACAGTTGGTATTGCGAACCTGGGTACATGCTACTCAGATTTATAATGTGGGCGTAGGCACTAAGTGGTTTTTTTGTCAATGTCTCAAAATCATGCCGAAAGTAATTGCTATTTGGCCAAGAACACAATATCAGCAGTCCGCAGAGCGAACGTGTAACATATACATTTATTGTTTTAATATCTACCGCAATTTATTGTGTGCAACCTCGGTATATATGTTATTGGTGACAGTCATGTCAAACATGACTTTGCCAGAGCTTAATATGCTAGGCAGATATAAAGCCATGTAACAGCATATATAACTCTTGCATTGTACATTCGTAGGACCTAGTAATGTTCTTTTAGCTGTTAGCTGCAGCATAGTGTGTGTGTGATAATGCTAAAGTATGGCACGTTTATTGTAGTCGTGCGAGTGGTTTAACTGATCCTAATTGCCTATTGCAGCATATATTGTACCATCAACGGATTGATTATATAGTCTCTAACATCACACAAATGGTCCGGTTTAGTACTCGATTTAGAACCGACGGCACCAGAATGTTTCCGGAACATCATAATTTAGTCCTAAGGAATCTTTTATGAGAAAACATGTATAATTTGGATACATCCCAGGTGGCTGGCAGGTTATGATAATTTTCTAAATCTATAAACACATATCCACACTAGGAGTTTTGGCAGCTGGAGTGTACTTAATTCATGCAGCAATAAAATTTGACGATTCAATGTTTGTTTTGAAAATGCCGAAACACGTCCATGATTTTGACTATATAGACCATAATTCCGGTTGTTTATAAAAAATGTGGATTTTGTAGCTATTTAGCGATTCGATATACTTTAAGTTACATCTTCGTTCTGTGATCCAGTCTTCCTAAATTTGCACCGCCAAACCCCAAAAATGTGTTTCTATATGAATACCAGTGATGACATCTCTACCTGAATATACAGATGTCCAATAACAGGAGAGGCAACCATCTCGCCATGTTTTTCTAGCTACGCTTAAAAAAAAACCAGATAGCCCACACATCCCTCATCACCGCCTTGACAAATGGGGCAGCAGATACGCTTCCTTTGGATAGCGAATGTCAATGTCGGCAGGAGGTGAATAAATCAATAACCTTGAATGTACAGGTGTAATCTAGTAAGAGATTTGTTTTGTTTAAGCCAAGGCTAATTTTAAAGGAGATTTCCTAAGATGAATGAGTATGATGATTTTGCGCATGCGAACGAATTGTAGAATACTTTTTATTAGCACTACTCAATTCAATAAGCAGTGGAGAGGCACTGGTACAGTTACAGTGTCTTGCACCTTCACAGTGTTATTAAGATGACTAGAGGTTTGAGGAGTCCATTGCCAAACGACTGAAAGAATGGTGTCTGTTCCAGGTTGATGATATGTTTTATTACGTAAAAACAATGGTCAATATGTATTTGATGGCATGCGTCTTCCACTATTGAACAAGTCAGAAGTAATTGATTGCTGACCGACAGATGCTTGTTGCAATTATGAAATACGCAAATGCATTTGCTTCGCAACTAACTGCTCCGATAAATATTTGGTGGGCTCTTGTGACTATTCCTATCATCAACATTAACAGCTTGTCCCGTCTCATACTGAGTGAAAAAAATTATCTTTTTGTCTCAATCAAAGTGAAATCACACATCAGAACTTGCCAACATTGTTTACACAGACAACGGCTTCCATATGCAGCTTGGCGTAGCCCCACTGTGAATCAATGGCATGCTGAAATATTACCTAGCTTACACCGGTTCCGAACATGCTGCTATTACATATTCTGGCCAGCATCTGCCCAATAAATCACGCCCACAATGGGTTTTCATTGTTATCATTGCAGCAGTTATATTGATCGCTCATACGTTTGTATGAAATCATACGCACGAGGGCCAATATTTGAGTTGCTGAATGAAGAGCTCATTGTGGGTCAAAGCTAACTAACGTCGAGGCGCAATGTTCTTCCATATCAGTTTTAGCGTATGGGCAAATATGTCGTCTGACATGCTAATGTACACGTACACGTGACTCAATAATGGGAAGCATTGGTAGTTGATGTTATTGCGTCCGAAGTCGTTCCTTCTGTTCGATAAAATCGTGCGGTTCCCCTCTGGTTGTATACAATTACCTGCAGAGATCGCAGGTCCGTAACGATAGAGACTAACACAGAAAGGGGCACTTAAATAGTGCCATAGTGTGCCACGCTGAATGAGTGACATGCTGTGAAAGCTTGTGGACGTCTCAGCCTATTAACCTTGACGATATGTTTATCTTAAGTCATCTGACACTACACATTACCAAAAGCACAAAATATACGACTGCTACCACTTCAACATTATCTGACCGAAGAAGTCAATATACTAAGCATGATCATGCACGACATTTACCCACAAATAACTACATGGCGTGCGAATGCAAATGCAATAACAATACATTTTAGGTTTGTACAGCAATAACAAACACAAATAGGCTACATGAATCGCCTATTGACTATCGTAAAAAGTCAGTTGTGGGCACTCTCATCACACATTATTCAGGTGCTTCTTCATAGGTTTGCATCAGGTAAAGCTATGATCAGACGAAATAGTTAACAGTAAAATAAATAGCGGTTTGAGTTTTGAGTTTTTACTTTTCACGAACCTTGTTCATTAGCAAATGGCGTTTTTTAGAGCATGCAGTTGCATATATATATATATATATATATATATATATATATATATATATATATATATATATATATATATATATATATATATATATATATATATATATATATATATATATATATATATATATATATATATATATATATATATATATATATATATATATATATCTATATATATATATATATATATATATATATATATATATATATATATATATATATATATTCTTTCCCACTGATATATACATATAATCTGTTGATAATCTTTCATTGTAGCCATGACATTTCGTAGACATTTTTATGTACCCTTTTTCTGTGGCATGGTACACTAAATTCTAATCCAATATTATAATGAATGCATATAAATATATTCATCGGTGTAGTGTTTTACATTATTCAGTGCCTAAAACCCGTTTGCATGGGCGGCATAGTGTCATGCAGTGTCTGCATAGGTTCAATTGATAAAATTTAATTGAGTAAATGCAAATGGCGTGTTACCTGCTGCGTTGAACACAATGCTAGCACAAGGATTATCATAATGAATTAAACGTAAAATCCAAAACGCGCAAATGAATCAGACTATCGGATTGAATGCCCCCGGTATGAAGACACTCCCATGGAGGTAGTAGGGATAACAAATATAACTATTTGATTTTCTGCATTATAATTCATTCAAATATATAGCCAAGTACATAGCTGTTCACCATCGTTGACCTTAACCATCAATGACTTCCTTATTCACTCATCATCAAATGCTGTCTTATGTTGTACGATTTCCCTGCGGATAGCATCAAAGCAAATAAGAAGAACTGCTGCTTATCTCGCTATATCCATATGATCCAGCTTAATCCTTCAAATTAAGAAGAAGGAACGACAGTGTATTTAGTTTCAACCATTAACCATACGATCTCAGTTCATAAATAACATTGTAGCTTTGCCCTCCAATGGATACTTTTTTTATATCTAACTTGCATGTAGCATGACGGAACGAGTTCAAGCTCAGTTATTTCCCAATATTTCGCAAGGCGGCTGATACCAAGCATATATTCAAGTATTCTCTTGTATGTTATTGTTATAAGTTTAATTTTCGCTCCTGTCAATTTCAGTTAATTTCTAATGACAACAGCTCCTAAGCAGCCCCCAAAGGATGCAAAAATAAGTGACATTCGTTTCAAAGATGAGTGTATCTACACATTCAACCCCAACGAGGACAACCAAACAAAGGCGGAAACTAAGTTATGAAATATATTTGGGGTATCTTCTTTCCATTGCCATGCCTCGGGCAAGGTAGCTGATGATAAAATGATTGCGATTTGGAACAAAGAGTGCTCGGAAACCAGTAGCATTTCAAAGTACGTCTCGATCAGTTCAAGCGCCGCCTTTACTTGCTTTCAGCGATATCGCGGCAAAGTCAGATACATACCATCTAAGAAAGCCTCATACCTCTCATCATTGACAGATATGTTAAATTAAGCAATGCACAAAGAACGTACATCGTTTGATAATAATGCTTAAGTCGCTGTGAAATACTGAGCATAATATCTTAATTAATGGTAATAAGGGAATCCGCCGACTACGGAGTAGTTTAAATAATTGCAGTTCCGTGTTCATTCACCAATACAAACGAAGTAAGTCCGAAGTTAATTGTATTTGTCTCTTGTTATAAAAGTGCTTAACCTTTTCATTATTCTGCATCAATGCCAACAATATTGTTGCGTATATCCAAGCAAGTGCTTACTACTTTCGATATATTATAAATAAGTTGCCGAATGGAGGAACCTTTCGTTTGATCCGAATGCTGTTGATATGGGCAGATAATATATCCACGGATGTCTTGCATATAGATTCAGCATGATTTTCCGCTTCTAATGTTGTCTGAAGCAAAATTATTTTGATACCTGAAAGGTCCCGCAGAAAGAAGTTAAATCTAATGGCGTAAATAAATGTGACATGCTTGAAATTTATCAACCATGCAAATCATCCTAGAACTCTATTTGAAACATACATACCTGTTATAGACGATTTATATGTCAACCATATCTTCTAACAGCTCAATGCAATGAAAACAATACAGCCAGGAAAGTAAAATGAGGGAATTTCTACGAGCCAAACATGTAAGCGTGCTGGTCAGCACTCGAGTGATGAATTATTAGGCATATACAAGCACGTCCAAAAGAACGCGCTGATAGGTTGGGGGGGGGGGTACTTCCTGTAACTCTTGGTGTTAAATATGACAAATGTTAAGAGAGCACTATTTGCGTCTCCATTAATGCGAGCGAACCATTAAGTGACACGAAAGCGCCTACTATGTCTTCGTTGCCCTAATAATGATTGCTTGCTTTGTATATAGATGATCCATTATTCAAATAACCATAGCCACTTTCCATGTTGTATCTCACATATCATAAATTTCCAGCAATTAGGAATCGAATCCCTCTTATTTCACTCCCGTTTGGGCGGTTCACCAATTTGCCCAACTTAACACAATACATTATACCGTCAGGGAGAGAGGAATTGACCACTTGATATATTTCTGCTTGCTTTGAATAAGCTTTCAAATACAAGTACACACACCAGAGTTTATAAAGGGAACACATTTACATATGCTGAAGCCAATAAATTGAATCATGGCAGTTGCTGGGTTTAGCATGTGAAGTGGATAGCATCGTAAACATATCATCGTTAACATGTTCTTAGGCTGCAATGAATTAGATGGTAGTTAAAGATGAGAAGATTTAGTCATAAATGAGCCCCTGTGGGTTTCATTTAGCGGGGTTGGTTTATAGTTGGTCTTTAATCATCCCGTTTAATGATAAGAAATAAAAACTCATAATAGTGCTGTCTCTGAATCTCATAATCCCTGAAACACAGCCATTAACGGTTTAAATGACGATAACTCGTCCATTTAGAGCGTCGCATGAGCGGTGATGAGGGCACGTGCAGTCGTTCGATGGATGGGTTATTTATCGTACGATCAAGGAAGTAAATAATGAGGAAGTAAAGGGATAACAAGAGTCAATTAGACGAGCATAAGTTGTTAACGAGCTCAACTTCAACGGTTATCTTGATCGTAAGGTTTGGTGATCATGCAGATCGCTGGCTATGAATGAATGATATTTAAAGAATGTTCGACGGAACAGAACAATCTCTGTGAGCATAGCGTACAATGACGGATTATGCAACATTTTCCAAACCTTCAATGTGAAATTAGCTATATTAACTATGACATAAAGCAACAACAATCGACACTTAACACACGCACACACACACGCACACACACACACAAGGACACGTACACACACATATATATAATTATATATATATACATATATATATAATTATATATATGTCTATAAATATATATAAATATACATATATATATTTATTATATATATATATATACATACATATATATATATATATATATATATATATATATATATCTATATATATATATATATTTATATATATATTTAGTTTGGTACTTTGACGTGTATATATCTATATATATATATATATATATATATATATATATATATATATATATATATTATGTATATATATAGATATAAATAAACATTTATATACATACTAATATATATGCGTATACATATGTATATACACATATATGTGCATATATATATATATTTTATTTATTTTAATTTTATTTTATTGTTATAGTGCAGGTTGTAAATTAACCGAAAAAAGGCCGGTCGGCAATACATAAACAAGAATTTTGTTGACTTACCTGACTGACCTTATTGAGCCAAGTCGCTCCTCATATAAAGCATTTGTTGTCCAAACTGATGCAGGGTGGATGTCCCAGGTAAAGATAATTTGTAGATTCGAAACGCATTTGAAGGACCAAGTTTATTAATTGCCAAACAAACTGTATCGACCATGCCGGTACATTATGGCGCAGGGATGAATTTATAGAGAACGCATGATACATGATTGATAGTTACTGATTAACTTTACATTTGGCAGCAAGACTTCACCAACTATGCCAAAGAACGGAATATAATTACTACATCGTGGTAAGTTACCTTCCATTTACATACTTATGTCGCCGATGTGGCTTGAAAGCATATGCCTGTTATTGCTTAGAAACGCACTCTAAGTCTCAACTTTATTTAGCATATGAGACATACACGATCACAGATAATTGACGGGTGCATCACAGCTCTACAAGCAGGACAGTGGATGTTAAGACTGTAATGGTAATATATTGCGGGAAAATAGGATCATAACTGTGTGTATTATGTTAAACGAATCCTTTATGGTTGGTACACACACACTAATGGTAATTTCCGTGAAGTCGCAATAGCAAAATAATAAATGGGTTGTGGTAAAATCATACCCCTAATCCATCAACTGATGAGAGTGCAAAACACAGAATCCTGCGGCGTAGTCTTGCAGCGTACAATATCAATATCCGTTCATTATGCACAGAATTCCTTGCATTATTTACACGTCGCGAGACCAAGAGTTTGCTCAGTCAACAAATCCTACCAATATTTTATGGCCTTACAGGGCCTAACTGCTTTTGTGCCTTTGTACTAATACGAGAAACACCAATATTGTGGTGAAAAATGTTTTGCAAACACATAAAAGATGCTACCTTAGCTAGCTACCCTAAATGATGTAGTGAGTACATTTTTACTGCTCGGTGCTGTTATTTTATTACCTTCTACACTCTGCATTTTTTGCCCCACACTAGACAAGCATTAGTTTCATGCACACTATATTTGTGCCCAGAAGGCTTAATACAAAAAATTATTGCCGACATACTATGGAACGTAAATTTATACAGGCCCTGAAGCGTGTAATTGCATACTCGTCTGTCAGCACATTAGTCAGAAATGGCACATGATATGACACGGACTGCTGAATACCACATCAATCAAGATGCATGACAGTTTTCATTGTGACATTCTAATTCAACCTGCAATTTATATACCGAGCTATATACATATACCACTGTTGAATGATTTTCCTATTCCATCGATTGAATTTTTTACACCAAACTACCTGATGTCGGGACACCGTTGTAGCCCATTAATTGTACGCGGTATTCTCTCCTCCACGGACAATGCCTACCACTACAGCGACCCTGCTCGATGCTAAAGCGCATGCGATACGGGAGAAAGAACGAAGTGTGTGAGCAAACGGATCAGCGACGCACCCAGCACCATACGGAGGTCACCAAACAGATGACAGAGCAATATCAGCTGCTAATATATATTTACACTGTGAACAACTACCTTCAGCAGACACGAATAAACACTAAACATATAATGTAGGTGGAGAACTAGTCTCAATCGTCGGCACTCATGCGTTGTCGTTGCTGTCATTAATAAACATGCGTTGGAGTTAACATGAACATGGTTTGGGACACAGTTAACAGATAGTTTGAAAGCTGATATATTCGTATGGTTCGGTTGAATGCAAAAAGGCTAAGTTTAAAGTTAAAGAAAGGATAATGTAAATATTAGCAGTATATTACAGCTGCTGTGCCTGTCGCATCATCTCTTCTGTGTTTGTATGCTACCCCGGTCTAATGGCTGGTAAAGCAACTGTGCTGCTAATCGGTCCGACAACGAATTACTTTCAACTGCAATCACGCCAATTAATACATGATGTGATGATCATTCAGAAAAACATTTGATAGGTCAATGCATGGCATATGTGTCTTTGTTAATGTATTAATATTGGCATTTTCAGCAACCTCCCTAGGTGTTTTAACCCCTGCAAGAATCTACGTATTGGCTAAGACAAAATTGGCGACGATACATGAAAACTTGCTGAAATATTCTGCGACCGATATAATTCATCACGAAAGTACGGTCTTCACATTACAATTCACGGGTTCCCTGACGGTCAGTCGGAATAGTAACGACTTATGTGTGTGTGGAATCAGTAATATTTTCAGTCAAATGAGCCACGGTTATTTGGATACAAAGCTTGGTATAATTAATTTACCCTGTTGTTCGCTTTCGCGATTTGCATGTATCTCATATAGTCAGCAGCTCATTGGATGACATCTAATTGCAATCCTCCACACACAATGAGGCAGTTACGTACGATTTATTCGCGTGATTATCCTTCAATTCCGCCTCCATTGACGCTCAAGGTTTTTTTCAACACAACAGTCAACATATTCGACTGCGAAGTAACATCGATCTGAAAGACATGTGTCGCATATGCGTTAACTTGACAAAATATGTTAATTGCCATCATATCTGAAGCACCATTTAATGTCTCCCGTAGTGATTCAATATGAAACTTTAGAATATGGTACATTAGTGATAGTGCCTAGACTCCCGTGAATCGCGCTTTAGTGACAATATAGGCGTCATTTGAATGGCAGTTTGTATGTCGAAATCCAGTGACAAAAAACCTAACCTTAGCAAAGTGGTACTTTTGCGCACGGGTTGATCATTTGCCGTAATTAACAGACCGTTGCAATCATATATCAGCGTGACAAAGAGAGCGTTTAGCATTAAGTAAATGTTAACTGAGCAATCGCCTGTACACTAAACGCGATGTTATTACTTGTAGCGCTTATTCAAATGGCGTCTACGAGTTGTAGTTCTATAATAATTATCAACCAACATTACCCGATACGTCATCCACCGTGCAAGTTCAGACCTTGTTTGGTAACTAGTAGAGATGTACTATATCCTTTGATTTAAGGAATGAACAAACACTGTTCATGGAAAAAGTTTTCCTCTCGCAAAACTACTGGGTAACATCCAAAATACAAATGAAATATTGTATTCGCATAATACGCAAATATCGATGACCTAGTTGAACATATATTGTTTTATTGTGATTAACACCCCAGCAATGCCGTTCAAATGTTGCTTTTAAATAGACGTATTATTAGTTGCCCACTACCGCCGCGACATACTTGTAGTAAACTTGTATGTGTGGATCATGACGTATTATTATAAAAGTTCATCCACAAAAGTGGTTACATGATATATTAGCTAATAGCATATAAAGACAACAAGGCATGCCTTCTGACGGTAAAGGACACACTGCGTAAAGTTCCGTAACGTATATATCAGCACCATAGGCTGGTGGTGACGTAAATGTAAAATCTTGTTAACGAAACGCTTCCAAAACAAAAGCATTACTTGGTTTGATATGTGGGCCAAACTTGACCCCCAAAGCCAACTGATGTGTATATTACGTGAATAATTTTTAATAAACACCAACAATGTAAGAAGTAGCCGCATTGTACATCGATTTACCTAAATACCGTTCGCCATTAGGTGTCAGAAACTAGACTTAACGATGGTCCCATCACGCCGCATTCAGCACCAGTGCTGCCTCGTTGACTGCTAATGCAGTTATTTTGTCACGTGCCTGAGGAGTTGAAACAAACCTGATGTTAATGTTTTCATACCTAAAAAGAAAACGTGATACTTTTCTGTCTGTTCTTCGAAGATATTTAGCATAGATACCTCGGACCCCATGCCTCGACATTGCGTCGGATTACTGTGGTACCATAAGTAGAATAAATTACTAACAAAGATATCGAGCAACTACATTTTGACTAATTCCGAAAAGGCTGCTTCAGAAATGATCGAAACTCCATTTGTATTATTATATTTATAGAGCGCAGACTTTAAGCAGCCCCACAGCCAAGCTTCCATGTTAATGTATATATTTCACTGGCAGCTTACATTATATGGTGGGAAGGTCATCTACTTCCGACGGTATCCAGGAGTCATGTCTCCAATCAAATGACTAATTAACAACCCAAGACTGGCATTCAGAAGCTCAGCAGGTAAGGACCATTTACATTTATTTGAAATGATTTTCGGAATGCATCATTAGTGATGTTATTTATGTCATTCTGTCGACCTATGGGAACAGATCAGAGATGATTTGAATACCAAAAAAGATTGACACACTCTTCAATTTTGGAACGATCCAATATAGGCACAACTTATCATAACTGTAGTGCCTGTAGTTAAATGTCGACATTTGTTATGCGTTTATTCCTGAAAAAGGGAAAGCAAATACATAGAAACTCGTATATCTATATGAAATCATTGTTGCCGGATTGAAGCCCATGTGCTCCACGCAGAGGTTGAAGTCACTGAACAATGCAGTGATTGAACCGGTTGACGGTCTTTACTGGGGAGTAGCTCTGACTAGCTCTGAGTGGCGTTTCCAGGTGAGGTCAAATAATAAATAACACGAAGCTTAATAATGAGGCAAAATATGTATATATATGTGTTCATATATATATATATATATATATACATATAAATATAATTATATATATATGTCATATATATATATATATATATATAATATATATATATATGTTTATATATGAAGGGCAATATATTATATATATAGTATATATATTATAACCAGCTTGTTTGAATCAATAAATATAATAAGTCGCTTGTGTGTTAGGGGGCTAATGCTTTTTTGACAAACGCTTATTGCATTGCTACTCCAGCACACCGTTCAAACCAATTGCCCCAATCGAAGCATTCTTTCTTTTATGTGCTTTTGAAATGATTTGAAGCGAATATTATTTGATCTTCCCTAAAAATCTACGCGTTTTATAGGGGATTAATGACATTCCTTCCCGCGTCTGGGTTTATCTTGCTACTGATGTATCAGACTCTGCTGATAACTATTATAACGACCCCACCTGCAGCCCTCACAGCAGACCAGATTACAAATTTAATCACGGCCGGAATCAATTGTCAATTCCAACTGGCAACCTTCTTAGCTGGATTGTTTCAATTCTTCATACATCGATGAGCCGCATAATTACATGACAAACGCTTATTGCATTGCTACTCCAGCACACCGCTTCCCCAATCCTGTAATTTGAAGCGAATTTATAAAAAATCTACGCGTTCATTTTAGACCCATCTTGCTATTGTAAGACCCTGCTGTCTCATTAATCAGAATACGTCTTTTCAATTACATTCACATGCCTGCTTGGATAATCAGATGTAACCCAGGATACACACATTAGCTTAAGTAATGACCCAGGATTAGAGTGACTGAGTGTATGTATAATCATTAGTATGGAAACCGACATATTGCAATTCGGTTACGAAGCCAGTTAACAGCCCTTAGTGAGACCAGACTAGCGACAAAAAGCGTCCGTGAAGATCTACACATAAATGGTGAGTTTCATAAGGTCCAATGGCGTATTGCCTTTGCTACAAAAGAATTGTAACAATATAAATTATCTGTATCGAGCGGTCAATAATTCATCGATTGCTACGGCGGAAGAGTACCACACTCGGACTTGCCTATTGTGATGGCGTATTAGTGCCATACACAGAATTATGTTCAATCGTTCTCAAGCCAGAGAAAGTGGCTTTTTGATGAGGTGTGAGGAAGGACATTCAGATACACAGTGCGGGTAGCTCAAAGTTTTATTCGTGCGAAATGACCAGGGCGTTTTCGTAATACATCAGTTACCTCGGCGCAGATAGACTAAGTATGGAAAACAAATAGGACGTTAATAATAGGGTTAAAGTGCCTATCGCACGGTTATAGATACTTCGCTAAAATTAATTCTTAATGTGATCAATAAACTCAAATCTGTCCAATAAAGGATGATATATCTGATCAGTTATGGCGAACATTTGATAAAATGTCAGTTTAAATAAGTGCGCTCGACCAACGCTGCGGCAGCCGTTATCTAGGTCAGCCCAGGCGTGTAACGTCAGTAAGAGTAAACCCGTTCTCAGAGACGCAGGGAGTTTCCCGTTGATTTTATTGTCGGATTTCGTCTCTCGTTTAGATTTTTGATCGTTTTCAACCATCTTGTGACCGACTGAACACGATGGTTAATCGTTGTTGTGTTGGGGGCTGCTCGCGTGCCAGTCGGGACGGCGTGAGCTTGTTCAAGTGGTAAAAGTTTTAAAAAAAAATGGACTGGCCAGGTACTACGATCGCGAGACCAATGGCTGGGCCCTGGCAAGTGCTGGTTTGTGTGCTCGGTTTATTTTACCGAGGAATGTTTTGAGCAGGCACCGAAACTTGGTTGGATACCACAGTGTAAGCGGGTTTTGAAGCAAGATGTTGTGCCTACTCTTTTTGCGAAGGCCTCTGCTGTCAATCAAGCAAGAAAAGATGGTGAGGCAAGTAAACCCCTCCCACCCCAGCCCAAAAACAGCAAACCTGCCTTTATCAAGAGAAACAAGCAGAGGTTTACATCCACAGCTTGTAGGCAATGCTGCAAGGAAGAAATATCGAGAACCAGTTTCGTCTTTTTGGTCATCATAGTTTATTCATTATTTAGTAAATGGCCTAGTTATATGCCTTTACAAGTTTTAGAGATGCTTATGTCATATTTTTCTGCAAAATACTGCAATGATCGAGGCAAATCATTACTAACATAACTTGGTTCTAACAGGCAGTCATGTAGCTGTTAAGCTTGAGAAGTTGGTCAACAACCATCTACTCTGCCAAGATGACTGCAAACTGTCAGGTGACTTGCAAACATCATCGGTTGAAGCATTCCATAGTTTGGTCAACCATTTCGCCCCCAAGGTGCTGGTCTTCTTCTTTGAGGGTATGGTGGCCAGGCAAGTACCATTCTCAGATATAATTTGTGGCTATTTACAGTGCTCCCTCATGGTGGTATTTGTATATTCTGAATTAAATTTGCGAGTCATTAAATTTGTTTACATGCACTGATATGCCAAATATATGTAGGTCACGTATAATTGGTTCATTGTATCACATATTGAGACTGGCTGGCTCTATTACAATGAAAATGGGAGAAGAGAACAGCCGACCGCAGAAGCTGGGGATCATCAAGCTTGTTGTCATTAAAGTAGCAACAAAGACAACAGTTGGTGAATATTTTTACTGATATATAAAATGTAAACAACAACACATTCAATTACCATGGGGATATAAGGTTATAAGCGACAGTCGGGTGTGCAGGCTGTAACTAGATTCCTGTTATGTTTCAGAGTATGTCGAGTGCCTGATGGCTGAGTTCTTGTTGGTTTGCTATGAGCCAACCTTGCCCAAGACAGACGCACCATCTCCAATGTGTGCAGATGCGGTGAGACCCGATCAACGATAAGCCATTGAGGCACACCAGAGTAGGTTCCGCACGTATCAAGACATGTCCTAGGAGCGTGGAGGGTAGAGGAATCCTTGATAGTCTGGTGCTGCTAAGTTATCTCGTATTGTGAAAACAGCGTAGGCTGGTAACGGAACTCTTATCTTTTGTACAAGGTGTCCCCAGCACCAGCGAAGATATCGTCTGTATGCAGTATACCTAAAACGCCTGTAAAATAACCACGTGACATTGTTGATTTATCCATGCTCAAATAAATTTCGTCATACCTGTTTCAATAAGTATAATGAAATTGTACTGATTTATGTGTAAATATTAGAAATAACTGTCCCATTTGTACATCATTATCGGACATGTGCCCGTGGTGTTGTCTGTAGGAGAAATATCCCACTTGCAAGGCCCAAGGCTTCAATCAGATTGGTCTGAAATCAGGATGCTGGGTAATGCAACAAATGGGAATGGGGCTGTTCTCTATGGAGGTCATCACTCGAGGAATCTCCACACATAACACAGATTCATTCGCCTCTGCCATTGGTTGACAGTAGCCACAAACATCTGTAACATGATGTAGTGATGGGAATATTAATGTATATAATAAAGGATGATATATTGTATGACAAATATGTTTTAGCCTCGACAATTTTAGAAATTCTGATGTAGCACTGACCACGAAGATAGTATAATCTTCACTTTCTTAAGTCCAGTTATACATTCATATATGGACTAATTGAAAATATTGTTAGAAAACAGTTGCCCTATATATGTTCTAGCTCAGAATCAATCTACTTCAACTTTTTAATATATTGTAATCAGCCTTGTATAAGGCCCACTTTTAATAAAATTGCATCTCTATTTATTAACCGCAGTTAGTCCAAAATTAGTGGTAGTTTGTTTACAATTCATGTAGAGGAACATTTACATGGTACATTTTTGCAGACATGAACCCTGCAACCACCTGATTAGATAAAACTTTTGTGATATCTGATATCTGCTGTCTGGTATGGAAGCATTATATGCTGCGAAGCTCTCTTGTATACTGTTAGGAAAAGAGGTTACATATTTTGTTGGTGAAATTTATGGATTTACGTCGTTACATGACAACACATATACGATGAACTGGTTCACAAGCATGATCACACACACACACACACACACACACACACACACACACACACACACACACACACACACACACACACACACACACACACACACATATATATATATATATATATATATATATATATATATATATATATATATATATATATATATATATATATATATATATACATAATCGCTTGAATATGTGTAAGTATATAAGTAGTGAGTTTTTTCTAATGCCTCTGTTTTCCTTTTATGACTGGTATGCCACTTTATGTGTTTTCATAGCTCGTTTCTCCCACAATCAAACCTTGTTGGCTTTTGATGGCTCGGTAGCTCCACGGATGCTGCGTTACATGGAATCACTTTTGTTGCAAATGATAAGGTTATATGGAATGTGAATCGCATTCACCACGCATCGCTTGATATATTAAAAGGTTCTGTGGAACTAGTTACACATGGATGACTGCAAATGCATCATGAATAAAACAATCGCCACTTCTTATCGATATGCATAATGGTGGGCGGCAACCCATTACGGCATTAAATGCTTCCATTTTCTTCACTTGTCAATTTATCCCGGTCGTGTAGTCAATCCAATCCGCTATTTATACACGTTTCGCGAATTGCGCTAGTAATAATAATATATGGGGTAATCTCCCAGTCATAAGAAAGCATCGCGATTTGTGTGAATACGTGCAACATTATGCACAATAATATAATTTCTTAACGAATCGTAATTGCATTTTCATTTAAGATAAACATCCTCGAAAATAATATATATATATTGCATGTCACAGAAATGAACCTTAACTAGTAACGCTTATTTACCAAGGTATCTCAATAATACTTGCAAGCTGAATAGAAAAATAGTTATTCAAACTGCCTGAGTTTTTGTGTACCGATCAAAGTATTATTATACCTTCATCTATGACTAAGTGTACAAGCCATCCCTGCTTCAATACACTTGAGGATTTTTTACATCTTCACAAATTACTGCTCCATATCCAGTGGTGATAGCGACAAAACAGGTTCTATATTTAATTGATGAACGACGACTGCAACATGTCACACACTCTATGTGTTATCATTGCTAACTTGTTAGTGCAAACTGCGCTCTGGTTTCACATGAATTTCAATTGCTTCTGTGACGTACGCGCTCTCTTTGGTGTCTTTGGTGTGTTGTGCCCCAAAGGTATCGACGAAGCGTCCGAGTAATAAACAGCCATGAACCGTACATTTCTGGAAGAAGTCTAGAACGCTTTCAAACAAACCTTTCTATACATTAATCACTGCCAGATCCAGTCGTATACCTTTCGGCTTGGAGAAGCCAGCCGTGATATTCTTTCAAGTTACACAGTTCAGATGCTCTTCATATTCGTATCCGCTTTGACTTCTGCAAGCTTGCTGCGATAGACGGCCAAAAGGTATAGGGTCTGTAACCATATCACCAAGTAGACAAAACTAGTATCTATCCCTGATGTTGGTGTTACCACGAATTGTTGCCGACTGTACATAACGCAGTTTAATTACTAACTCTGTTTATCACAACTACTTAACAAATTACAGGGTGCTTTGAAGTAAAGCTTATTAACAAAATAGCCAGTTATATGAAAGTTACTAGCCGTGACCTTCAGTTTTGCGTTCGATCCTAAAACTCTGTGGTTTCTTTTACCAAGCTGGTGTTGATAAGTATATGCGCCTAAGGATTTAAGGTTAGCTATGGAATATATCCTTTAGCTATGGGGGCTATACAAATAAATGCCACGGGGACTTATATCACGTATAGTACTGAACGGGCAGCTGACAGGTTATTGAATGCTTTGCTGAATTTCAATGCAGCTATACAACATTTTAAATTGCACTTCGATGGTTGACTGACTGTATAAGAAGGTGTTTGACATATCATTTCCAGCTCAATGGTGGGTGATGTCATCAATGCTATCAAATGATGAAGCAATTTATTCTTCTTTCACAACTAAGGTCTTCTATCTGTCATATTGAATAACTAGCTTGCTATGCAAATTGAGAAATACAATATTTTAATTTCTTCACACCATCACCATCATCAATCAAGATTAACCAAGGCCTAAGAAGAACGTCATTGTGGAGTATGGAATGTCGCACTTGGAAGTAGCATGTCAATAGCGCAATGACTGGTCCAACTATAATCCAGCCTTCAGGTGCTCACTGCTTATAGTATCTACCCAACTCTGCATTTACAGACTAACTAGCATAAAAAATGTAGATACACATCAACATTCCGGGATTTCAATAGTTACCGTCTTTTGTCGAATGGCCGACTTCCTGAAAGTAACTGGGAAGTTACCATGCGTTAAAAAACATGAGAAGAGCAATGTTACATCGACACATATGCGCTCGTCAGCAGAAATAAAATGTTCAGCATTGAGACTATCCCGCAAGATTTCCCTTGTTTAAGCGACTGTATTGCGCGGCGAATGTGAGCATGGGATATCACAGTTGCAGTGGCATAAGTGTTACATTTGACTGTTTCTGTCACCTCAAACCTTCTCTTACCACTCGCTCGCACTGTTGAGGAGTGCGGAATAATGATCGGTGATTTTTGACGGAACGGTCGTAAACTGCTTAAGCCAGGGGTATCGACTGGTTTTAGGCGCATTTCACCCCTATTCCAAAAAGGGACAGTGTAACATTCGTCGAGTGCTTTTGCCATGAGGTGTCTAGTATTTAAAGTTAGCCTCATCAGCTCACATGTAGGACCATGTCGTGGCTTGTTCTCAGTGCGCCAGCTCATATACTCTAGCCTCGCTTGCGTATGCAGCTCTTTAACGTAGTCATTAAACCAGGGAGTCTTGACAGGAGTTTACTTTACATACATCAATGCATTTAGTACTAGGTTTGCATACTGCTTTCGACGTTTGGCAATACAGACGATCAGCAGAGGAACATTTTGCATCGGTAATGGTGACTGCTTCCGGAAGCGCAATATCCATTAAATAAAGATTCGACAGCATTTGATAACCGGAAATAGATGTTGGCGAGGTCTCAAGGGGTTCGTTTAGTTGTACATTACAAGCAGCTATTTGTGAGCTTACACAAAAGTGAAACGAAACAGCAATTGGCAAAAGATCCGTGAACGGGGTAAGTTGCGTACAATGTACAGGTCTGACAGAATGGCATGAATGCAAATTGATCCAGCCATGACGTCGACGTGCGCGCTTCACTGATTATGTGAACAGACTTGGCAATCTACCGATACATGCATAGTCAGATATCACAAGAATAGATTGTGAACACATATCGCGCAGTTCTGACTCGAACCTACAGTTGACACTCGCGTTTCACCTAAATAGCACTTTGCTTGGGGCGGATTACACCACTTTAATACAACTGAGTTGCCTGAGGATAGACTAAATCAGAGCAACCTGTCATATTATGGTGGTGCAATGAACATTTAATTTCTTACTAAGTAATATGCAAACACTGCCGTAGGAAGATTGTTCCAGAACCTTCGTCAATGGCATTGACACCTACACCATCTAAATCAGGATGAGTTCTTTGTAATTGTCATCTTATTGGTGCCTAGCCACATTTCCCGTTTGAAGATTATATCATAGCCTTTGGATATATTGTGGAAATACACCATACAAGTTTTAAGACCACAGCATCTGAACAATTATTTTAACTCAAGAGATATTTTATATACAGGGTATGTTTGATTAAAAGCAATCAGTAGAGGTGCAAGGTTACAAGATTATTCCAAATAATTACGAACAATAGCGCCTGATAGCCACATGAATGCCTTTAGCAGTGTATTTTAATTGCTAATGGTCGACACGAATGACAAAAAGATCAATCAGTATCAAATTTTGAGGAGAGGAGGTCAAAACGGAGGGATATATCTATTTCTGCTAGTATATGTTTGGTGACGTCACTTGCTTGTGTTGTTCAGGCGTGACACAATGCAGCGGGTTGCGGTTTTTTCTATCCACCTGTACGGACAGGCATAGATGCGTAAGCTGCTGTTGTCACTTTTTGGGCCTCTTTCAGTATCTTCATTTCTTCGTTTAAAGTCTCAATATTTCGTACAATTCTTGTCAGATTGCTGTTGCTGCTATTCTGAGACGGTAGGCGACATAACACGGTGATGGCAGAGAGGGATCTCTAGCAGGGCTCTGATAATGTCTTCCATGGCATGCTGCTTCTTCTCCGACCCTCGTCTCATCCCTTAAAGAGCTCGTTTGTAGTGAATCGACAACCTGTCGGTAAATGCTGTTGAAAAGAGGATATCCGTCACGCTTTCTATTGTGTCCTCGTTATAAATAACTTAATGCAAGTCATTAACTATCGGATTCGTTAGGTCTTGGCCAGAGACCGACCGCTTGCAGGCGTCATCACCGCCATCGACTTCAGAAAGAGCCGTTCGCTCGCCTTGCGCAGCTGTCAGTGCCGATGACATGGCGGACTGGCCCCATTCTTAAGGACAGGCCGATGATATGAGGTTTTCAACCTGACACTCTCGTCAGGAATGGGCTGTAAAATCGTACTGCATTAAGGGTAGGGGATGCTGCGAGTGCTGGGTTAGATGGAGCGCTCACAGGCATCAATTAACTATAAAACACGTTTCCAGTACTTCATTTAACCCAGCGACGTCTCTATAAATTACTTGGAACTGGGGATATTATGCCATCTATAACAAAACATATCGTTCATTGATGTAAATATGATGACGTGCGGAATATATTATTTAATGACAGCGGTCAATGCTGCAAGAAGCTTCTTACTGAACAGCACGTCTATCTTCCATTAATCTTAATAAGGAATTGGTGTTTTCTTAGATGGCAAAGATAGTACGTGAAGCTTATTATTTTTGACAGTAAATACAGACTATTTTAATGGTGTTGATTAACGCATAGTTAAGTACTTGACATACTACACTGAATGATACAAAATATATCTAGTCATTTCATTCCTGTCATGGTCATTCGAATAGAACCTGTTCATTCGATATTCACAATTACGTAACTGCCTATATCCATGACAGCTCGTCCATTTCCTTTTCATTTAATTCAACGTCCGTGGTTGAGCATACGTATTCCAATATACAGAGATCTTCATATGTTCCATAAGCTGGCTTTGCAAAAGCTGGTTACCATTCAATTTAGGGTGTATTCAGGCTATGGTGTCTAGCACCACATATATTGATCAAACATTTGTACACAACAATGTGAGTTGCTGAATATCAATTGTTAAACGATGTGGAATGCCACTATATATTTTGTCTCTTGTTTTGCATGCGAAGACATACATATGATACTGTTTGATATTTACTGGGCTCAATTTAGTATAGTCATCTTGAGTTATGATTGGAAAGTAGCTCAATTGTGTAGATATCTAAAGATTAGAATATGGTCATTGCAGTCATTGAGGTAGGCGCGGTGATATAGCCTAAAATAGAAACACCACGGGTTTGAATGAAACCCTTTTGCTGAAAAAGAACATGTATAAAAACAACGGTTTTCATACATAAATTCAGTCACGGTTGATGGTGTGGAATAACTGACTGTTTATGTCCGACAGACAGGTTACATCAAATGAAAGCATCTGTTATTGATATTCAACATTATAAGCTATCATTTTGTATATGCATTAGGTCAGTACATTTTATGCCTAGTCTTATTATCATATATTATAAAATCGCATCCGATTTTCTTGAAATCTAATTGATCTGACTCTTTGAAACGCTTAATGTTTATGTTAACTGATAGCTCTCGTCGTGTTTCGGAGATTATATCAACCTCCAATGTCCTAATCTCCACAAATCTTTTGACAAACCCGGTCTAAAGAATAGAAGTCATGACGCCTGTTATGTAATACGATAAGCCTCTTGTTGTGTTGGCTCTCCCATGTGACGTGGAAGAGGCGGGTAATGGTATATCGGTCAATATATGTCTGCAATGTGCGTGGGAGGACTTGTTGTTGCAGTTCACTGTTATTTACCATCAGCGACTTTATATGCGATTAGTCAGCCTAATGGCTGGAGGAGAACCCGATACGGGCGGTGTGGCAACAATTGCTCTTCGGCTTGCATAAAGAAGTAAAAAATATAAATAATCGTTAACGTTATTGAAAGTTCCAATAATATCTTGTCCATTGTCTGGACAAGGTTTGCGTGATAAAGTATTGTGCTAATGTAAATATGCTATTAATAATCGCGAATAAAAGAATAGTTCATGCACCAGCGTTGGTTAATGAAACCTGTCGTTAATTGATTTGTTGCAGCCTCATTGGCAAAGTGAGGAAGAATGTAATCGACAGTACTTTACTCATGTCATAAGAAGCAATGGCTATGACCATGCATGTGAAGGAATGCAACCGATGAGTTAAGTAAATATTCTTTTCTCCTCGTGCACCTCTATAAGAGCGCGGGGTTTGAGGTGAATGTGTGCTTTTCATACTTTTGTAGCATATAATGCGTAGCAACGTAAACATTTCCACGGTGGAGACCACCTAAACAGCATAGTCACATTCCCCTCATATTTTTGATTGAGAAAGTACCGTATGTACTAAATTGATCTTAGTGTGCAGAGGACTACCTCGTTTAGTACGGTTTTGAAAGGTACAATTTTGGGGTTTGATCATGATATCACAGGGATAATGATCATCGATCTGTGCGACAAATTGCATAGTTTTAAACTTCATTTCTATATCATTAACATCTGATAGTACAAAAGATCATGTGAATACACAAACTGATTGTGCAGCTCGGTGAGCAGCGTTAGATTTCAAACACCACAAGAATGGTTGCATGATTGGTGCTAGTGAAAGAACAATGGATGGTACATGTTTAGTAATGGCATAATTGTCTTGTGATGACTTCATAGGATGGTCCGTATTTTCACCGTTTTTGCATTTAAAAAATGAGGTTTGGTTTGTGACGTAAATTCGTGGTTATGTAAACCGACATCTAATGACATTTGTCAAAGTAACATTACTTGAAATCGAAACATTTTTCAGATCAATAGAAAAATGTTAGCTTCCTATTCAGTCTACACCTAGGGTTTGACGCCACCCTCCATTCATTGAACACTTGTCTAGCCTAGTTTGATAGCAAAAAGTACATTATATTGCATTCTTTGCATTTGCGATCGCATATAACATGACGAGATATGGGAATAATGTGCTATGGAGATATACTTCTTTAACAGAACAATCCACGTTTGCAGACTCAAATTTCGAGCATTGCCATTTTTTTTAGTAATCTTGCGGAATGTACATATGCAAAGTAGTTCCGTATGATGCGATACAGCAATGTTCCTCTGTGAAAACTCGAACAGACAGAGCAAAGATAGCCATCATAGTGTTGTATTAACCTGTAAGTTTAACGAATATCACTTGACGATCCATACTCTGAACTATCAGTAACAGGACCACTTGGCGCATCCATCCCATTGAACAGCAAACACAAGATGCCACATGGTATTATGGTGGTAAGATAGTTACACTGGATCGAGTTTTGTGCGTTTCTTCAAATGGATATACGAGATAGGAAGGGAGGTAGAGGGGGCGGGGGAAGGTCGTATAGATGTATAGATACGATGATGACATGCATGGGGAGCGTCTAAATATATTCAGAGGTAATTATGCAAATATAACTGTTTGCTGATTTGGGATCAGTAGTTATTGACCTGTGAGCAATATTGTCTAACAACCCATCAACACAAAGCGATGACAACCATTTCGTCGGCCATAAATATAATGCTGGTATGGGGATTTCTCTTGTATCGTTGACACAGCGCTTGTTGGCATGGGTGGTGAATTGACACAACGTTGCTGGCTACGAAGCCAACCATACCCCTAACATATCCGCTCATTTAGTCTGCAAATTATCGGGGTGAACTCTGCAATCATTTGGCAAGCATGTCCCTAGCATTATCAGGGCCGAATATTTGACGATTGTAATGGCGTCACAGTGATAACTTAGCCAACTCATTAACGCTGATGGTGCTTAGGTGTTATGAAGGGGCACACGACCAATGGTTATATGATCTCTCTGCTATGCATATCGGTTGGCGCATATACATGTCCATACATTTATTGTTAACACAAGTGACAATCGGTATGACCTATGCTGCTCCGGATCACAGAGCGTAAGTGATGGATCATCAAACAATGTGATGCCAAAGTGTTGACCAACATCGAAAACCCCAACATTATGATTATCGGGGCGCCAATGCTAAACGTATTATAGGTTAGTATAGTTCCAGTCGTGATGAAATGTTACACGGCTGCATGTCCAACTGTGAAAGTCATTCACCTCAATTTAAGTGAGGTATTTTTTGTAAATCCTCACAGAGCCAAAGCCTATACGAGATCCCTCATTGTTCAGAGTTTTGCAATAAAAGCCATTTCCACAGAAGTCGGAGTTATGAGACGCCTTTATATGGAACAAATAACCAATCCCCAGTCCAGTAAAAGCGGCCTACAATGTCGCTAATCTAACAAACCAGCAGTATTTGCTGCAATCCCCTGACGCACAATAGAGATGGATGTCGATTTTAGCTTGTTCATGACACTTTATTTGGCGCAACATCAAACAATATTATGCCATTGTGACTGGCTGTTCTGGCTTAAGATAACACATTTATGCAGACTGTGATCAACATGTACACAGCGACACATTAACAGTGTCCTATAATTCAAATGGTTCGTGTATGGTAGGGCTCCAGCGCTGGTTTTTAGCATAAACGATAGCGATTACGTAAAATAATGGTATCAACAAAATGAACAATTCGAAGATCACGATAATAAATTAACATGGTCTGTGTATCCCAAGAAAGGACTTTCCCTAGCGGAAATAGATGTAAAATTTATTTTAAGTCATCACAAACGGTGTCTGTAGGCATTTTACTCTTTGAACGTACTTGCTGTACAATATTGATAACAGTGAGTTGATTTTCATTGTCTCTTTACATGCGTTCTGTCGTTTAATCATGAAACGTTTATTCATCCAAACTAGCAATTTTCTCATGATCTGCTTTAATAGGGACATAACACTTGGGGGTGGCTAACGGCGTAGTTAATTATTTCTCCCTTCCGACAGTCAAGTGGCTCGAGCTCGAAACAGCTTTAAACAATTGGTGATGTGCTCAAAATGCGAAGAATTGTAATGGAAACCCGGTCAGACAAACAACCATGCAATAGGTTTCCTCTCTTACGCTGACAACAGAGCGAGTACGCCTAGTCCAGAACGTAGGAACACTAAACCAATATGTTTTATCATTTCGAGATTTCAAACGTTCAATAATGAGAAGGCGACCGAACGGTCGACAAATCTATAAATCTCTCCAAGCTTAGGTGCATTCTATCTGATTGCCATCATATAACAAGGACTTTCTGATTGCTAACAGCATTGTGAGATATGCCTGTGCTTTCTTCTTTGTGTGTAATAGCGATGCAATAGTTATATGGCAGAGTCTAGGGTAAAGATATATATTTGATATGGATTCGAGCAGAGGACCCTGCTAAAATCCCATTAAGTGCTTTGAATATAAATTCAATGGCAGCTTCAACTAAATGAATAATTGCCGTTAGCAGAACAGCTTGCAATTTTGAATTTTTGCTGCGTACATTTGCATACAGCGGATGACGATGGTCATGCCACATGTTGCCTTCAATTGCTCTAACTCAGTGGACAATCTATGGGGCTTTGTTAGCAACAAGAATGGTTTCCATACGAGTGATTATGACCAGATGGCACCATCTCACTTAATAGCACCTGCTCATTCAATTGGTATTTTGCCTGCCATTTCGCACCTTAGCCACATCATACTCATGAAATATGCGCAAGTTGCCCCTACGTCCCGAAGGGTATATTAGGAAATGTACTTGTCGAATTTTATTGTCAGAAATTGTACCAAATAAATCTGACTATGCCTGTAGTTGTCTTTATATATCCACGAACAGGGCTTCCTTTTCAGCTTCTATCAATAATTTAGGAATGCATGCGCCTCGCAAATGATTAACAGTTTTTACATTATACATGAAATAACATGATGAGACAGCTGAGATATATTCATGTTTAGTCAATCAAACACATAACAAATGAATCCGCATTGGATATCATAGGATGGTCTTAGAACAGCAAAAAAAGAACATGCATTGCTAAACGTATTATAGGTTAGTATAGTTCCAGTCGTGATGAAATGTTACACGGCTGCATGTCCAACTGTGAAAGTCATTCACCTCAATTTAAGTGAGGTATTTTTTGTAAATCCTCACAGAGCCAAAGCCTATACGAGATCCCTCATTGTTCAGAGTTTTGCAATAAAAGCCATTTCCACAGAAGTCGGAGTTATGAGACGCCTTTATATGGAACAAATAACCAATCCCCAGTCCAGTAAAAGCGGCCTACAATGTCGCTAATCTAACAAACCAGCAGTATTTGCTGCAATCCCCTGACGCACAATAGAGATGGATGTCGATTTTAGCTTGTTCATGACACTTTATTTGGCGCAACATCAAACAATATTATGCCATTGTGACTGGCTGTTCTGGCTTAAGATAACACATTTATGCAGACTGTGATCAACATGTACACAGCGACACATTAACAGTGTCCTATAATTCAAATGGTTCGTGTATGGTAGGGCTCCAGCGCTGGTTTTTAGCATAAACGATAGCGATTACGTAAAATAATGGTATCAACAAAATGAACAATTCGAAGATCACGATAATAAATTAACATGGTCTGTGTATCCCAAGAAAGGACTTTCCCTAGCGGAAATAGATGTAAAATTTATTTTAAGTCATCACAAACGGTGTCTGTAGGCATTTTACTCTTTGAACGTACTTGCTGTACAATATTGATAACAGTGAGTTGATTTTCATTGTCTCTTTACATGCGTTCTGTCGTTTAATCATGAAACGTTTATTCATCCAAACTAGCAATTTTCTCATGATCTGCTTTAATAGGGACATAACACTTGGGGGTGGCTAACGGCGTAGTTAATTATTTCTCCCTTCCGACAGTCAAGTGGCTCGAGCTCGAAACAGCTTTAAACAATTGGTGATGTGCTCAAAATGCGAAGAATTGTAATGGAAACCCGGTCAGACAAACAACCATGCAATAGGTTTCCTCTCTTACGCTGACAACAGAGCGAGTACGCCTAGTCCAGAACGTAGGAACACTAAACCAATATGTTTTATCATTTCGAGATTTCAAACGTTCAATAATGAGAAGGCGACCGAACGGTCGACAAATCTATAAATCTCTCCAAGCTTAGGTGCATTCTATCTGATTGCCATCATATAACAAGGACTTTCTGATTGCTAACAGCATTGTGAGATATGCCTGTGCTTTCTTCTTTGTGTAATAGCGATGCAATAGTTATATGGCAGAGTCTAGGGTAAAGATATATATTTGATATGGATTCGAGAGAGGAGAGGACCCTGCTAAAATCCCATTAAGTGCTTTGAATATAAATTCAATGGCAGCTTCAACTAAATGAATAATTGCCGTTAGCAGAACAGCTTGCAATTTTGAATTTTTGCTGCGTACATTTGCATACAGCGGATGACGATGGTCATGCCACATGTTGCCTTCAATTGCTCTAACTCAGTGGACAATCTATGGGGCTTTGTTAGCAACAAGAATGGTTTCCATACGAGTGATTATGACCAGATGGCACCATCTCACTTAATAGCACCTGCTCATTCAATTGGTATTTTGCCTGCCATTTCGCACCTTAGCCACATCATACTCATGAAATATGCGCAAGTTGCCCCTACGTCCCGAAGGGTATATTAGGAAATGTACTTGTCGAATTTTATTGTCAGAAATTGTACCAAATAAATCTGACTATGCCTGTAGTTGTCTTTATATATCCACGAACAGGGCTTCCTTTTCAGCTTCTATCAATAATTTAGGAATGCATGCGCCTCGCAAATGATTAACAGTTTTTACATTATACATGAAATAACATGATGAGACAGCTGAGATATATTCATGTTTAGTCAATCAAACACATAACAAATGAATCCGCATTGGATATCATAGGATGGTCTTAGAACAGCAAAAAAAGAACATGCATTGCTAAACGTATTATAGGTTAGTATAGTTCCAGTCGTGATGAAATGTTACACGGCTGCATGTCCAACTGTGAAAGTCATTCACCTCAATTTAAGTGAGGTATTTTTTGTAAATCCTCACAGAGCCAAAGCCTATACGAGATCCCTCATTGTTCAGAGTTTTGCAATAAAAGCCATTTCCACAGAAGTCGGAGTTATGAGACGCCTTTATATGGAACAAATAACCAATCCCCAGTCCAGTAAAAGCGGCCTACAATGTCGCTAATCTAACAAACCAGCAGTATTTGCTGCAATCCCCTGACGCACAATAGAGATGGATGTCGATTTTAGCTTGTTCATGACACTTTATTTGGGCGCAACATCAAACAATATTATGCCATTGTGACTGGCTGTTCTGGCTTAAGATAACACATTTATGCAGACTGTGATCAACATGTACACAGCGACACATTAACAGTGTCCTATAATTCAAATGGTTCGTGTATGGTAGGGCTCCAGCGCTGGTTTTTAGCATAAACGATAGCGATTACGTAAAATAATGGTATCAACAAAATGAACAATTCGAAGATCACGATAATAAATTAACATGGTCTGTGTATCCCAAGAAAGGACTTTCCCTAGCGGAAATAGATGTAAAATTTATTTTAAGTCATCACAAACGGTGTCTGTAGGCATTTTACTCTTTGAACGTACTTGCTGTACAATATTGATAACAGTGAGTTGATTTTCATTGTCTCTTTACATGCGTTCTGTCGTTTAATCATGAAACGTTTATTCATCCAAACTAGCAATTTTCTCATGATCTGCTTTAATAGGGACATAACACTTGGGGGTGGCTAACGGCGTAGTTAATTATTTCTCCCTTCCGACAGTCAAGTGGCTCGAGCTCGAAACAGCTTTAAACAATTGGTGATGTGCTCAAAATGCGAAGAATTGTAATGGAAACCCGGTCAGACAAACAACCATGCAATAGGTTTCCTCTCTTACGCTGACAACAGAGCGAGTACGCCTAGTCCAGAACGTAGGAACACTAAACCAATATGTTTTATCATTTCGAGATTTCAAACGTTCAATAATGAGAAGGCGACCGAACGGTCGACAAATCTATAAATCTCTCCAAGCTTAGGTGCATTCTATCTGATTGCCATCATATAACAAGGACTTTCTGATTGCTAACAGCATTGTGAGATATGCCTGTGCTTTCTTCTTTGTGTAATAGCGATGCAATAGTTATATGGCAGAGTCTAGGGTAAAGATATATATTTGATATGGATTCGAGCAGAGGACCCTGCTAAAATCCCATTAAGTGCTGTGAATATAAATTCAATGGCTGCTTCAACTTAATGACTAATTTGCGTTACATGAACAGCTTGCAATTGTGAATTTTTGCTGCGTACATTTGCATACAGCGGATGAGGATAGTCCTGCAACATGTTGGTTTCAATTGCTCTAACTCAGTGGACAATCCATGGGGCTTTGTTAGCAACAAGAATGGTTTCCATACGAGTGATTATGACCAGATGGCACCATCTCACTTAATAGCACCTGCTCATTCAATTGGTATTTTGCCTGCCATTGCGCACCTTAGCCACAGCATACTCATGAAATATGCGCAAGTTGCCCCTACGTCCCGAAGGGTATATTAGGAAATGTACTTGTCGAATTTTATTGTCAGAAATTGTACCAAATAAATCTGACTATGCCTGTAGTTGTCTTTATATATCCACGAACAGGGCTTCCTTTTCAGCTTCTATCAATAATTTAGGAATGCATGCGCCTCGCAAATGATTAACAGTTTTTACATTATACATGAAATAACATGATGAGACAGCTGAGATATATTCATGTTTAGTCAATCAAACACATAACAAATGAATCCGCATTGGATATCATAGGATGGTCTTAGAACAGCAAAAAAAGAACATGCATTGCTAAACGTATTATAGGTTAGTATAGTTCCAGTCGTGATGAAATGTTACACGGCTGCATGTCCAACTGTGAAAGTCATTCACCTCAATTTAAGTGAGGTATTTTTTGTAAATCCTCACAGAGCCAAAGCCTATACGAGATCCCTCATTGTTCAGAGTTTTGCAATAAAAGCCATTTCCACAGAAGTCGGAGTTATGAGACGCCTTTATATGGAACAAATAACCAATCCCCAGTCCAGTAAAAGCGGCCTACAATGTCGCTAATCTAACAAACCAGCAGTATTTGCTGCAATCCCCTGACGCACAATAGAGATGGATGTCGATTTTAGCTTGTTCATGACACTTTATTTGGCGCAACATCAAACAATATTATGCCATTGTGACTGGCTGTTCTGGCTTAAGATAACACATTTATGCAGACTGTGATCAACATGTACACAGCGACACATTAACAGTGTCCTATAATTCAAATGGTTCGTGTATGGTAGGGCTCCAGCGCTGGTTTTTAGCATAAACGATAGCGATTACGTAAAATAATGGTATCAACAAAATGAACAATTCGAAGATCACGATAATAAATTAACATGGTCTGTGTATCCCAAGAAAGGACTTTCCCTAGCGGAAATAGATGTAAAATTTATTTTAAGTCATCACAAACGGTGTCTGTAGGCATTTTACTCTTTGAACGTACTTGCTGTACAATATTGATAACAGTGAGTTGATTTTCATTGTCTCTTTACATGCGTTCTGTCGTTTAATCATGAAACGTTTATTCATCCAAACTAGCAATTTTCTCATGATCTGCTTTAATAGGGACATAACACTTGGGGGTGGCTAACGGCGTAGTTAATTATTTCTCCCTTCCGACAGTCAAGTGGCTCGAGCTCGAAACAGCTTTAAACAATTGGTGATGTGCTCAAAATGCGAAGAATTGTAATGGAAACCCGGTCAGACAAACAACCATGCAATAGGTTTCCTCTCTTACGCTGACAACAGAGCGAGTACGCCTAGTCCAGAACGTAGGAACACTAAACCAATATGTTTTATCATTTCGAGATTTCAAACGTTCAATAATGAGAAGGCGACCGAACGGTCGACAAATCTATAAATCTCTCCAAGCTTAGGTGCATTCTATCTGATTGCCATCATATAACAAGGACTTTCTGATTGCTAACAGCATTGTGAGATATGCCTGTGCTTTCTTCTTTGTGTAATAGCGATGCAATAGTTATATGGCAGAGTCTAGGGTAAAGATATATATTTGATATGGATTCGAGCAGAGGACCCTGCTAAAATCCCATTAAGTGCTTTGAATATAAATTCAATGGCAGCTTCAACTAAATGAATAATTGCCGTTAGCAGAACAGCTTGCAATTTTGAATTTTTGCTGCGTACATTTGCATACAGCGGATGACGATGGTCATGCCACATGTTGCCTTCAATTGCTCTAACTCAGTGGACAATCTATGGGGCTTTGTTAGCAACAAGAATGGTTTCCATACGAGTGATTATGACCAGATGGCACCATCTCACTTAATAGCACCTGCTCATTCAATTGGTATTTTGCCTGCCATTTCGCACCTTAGCCACATCATACTCATGAAATATGCGCAAGTTGCCCCTACGTCCCGAAGGGTATATTAGGAAATGTACTTGTCGAATTTTATTGTCAGAAATTGTACCAAATAAATCTGACTATGCCTGTAGTTGTCTTTATATATCCACGAACAGGGCTTCCTTTTCAGCTTCTATCAATAATTTAGGAATGCATGCGCCTCGCAAATGATTAACAGTTTTTACATTATACATGAAATAACATGATGAGACAGCTGAGATATATTCATGTTTAGTCAATCAAACACATAACAAATGAATCCGCATTGGATATCATAGGATGGTCTTAGAACAGCAAAAAAAGAACATGCATTGCTAAACGTATTATAGGTTAGTATAGTTCCAGTCGTGATGAAATGTTACACGGCTGCATGTCCAACTGTGAAAGTCATTCACCTCAATTTAAGTGAGGTATTTTTTGTAAATCCTCACAGAGCCAAAGCCTATACGAGATCCCTCATTGTTCAGAGTTTTGCAATAAAAGCCATTTCCACAGAAGTCGGAGTTATGAGACGCCTTTATATGGAACAAATAACCAATCCCCAGTCCAGTAAAAGCGGCCTACAATGTCGCTAATCTAACAAACCAGCAGTATTTGCTGCAATCCCCTGACGCACAATAGAGATGGATGTCGATTTTAGCTTGTTCATGACACTTTATTTGGCGCAACATCAAACAATATTATGCCATTGTGACTGGCTGTTCTGGCTTAAGATAACACATTTATGCAGACTGTGATCAACATGTACACAGCGACACATTAACAGTGTCCTATAATTCAAATGGTTCGTGTATGGTAGGGCTCCAGCGCTGGTTTTTTTAGCATAAACGATAGCGATTACGTAAAATAATGGTATCAACAAAATGAACAATTCGAAGATCACGATAATAAATTAACATGGTCTGTGTATCCCAAGAAAGGACTTTCCCTAGCGGAAATAGATGTAAAATTTATTTTAAGTCATCACAAACGGTGTCTGTAGGCATTTTACTCTTTGAACGTACTTGCTGTACAATATTGATAACAGTGAGTTGATTTTCATTGTCTCTTTACATGCGTTCTGTCGTTTAATCATGAAACGTTTATTCATCCAAACTAGCAATTTTCTCATGATCTGCTTTAATAGGGACATAACACTTGGGGGTGGCTAACGGCGTAGTTAATTATTTCTCCCTTCCGACAGTCAAGTGGCTCGAGCTCGAAACAGCTTTAAACAATTGGTGATGTGCTCAAAATGCGAAGAATTGTAATGGAAACCCGGTCAGACAAACAACCATGCAATAGGTTTCCTCTCTTACGCTGACAACAGAGCGAGTACGCCTAGTCCAGAACGTAGGAACACTAAACCAATATGTTTTATCATTTCGAGATTTCAAACGTTCAATAATGAGAAGGCGACCGAACGGTCGACAAATCTATAAATCTCTCCAAGCTTAGGTGCATTCTATCTGATTGCCATCATATAACAAGGACTTTCTGATTGCTAACAGCATTGTGAGATATGCCTGTGCTTTCTTCTTTGTGTAATAGCGATGCAATACATTATATGGCAGAGTCTAGGGTAAATATTATATCTATTTGATATGGATTCGAGCAGAGGACCCTGCTAAAATCCCATTAAGTGCTTTGAATATAAATTCAATGGCAGCTTCAACTAAATGAATAATTGACTTTAGCAGAACAGCTTGCAATTTTGAATTTTTGCTTCGTACATTTCCGTACAGCGGATGACGATGGTCATGCCACGTGTTGCCTTCAATTGCTCTAACTCAGTGGACAATCTATCGGGCTTTGTTAGCGAAAAAGATGGTTTTCATACGAGTGATTATGACCAAACGGCTCCATATCACTTAATAGCACCTGCTCATTTAATTGGTATTTTGCCTGCCATTGCGCACCTTAGCCACATCATACTCACGAACCATGGGCAAGTTGCCCCTCCGCCCTAATGAGTGTGTAAAGAAATGGACTTTTTTTGATAGAAATTGTATCAAATGAATCTGAAGTAACTAGGTTTACTCTGCGGAAGCCTGGAGTTGCCTTTAAATATCCTCGAAAAGGGGTATCCTTTCTGCTAGGCTTTACAGGTAACTAAATCTGTACAGTGTCGAATCGAAAGTGCTAGTTACCCACCCAGCTTAATAGTCGGGTATTCTACTCTGGTGAAATTAGCGACGGCATTCCTGAAGAGTTGATATCTTCCTCCGTTGCCCTAATGGCGTTTATTAGGCAATCATTATGATGATTATAATGATGCTAGAGGAATCATCCTGTTAATTCCCATCATGATATCTAACATGTGGTCGTTGCCATGTGTATATAATCAAATATATGTGCACATGTATATTTATGATGGTTCTTCTAAAAGTCCGCCTCGCTCGGATGGTGCTTCAATTCACTTAAGCATTGAAAATGATGGACTGTCCTCGTCGCTTCCGTATACCGAAAACAAAACAAATCCTCTCCAAGACGTTCGCCGCATAAAGAGTGGTTATGAATGTTTATGTTTTACTCATTACGCGATAGGTTTCAATCTAGCTATGATTTCATTGAGCATGGTCATATCAACGAAAATGTACGCCCACACCAGCGCATTAAGTCGTATACATGTAGCCAGCTTTTATCACAACCTCCTGATGAAACATTTACAACCATTTGATCTAATCCCTATCTAATCATGAATGTTTGTCATGATTTGCTAAGAGCAAAATCGACAATTCCTTGAATCGGAATACGGGAATTGAATTGTATAGACTCTGACAGACATGTGGCTTTGAATCATGTCGAGATTGAACATTACAGGCAGAAACTGTGTGCAGGCCTAAAGTCATTGAAATCTTTTCACCACCGGCGAGGTTACGTTATCATCAGCCCATGAATCTCAATGACATTGTGTTGAGATACCAAATATTTAGCTATCGGTCATATTAATATGTTTATCCACAAGGGAAACGCTAATTTGATACTGCATTCACTTCTCAGTGATGCCAATCAGATAAGCATATATAGGTTTGTTTACATGCGCAAGGAAAATTCTGTATGGTGGCTGGTGGTGATATTGACATTCCATATTCAACCAATTCCTCCAAGAATGAATTCAAATTGGTCGTTTATCAGCCCTGATTAGACTAATTTGAGGCTGGGATCTCTTGGAAGTGGAAAGTTGTGGGTTGTTGCGTATTCCTTGCAGGTGACTTACAGCTCTGTTTGAGCTGCTTATCTTTTTATTTACATCACTTTCCAGCTAGTGTGGATTCAGGTATGATTTGCCAACCTAGCAGACCCAATGCTGTGCACTGTGTAAACTACTTGGCCAGCGAGATGTTACATCGATATGTTTACGATTCTCGGTGCGCGCACCATGGCATACCTTAGCTAGTATTAATCCTACAATTTTACAGTTACGAATCGATGGTCTGTTGACGATGACGAGCCGTTATGATAGTTCACAACTTGACACTCTTTTATTAATGATGTGCTTTTTTACCAAGTTGTTTTTCACCGATGCCACAGATATAACGGCAACTGTGCTCAAAGTCATTCATCAATTTAACCGCAGCAAAATCTAATGGATCAATTTCACTGAAGCTCAAACAAACCAATCATATATAATATTGCCCCCCGAAATACAAGATGATAATTACATTCAGTTTTCAAAAAACAGCAAATTTCATGGGATATTTGTTTGTTCGAACCAATTGTCACTTACACATGTAAAAAAAGGTTTCATACCGGTAAGATTATGAATGTTTCTGTGCGAAATTAATTGCCATTATATGCGCAGCGCAGTTATATGTGTATCTCCTAAAGAACTATCACTTGTAGCAAGATATGCATAGCACACAGTTATGCTTATTAAAAACTTACTGGATGCAATAGCATTAATCGGTTAGGCTTCGATGTAATGTTGAAAAATCTACATGTATCATAAGATTATATGTCCCGATAGATGTGGTTATTGGTTACCCTGTGTATGACAGTACACGTAGGTAATTGTCTAATTCATTGAGACGAGAATCTAAACATTAACATTTCTAGGCGTATTGAGTTCTAGCGCTCATTGCCAATAACAAGTCCGTCAAGAATTATATTATGTACAGGAAACATATCATCATAATTAAATACTCTTCCTCTAACTGATAAAACTCCTTCCGAACCTTGGATTTCATAACATGGATTTGATAAGAATCAGGTTAATTAACACTTGTGATCTGTCAAACACATCAGGAGAAAAGAAAGGTTGAATAAATGAGCTACATCCTAACATTTTCCATCTCAGTAGTGAATCCACATCCCTTCCCTGCTCCATCTCTCACATCCTAACTCTTTGTTTTCTTTATGTTTCTTTGCTTGTTGTGGCTATCATTTGCGCCATAAAGCGAAGGCATTGCGTCAACGGGACGAGTAATATATGTATATGTGTTATTTACGGCCATATCTCATCAAATCACTTAAACAACACAAGTAGTCAGAGTGCTGGTATTAAAAGTTGATTAGTACGCATGTGTGTGGCTATCAATATTCTCAAAATACTGACTCACCACATCCCAACCATTGGGGGCTATCTTATAAATTGTCACGATCACTATTGCTACAATACGCACCTATTGCTACAATACGCACCTTCTTCCCAGGCTATCTTGTCATCTTATTACATGCAACGGCAGGTGCACGTAGCATTGTCTACCACTACTGTATCCTGTTCGTTCTTTCCAAATGCTACGCGGTAATTGTAATGGCAGGGGATGCTGCGAGGGCCGGGTCGAATGGAAAGCTCACAGGCATCAAGTAACTATAAAACACATTTCTAGTACTTCATTTAACCCAGCAACATCTCTATAAATTACTTGGAACTATGGATATTTATCTTAATAATGAATCGGATGCAAAAAAAGAGTACGTAATGCTAATTATATTTTACAGTAAATATAGAATATTTTAACGGTGTTGATTAATGCATATTCAAGGTGTTGACATACTACACCGAATGATAAACAATATGTCTAGTCGTTTCATTCCAGTCATTTTTATTCGAATAAATCCTGTTCATTCGATATTCACAATTACGCAACTACCTATATTCATGAAAGCGCGTCAATTTCCTTTTCATTTAATTCCACGTCCGTGGTTGAGTATTCGCATTGTAATATACAGAGATCGTCCTATGTTCCAGAAGCTGGCTTTGCAAAAGCTTGATACCATTCAATTTAGGGTGTATTCAGGCTACGGTGTCTAGCACCAAATGAAGTATACCAGCATGCACAGATCATCGGTTGTAGGTCAATTTCCATCCATGTCGTAATCATAATATCCCTTACGGGCTATTTCCATGTAATAACAACATCCTGTCTAGACGAATAAGTGTTAATAACACTTATTATACTTCGTCTGCGTGGGAAGATGTCGTTTATACCTGCGACAACGGGTAACTACTTTACGTTATTTATTACTGACCCACCTCAACGGATTACAACACCTGATGTATTGATCAAACGTTTTTACACAACAATGTGTATTGTTGAATATCAATTGTAAAACGATGTGGCATGCCACTGTATATTTTTTCTCCTATTTTGAGGCGGTTATTTGATAAGATGTTCATAACATGAATTAATTCATCATCACTAGATCTCATTAGCATTGCAGGCGGAGACATACAGATGATACTGCTGGATATTTACTGGGCTCAATTTAGAAGGGTCATCTTGAGTAAAAGAGACTGTTCAACCCCATATTTGGAACGAGGTTGCCTAGCAAGCTGCTTGAAAACCGCACCTTGAAAAGTTTTAAGTTTTCAGACTTTCAGTCGCTACGCGGCGATGTGGTCTCAGAAAATAGTTCCTTACTTCGGCTGTCGCCATTTATGCAACCAAAGCGGAAGAATACACATCGATAGCGAGGTAAATTCAGAGCGCGTTATGATTTACAGCTACTTTTCGTGTGGTTCATGGTTTTAAGGAGGCACCGTTATCGATGGAACGACATAATTGAATAAAACAGATTTCCACAGTAGATCATGAATATTTCCAGTAAAGTAATAATGTTAAAAAACGTATCAAGATTTTCCATCATGTAAACTTTGCGGCACAAATTAGCAGATGGCATTACTTACGTCTGCGTTAAACGTAGTAATGTAATAACGAAATGCTCCCTGATTGCCTTATATGGGGTTGAACAGTCTCTTTAAGATTGGAAAGTAGCTCAATTGTGTAGATATCTAACGATTAGAATACGGCCATTGCAGTCATTGAGGTAGGCGCGGTGATATAGCCTAAAATAGAAACACCACGGGTTTGAATGAAGCCCTTATGCTGAAAAAGAACATGTATAAAAGCAACGGTTTTCATACATAAATTCAGTCACGGTTGATGGGTGGAAGAACTGACTATTCATGTCTGGCAGGCAGGTTATATCAAATGAAAGCATCTGTCTTTGATGTTCAACATTATAAGCTTCATTTTGTATATGAATTTAGTCAGTACAGCCTAGTCGTATTATCATATATTATAAAATCGCATCCGATTTTCTTGAAACCTAATAGATCAGACTCTTTGAAACGCGTAATAGTTTTGTTCACCGAAAGCTCTCGTCGTGTTTCGGAGATTAGATCAGCCTCCAATGTCCTTATCTCCACAAATATTTTGACATACCCGGTCTAAAAAATAGAAGTCATTACGCCTGTTATGTAACACGATAGGCCTCTTGTTGTGTTGGCTCTCCCATGTGACGTACAGGAGGCGGGTAAACATGATTTGTTGCAGCCTCATTGGTCAAGTGAGGTAGAATAATAATCGACAGTACTTTACTCATGGCATACAAAGCGACGGCTATGACTATGTATGTGAAGGAATGCAACAGCTATTTGTATGTGCTTATTGTCTATGGCTCTAGAAAATTACAAAACTAAAGCTCTCATGTTGCTAGAATGAAGTACCAACGAGCTATCTGAGCAACTATTCCATTCTCCTTGTGCACCTCTGTAAGAGCACGTGGTTTGAGGTAGGTGTGTGCTTTTCATACCATTGAGGCATATTATGCATGACATGTTTTTGACACGCTGCCAAGACGCTTTGACTATGGGTGAAATAGTGGATGGCGTTGTTCGTAGTGTTACATAGCGTTTGTCAACGAAGTTAACCGCAGATTTATCTTGTCAGTAAATATCATGCTTACAGCATAGTAACAAACATTTCCATGACATAGACCACCTCAACAGCATTCGTACATACCCCTCATACTTTTGATTGAGGACGTACCATATGTACTAAATTTATCTTAGCCTGCAGAGGACTACCTAGTTTAGTCCTGTTTTGAAATTTGGGGTTTGATCAAAATATTTGAATGCACAAATTGATTGTGCAGCTTGGTGAGCACCGTTAAGTTTTCAAACACCCCACCGAAGTTTGTATGATTGGTGCTAGTGAAAGATCAATCGATGCTACATGTTTAGTAATGGCATAATTGTCTTGTGATGACTAAAAAGGATCGTCTGTATTCTCAAAACACGTAGATGGGATCAATAATTGTGTTTTCCTTCTAAATATACGGCGTAGAGCGTCGAAAGGCGTTTTAGCGGTTTGGTTTGTGACGTAAATTCGTGGCTGTGTAAATGACTTGGCTATTGTTCTCTTTCACGGATTTATTGTACGAAGAACGCCGGAATACCTAACATATAATGTCATTCGTTAAAGTAACATTACTTAAGATATAAACGGTTCGGATCAAAATAGATCAATAGAAACATGTTAACTTCGAGTTTGATGCCACCATCCATTTATTAATCACTAGTATTATCATCGTTAATAGCAAAAAGAACGGAATGTTCGACCCGCGCCTCTGTTATATATATGAGACTATAAGTAATGTAACAAAACCAAGGTTGTTAAGGTTCATTACATTACGTTCTGTGCATTTACAATCGCTTATAACATGATGAGTACTGAGAATAATGTGTTCTGCAGATGTTCGAACTGTTTGCTAATTTGAGATCAGTAGTTATTAATCTTTGAGCGATATCGTCTAGCAACCCATCAACGCAATGCGATGCCACTATTTTGCCCGCCAAAAACATCATGCTTGTATGGGAATTTCTCTTGTTGACACAGTGTATGTTGGCAACGGTAGTGAATTGACACAACGCTGTTGGCTATGAAGCCAATCTTACCGCTAACATATCCGTTTATTCAGTCTGCCAATTATCAGGGTGCGCCATGCTGTCATTTTTGCACGTAAAAAAGGTGCCACAGAATTATACTTAAACATGTCCCCAGGTTAATCAAGACCGAATATTTGGCGCCACAGTGATAGCCATCCTTGATATATCTCGTTAACGCTGACGGTGTTAGGGAGGGGCATTTCCGTTGTGTGATTTCTGTATTATGCATATCGGTCGGCGCATATTCCTGTCCATCTAAATATAGTAAATACAACTGACAAACGATATGATCTATAACCAAAGTGACGCAAAATTAAACAATATTATTCCAAAGTGTTGACAAACATCGAGAACTCCAACATTATAGTTATTAGGGCGCCATTGTGACTAGCTGTTAAGACTTGAGATAACACATTAAGGCAGACTATGTACATCTACACAGCGACATTAACGGTGCCCTTTCATTCATATGGTCGGTGTATGTGAGGGCTCCAACGCTGGTTTGTTTGCACAAGCGATTGCCATTATGTAAAGTAATGGTATCAACAAAATTAACAATTAGAAGAACATGAAGATAAATGCGCACGGTCTGTGTATCGTGAAAAAGGACTTCGACTTTGCGGAAATAGCTGTAAGGTTTATTTCTAGTCATCGAAATCGGTGTCTGTACTCAATTGAAAACAGTTCCAGACATTTTATCCTTTGAACGAACTTGCTGTACAGTATTGAATACAGTGCGGTGATTTTCTGTCGCTGGCGAATCTAAAACATCAACTCAGAGCACTGTCATGTACCCAGTTGTCGAGGACTATACTTGCGTGCAGCTTTTTTACATTAAATTTATGTCAATCATGAACATTAATGCTATCATCCATTCAGTGCCATAAATGCTGCGATATGATGCAATGTTCGTCGGCAAGCTATTATTCTAGAGAAATAGAAGACTTATAACGTATTATATGAATTAATGTCGCATAAAACTAAATCACCAACATCAGTATCATAACCTATTCATTGTGTTTTGTTAGTACCAGGATGATTCAAATGACAATAACTGCACCCGTCGTTTGATTAAAATAAATATATTATTAATTCCTCATAGCATAATCATGGAAACTTCTTGTATATCTTTTGGAGCCGAGCATGCTGCATGACATATTTTAAAAACTCAAAGCGAAAGCCAATTACTCTAGTAACATATCACAAGAATATATGCAAGCAATGCGTAGCATATATATTATTTAGATAAGCACCCCAGAGTGATGGAACGATAATGCAGGTGCCATCAATCATCACAATGATCGTACCACTTCAAAAACGAATAGTAATTATTGTCAGTGTAATACTCAATGTTAGTGGAACGCTCATATTGGGCGGGTGGGAGGGGGGTGGCTAACGGTGTTGTTAATTGTTTCTACCTTCCGACAGTCAAGTGGCTCGAGCCCTTGTCAGCTTTGAACAATTGATGATGTGCTCAAAATGCGAAGAATTTTAATGGCAACCCGGTCAGACAAACAACCATGATATGGGTTTCCTGTCTTACGTTGATGACCTAGTCCAGAAAGTGGGAACACTAAACAAATATGCTTCATCATTTCGAGATTATAAAAGATCAATTATGAGACGACGACCGAACGATCGACAAATCAGTCAATCTCCATTTCCTAACATTTTCCATCTCAGTAGTGAATCCACATCCCTTCCCAGCTCCATCTCTCACATCCTAACTCCTTGTTTTCTTTATGTTCCTTTGCTTGTTGTGGCTATCATTTGCGCCCAAAAGCGAAGGCATTGCGTCAACGGGACGAGTAATATATGTATATGTGTTATTTACCGCCATATCCCATCAATTCACTTAAGCAACCCAAGTAGTCAGAGTGCTGGTATTAAAAGTTGATTTGTACGCATGTGTGTGGCTATCAATATTCTCAAAATACATACTCAACACATCCCAACCATTGGGAGCTATCTTATAAATTGTCACGATCACTATTGCTACAATACGCACCTTCTTCCCTGCCTGTCTTGTCATATTATAACATGCAACACTACTGTACCCTGTTCTTTCTATCCCAATGCTACGCGGTAATCATGTGGCTATGCATTAATGACAGGGGATGCTGGTAAGGCTGGGTCGAATGGAGCGCTCACAGGCATCAAGTAACTATAAAACACATTTCTAGTACTTCATTAAATCCGGCGACGTCTCTATAAATTACTTGATACTAGGGATATCACGCCATCTATAACAAAATATATCGTTCATTGACATAAATATGACAACATGGTGAATATATTAACTTAATGACCGTGGCTAATGCTGCAAGCAGCTGCTTACTGATCACCATGTCTGTCTTCTATTGATCTCCATAATGAATTGGTGTTTTCTTAGATGGAAAAGAGAGTAGGTAAAGCTAATTATATTTTACAACAGAAAACAACATTTTAGAACAGTAATTTGACTGTATATTCGTCGTATTTATGCATGGAACAACATCCACATAATGCTTAATTTACAAAACGATATTTTCAAAATGCTGATGAAAACAGAGTTCATTTACGAAAGGTTCTGTAAATCTTCACACAGCCAAAGGCTATACGAGATCCTTCATTGTTCAGAGTTGCATGCAATAAAGGCCATTTCCACAGAAGTCGGAGATATGAGAAGCTATTGTATGGACCAAATAATCAATCTGCAGTCCAGTAACTTCGACCTACATTGCCGCTAATCTAACAAACAAGCAGGATGTCTAGCAATCCCCCGGAGCACAATAGAGATGGATGTCGATTTTAGCCAGTAATTGACACTTTATTTAGTATGGCCTGTTACTCGCACACTATTTAGGGCTGGCATGCAGTTTTTACAGCAGCCCCTCGCGCGGAGGAAACATTATTCTTAAACTTTACCTACAGTACATGTTAAAGCGCACACGGAACGGCGAGATGGAAGGGTTTTAGAAAATAAAGTACCCATAGTTTCAATCACATTCAACTTATTGACGTAGACCAGCGAGAATCATTGCGTTAACTATACAGTCCCCTTAAAGAACCATCGTTAAAGGGACATGCATAAGGAGGTCTATGTGGTTTATGGAACAATATGTCACCGATACTGGTATGTGTAAGTTTGTAAGGTTTAACAGGTTACTAAATCTGAATAGTGTCGAATCAAAAGTGCTAATTTCCCACCCAGTTTAACAGTCGGATATACTACTCTGGTAAAATTAGCGACAGATTTCACCAAATCCACTCGCTCGGCCTTAGATTAATTCTACACGAGTCTATATCTGGTAGATAGCATATCCTGAAGAGGTGATATCTTGATCCGAGTATATGAGGCAATCATTATAATGATTATAGTGATGCTAGAGGAATCATCACTTTAGTACCCATCATTATTTCTAATATGTGGTCGTTGGCATGTGAATATAATCAAATATATATACACACATGTATATTTAGTATGATTCTTGTAAAAGTCCGCCCCGCTCGGATGGTGCTCCAATTTACCTAAGCCTTGTGAATGATAGACAGTCCTCATCGCTTCTGTATAGCGAAAACAAAACATATCCAGTCCAAGCCGTTCGTCGCATGAATGTTTATGTTTTATTCATGGCTATGATTTCATTGAGCATGGTCATTTCAACGAAAATGTACGCCCACACCAGCGCAATAACTCGTATACATATAGCAAGGTTTTATCACAATCTTCTGATGAAGTATTTACAACCATTCGGTCTAATCCCTATCTAATCATGAATGTTTGTCATGATTTGCTAGAAGCGAAATCGATAATTTCTTGAATCGGAATACGGGAATTGAATTGTACAGAATGTGACAGACATGTGGCTTTGAATCATGTCGAGATTGAACATTACAGGCAGGAACTGTGTGCAGGCCTAAAGTCATTGAAATCTTTTCCCCACAGGTGAGGTTACGTTATCATCAGCCGATGAATCTCAATGACGCTGTGGTGAGATACCAAATATTTAGCTATCGGTCATATTAATGTTTATCCACAAGGGAAACGTTAATGTACGCCCACACCAGCGCATTAAGTCGTATACATGTAGCCAGCTTTTATCACAATCTCCTGATGAAACATTTACAACCATTTGATCTAATCCCTATCTGATTATGAATGTTTGTCATGATTTGCTAAGAGCAAAATCGACAATTCCTTGAATCGGAATACGGGAATTGAATTGTATAGACTCTGCCAGACATGTGGCATTGAATCATGTCGAGATTGAACATTACAGGCAGAAACTGTGTTCAGGCCTAAAGTCATTGAAATCTGTTCACCACAGGCGAGATTACGTTATCATCAGCCCATGAATCTCAATGACATTGTGTTGAGATACCAAATATTTAGCTATCGGTCATATTAATATGTTTATCCACAAGGGAAACGTTAATTTGATGCTGCATTCACTTCTCAGTTATGCCAATCAGATGAGCATATATAGGTTTGTTTACATGCGCAAGGAAAATTCTGTATGGTGGCTGGTGGTGATATTGACATTCCATATTTAACCGAATCCTCCAAGAATGAATTCAAATTGGTCGTTTATCAGCCCTGATTGGACTAATTTGAGGCTGGGATCTCTTGGAAGTGGAAAGTTGTGGGTTGTTGCGTATTCCCTGCAGGTGACTTACAGCCCTGTTTGAGCTGCTTATCTTTTTATTTACATCACCTATTCCAGCTAGTGTGGATTCAGGTATGATGTGCCAACCTAGCGGGCCCAATGCTGTACACTGTGTAAACTACTTGGCCAGCGAGATGTTACATCGATATGTTTACGATTCTCGGTGCGCGCACCATGGCATACCTTAGCTAGTATTAATCCTACAATTTTACAGTTACGAATCGATGGTCTGTTGACGATGACGAGCCGTTATGATAGTTCACAACTTGACACTCTTTTATCAATGATGTGCTTTTTTACCAAGTTGTTTTTCACCGATGCCAGAGATATAACGGCAACTGTGCTTGAAGTCATTCATCAATTTAACCGCAGCAAAATCTAATGGATCAACTTCACTGAAGCTCAAACCAACCAATCACACATTATATTACCCCCCGAAAAACAAGGTGATAATTAAATTCAGTTTTCAAAAAACAGCAAATTTAATGGGATATTTGTTTGTTCGAACCAATTGTCTCTTACACATGTAAAAAAAAGTTTCATACAGGTAAGATTATGAATGTTTCTGTGCGAAATTAATTGGCATTATATGCGCAGTCATATGTGTATCTGGTAAAGAACTATCATTTGTAGCAAGATATGCGTAGCACACAGTTATGCTTATTGAAAACTTACTGGATGCAATAGCATTAATCGGTTAGGCTTCGATGTAATGTTGAAAACATCTACATGTGTCATAAGCTTATATGTCCCGATAGATGTGATTATTGGTTACCCTGTGTATGACAGTACACGTAGGTGATTGTTTAATTCATTGAGACGAGAATCTAAACATTAACATTTCTAGGCGTATTGAGTTCTAGCGCTCATTACCGATAACAAGTCCGTCAAAAATTATATAATGTACAGGTAAACATATCTTCATAATGTAATACTCTTCCTCTAACTGATAAAACTCCTTCCGAACCTTGGATTTCATAACATGGATTTGATAAGATTCACGTTAATTAACACTTGTGATCTGTACATCAGGAGAAAAGAAAGGTTGAATAAATGAGCTACTTCCTAACATTTTCCATCTCAGTAGTGAATCCACATCCCTTCCCTGCTCCATCTCCCACATCCTAACCCTTTGTTTTCTTTATGTTTCTTTGCTTGTTGTGGCTATCATTTGCGCCCAAAAGCGAAGGCATTGCGTCAACGGGCCGAGTAATATATGTATATGTATTTGTTACCGCCATATCCTATCAATTCACTTAAGCAACACAAGTAGTCAGATTGCTTGTATTAAAAGTTGATTTGTACGCATGTGTGTGGCTATCAATATTCTCAAAATACTGACTCAACACATCCCAACCATTGGGAGTTATCTTGTAAATTGTCGCGATCACTATTGCTACAATACGCACCTTCTTCCCTGCCTGTCTTTTCATATTATAACATGCAACGGCAGGTGCGCGTAGCATTGTCTAACACTACTATAACCTGTTCGTTCTTTCCCATTGCTACGCGGTAATCATGTGGCTATGCATTAATGACAGGGGATGCTGCGAAGGCTGGGTCGAATGGAGCGCTCACAGGCATCAAGTAACTATAAAACACATTTCTAGTACTTCATTAAATTCAGCGACGTCTCTATAAATTATTTGGAACTAGGGATATTACGCCATCTATAACAAAATATATCGTTCATTTACGTAAATATGACAACGTGGTGAATATATTACCTTAATGACCGTAGCTAATGCTGCAAGCAGCTGCTTACTGATCACCATGTCTATCTTCCATTTATCTCCATAATGAATTGGTGTTTTCTTAGATGGAAAAGAGAGTACGTAAAGCTTATTATATTTTACAGTAAATATAGAATATTTTAATGGTGTTGATTAAGGCATAGCCAAGGCCTTGACATACCTCATTGATTGATAAATAATATGTCTAGTCGTTTCCGTCCGGTCATTGCTTTTCGAATAGAACCTGTTCATTTGATATTCACAATAACGCAACTACCTGTATTCATGAAAGCGCGTCCATTTCCTTTTCATTTAAGTCCACGTCCGTGGCTTAGCATACGCATTCTAATATACAGAGATCGACTTATGTTCCATACGCTAGCTTTGCAAAAGCTGGTTACCATTCAATTTAGGGTGTATTCAGGTTACGGTGTCTAGCAACAACTAAAGTATACAAGTAGTATAGATCATCGGATGTAAGTCAATTTCCATCTATGTCGTAATCATAATATCCCATACGGCTGTTTCCATGTAATAACCACGTCCTGTCTAGACGAATAAGTGTTAATAACACTGATTATACTTCGTCTGCGTGGGAAGATGTCGTTTATACCCGCGACATCGTGTTACTGCTTTACGTTCATCAATATTGCCCCACCTTAACGGCTTACAGCTCCACATATATTGATCATATGAATATGCATTTAGTTAGTAGAGCCTAGTCTTATTATCATATATTATAAAATCGCTTCCGATGTTCTTGAAACCTAAATGATCTGACTCGTTTTGTTAACCGATAGCTCTCTTCGTGTTTCGGAGATTAGATCAGCCTCCAATGTCCGCAAATCTTTTGCCAAACCCGGTCGAAAGAATATAATATAAGCCCCTAGCTGGGTTTGCTCTCCCATATGACGTGCAAGAGGCGTGTTAAGGTTTATAGGTCAAAATATGTCTGCAATGTGTGTGTAGGTGATGGGACGACTTGTTGCTGTAGTTCATTGATATTTACCATCAGCGGCGTTATATGCGATAAGTCAGCCCAATTCCTAGAGGTGATGACTAAAAAGTATCGTCCGTTTTCTCAAAACACGTTGATGGGATCAATAATTGTGTTTTTGCTTCTAATTATACGGCGTAGAGCGTCGAAAGACGTTTTAGCGGTTTGGTTTGTGACGTATATTCGTGGCCCTGTAAATGACTTGGCTATTGTTCTCTTACACGGATTTACTGGATGAAGGACGCCGGAATACCCATCATATAATGACACTCGCTGAAGTATGATTACTTTATATATAAACAGGTTCGCATCAAAATAGATCAATAGAAGAATGTTAGCTTCGGGTTTGACGCCACCATTCATTTTCTAATCACTTGGACAGTCATCGTTGATAGAAAACGAATGGAATGTTCGACCCGCGCCGCTGTTGGCTTCATAAGAGTAATGGTACAAAACTAGCGTTGTCAATGTCCTTTATATTGCGTTCTTTGCAATCGCATATAACATGATACGTATTGAGAATAATGTGCTCTGTAGATGTTAGAACCGATTGCTGATTTGAGATCAATAGTTATTAACCTGTGTCTAGCAACCCATTAACGCAATGCGATGCCACTATTTCGTCCGCCATAAACATCATGCTGGTATGGGGATTTCTCTTGAACTGTTAACACAGGGTATGTTGGCAACGGTGGTGAATTTACAAAACGCTGTTGGCTACGAAGCCAATCTTATGCAAACACATCCGTTCATTCAGTCTGGAAATTATCAGTATGCACAATGCTGTCATTTTGACCGAATATTTGGCGCCACAGTGATAACAAAGCCATCCTTGATATGACTCGTTAACGCTGGCGGTGCTTAGGTTTTATAGAGGGGCGCATTCGTTGTATGATCTCTGTATGATGCATATCGGTTGGCGCATATTCCTGTCCATTCAAATATTGTAAATACATCTGACAAACGTAGACCTATGCTGCTCCGTAGCAGTTAGCAAAAGTGACACAACATCAAACAATATTATGCCTAAGTGTTGACAATCATCGAAAACTCCAACATTATAGTTATAAGGGCGCCAATATGACGAGCTGTTAGGACTTGAGATAACACATTAACGCAGACTGTGTTCATCATCTACCCAGCGACACATTAACAGTGCCCTTTCATTCATATGGTATGTGTATGTGAGGGCTCCAACGCTGGTCTTGTTCCATAAACGATTGCGATTATGTAAGTACTGGTATCAACAAAATTAACAATTAGAAGAACACGAAGATAAATGCGCACGGTTGTGTATCGTGCGAAAGGATTTCCCCTTGCGGAAAAGGATATAACAATTATTTCTTCTCATCGCAAACGGGGTCTGTACTCCAGTGAAAGCAGTTTCAGGCATGTTTACCCATGGAACGAATTTGCTGTACCGTATTGATATCAGTGAGATGAATTTCTGTCGCTGGCCAATCTAAGACATCAACTCAGAGCACTTTTATTTACGCAGTTGTCGAGGACTATACTTGCGTGCAGCGTTTTAACATTAAATTTATGTCAATCATGATCATAAATGCTATCATCCGTTTAGTATCAATAATGATGCGATATCATGCGATTTTCTCCAGATAGCTATTATTCTAGGGAAATAGAAGACTTATAACGTAGTCTATGAATTAATTCGACATAAAACAAAATCACCAACATCAGAATCATAACATATTCATTGTGTTTTGTTAGTACCAGAATGATTCAAATGGCAACAACTGCATCCGTTGTTAGATCAAAATAAATATATTAATTAATTCCTCATATCATCATCACGCTACCTTCTTGTATACATTTTGGAGCCCAGCATGCTGCATCCCATATTTTAAGAAACTCCAAGCAAATGACCTTTACCCTAGTAACATAGGACAAGAATACATACAAGCAATCCGTAGTATATTTATAATGTAGATAAGCATTAACAAGTCATGCAACGATAATGCAGGTGCCATCTATCCTCACGGTGATCGTACCACTTCAAAAACGAATAGTAATTATTGTCCCTGCAATATTTTATGTTAGTGTTGCATGAGTACTGATGCTACGATTAATATTCATCCATTCGAATACAGTTACTAAGTTATAGTGTAAGTATGGGCTCTTTTTGTGATGCCTATTGTGGCGTGAATAAAAAATATTGCAAAGAGTTGTAACACTAAATAAGGGTTTAGATTTGTGATGAACTGCACCCGTTTCGTTACTGGCGTATATCGTTATTTCCTGTAGTCCGCTGTTTCATGCAATTAGACGTTATATATAAGTATAATAATTACTTGGACCACGACGAATTTATCAGCTTTCATCAGCCTTGAATTGGTGATCACCAACACAAAACTGTTAGCCATTATCAGCTATACGTACCGTTTCCGCTATAACTTGTGGCGTGCTGCATCCGTCTAGTACCATTTACATGGGTCAATACTATCATGCAGACAAAGAACATTAAGTCTCTTCACATGCGTTCTGTCATTTAATCATGAAACGTTTATTCATCGAAACTCACAATTTTCTCATGATCTGCTGTTGTAGGGACATAACATAGTCATATAGAACTTTAATGGTATTGTTTCCAGTACTACGCCCTGGATAATAGCTGCATGCTTATCGACACTTGAGGGTGGATAATGGCGTATTCAATTGTTTCTTCCTTCCGACAGTCAAGTGGCTCGAGCTCGAAACAGCTTTTAACAAATGTTGAGGAATTTTAATGGCAACCCAGTAAGACAAACAAGCATGCAAAGGGGGACCAAAGTATCTAAGGAAATGGACTTGTCGAATTCTATTGATAGAAATTGTACAAAAAATGAATCTGAAGTAAGTTGCCTTTGAATATCCTCATATAGGGGCTTCCTTTTCAGATCCAGTTATAACTTAGCGGGAATGCATGAGCCTCGCAAATGATTAGCAGTTTTAGCATTATACATGAAGTGAAATGATGAAACAGCTGAGATATATTCATGTTTTGTCAATCGAACAAATACCAACTGAATACGCTGTGGGTATCATAGGATGGTCTTAGATATGAAAATCATGCCTTGCCAAACGAGTTATAGGTCAATATAGTTCCAGTGGTGATTAAATCTACGCGGCTGCATGTCCAACTGTAGGAGTCATTCACCTCAATTGAAATGATGTATTTATTGTGAATGCTTGGGGAAGGATAAATCTTAAAAGGGGTTCCAATAAATTTTGGGGGACTCGACGTCGAACAAATCTTTGAAAAAAGTAAACGGGCGATCTCAAATTGAACACAGCAACACTGTGAACCTTGACTTTGTCTATCGGCGATTGTTATGCCGCGTGAAGGGTATTCTTTGTGTATTAAGGTCAGGCTGTTTTTTAATATTGTCATTATGCATTCAAAGTTAGCATAATTGGTACCATTTCAAGCTAAACTCGATTATGATCGACTGTGATATCATTTGGATGATCCATGTATCTTTACTGTTAATTTGAACCTGTGGCTATTTACTCGAACAAACGTGTTTATATCAAGTGGAATTTCGCGTGTTGGTCAAAACAACCTGCCGCGATGGACGAGACAGTTTTGTTTACCAATGACGTACCAATACCGTGATGTGTTCTTAGGTGGTAAAACAATATGATCACCGCCCTCATGTTGTTGAAATGTTTGCTAAGTAAGCATGAAACCGTTCCCATCATTAATGGCATCATGTTATATATCTGCTACCACTCGGGGAGCTTGAACGAGGACGAATCCCAATATATGTAAATAACACACCCCAAGCAGTCCATTGTCGCAGTACCTAAACGCGCAATATGTAGCATGAATAAGATAACGCAACCCTAAGTTATCCATTGTTCCAGCGCCTATACGCGTCCACTAAATTCACCAGTATATATTGCCTTTTTCATAACATGACTTGTAGTTGTTAAACATTACTTTGTCTATTTAGAATTCGGTGTAATTTGACTGTACCTTCGTCGTATTTATGCACGGAACAACATCCACATAATGCTTAATTTCCAGAAGGATATTTTCAAAATGCTGATAAAAACAGAGTGCATTTACGAAAGGTGCTGTAAATCTTCACACAGCCAAAGGCTTTACGAGATCCCTAATTGTTCAGAGTTGCATGCAAAAAAGGCCATTTCCACAGAAGTTGGAGATATGAGACGCTATTATATGGACCAAATAATCAATCCACAGTCCAGTAACTGCGACCTACATTGCCGCTAATCTAACAAACAAGCAGGATGTCTAGCAATCCCCCGGAGCACAATAAAGATGGATGTCGATTTTAGCCAGTCATTGACACTTTATTTAGTATGCTACACGCCATCAATTTGGCCTGTTACTCGCACACTATTTAGGGCTGGCATGTAGTTTTTTATAGCAGCTCCTCGCGTGGAGGAAACATTATTCTTAAACTTTACCTACAGTACATGTTAAAGCGCACACGGAACGGCGAGATGGAGGAGTTTAAGAAAATAAAGTACCCATAGTTTAAATCACATTCAACTTATTGACATAGATCAGCGAGAATCATTGCATTAACTATACAGTCCCCTTAAAGAACCATCGCTAAAAGGATTTGCATAAGGAGGTGGTTTTTATGCGACATTATGTCACCGATACTGGTATGCGTAAGTTTGTTAGGCTTGACAGGTAACTAAATCTGAACAGTGCCGAATCAAAAGTGCTAATTTCCCACCCTGCTTAATAGTCGGGTATACTAGCATACGGCGTTTTACCAAATCCACTCGCTCGGCCTTAGATTAATTCTACACGAGTCTATATATGGTAGATAGCATATCCTGGAGAGTTGATATCGTCATCCGTTGTCCTAATGGAATTTATGAGGCATTCATTTTAATGATTATAGTAATGCTAGAGGAATCATCACGTTAGTACCCATCATGATTTCTAATATGTGGTCGTTGGCATGTGAATATAATCAAATATATATATATACACATGTATATTTAGTATGCTTCTTGTAAAAGTCCTGTTTGAGGTGCTTATCTTTTTATTTACAGCTAGTGTGGTTTCAGGTATGATGTGCCAACCTAGCGGGCCCAATGCTTCACTTGGCGCTATCTGGTACCTGCAGACATTCAATAGTGTTATATAAAATGGCTCCGAGTCATGTTCGCCTTTCAACAGAGTGCGTAACCGAGTGCTCTCGCCTATGACCCATGGGGCATTCTTCTCTATTTACCACCTCTTCTGAGGCCCATCTTGCCACTATAAAAACACGCTGAGGTATATTGGCTAAATATTGCGATAGTTTGTACAGTGACCGTCGCCACGTTAGTGAGCGATTAATGTGCCATTTCGTCAGTAGTTTTTTTCCGTCACAACATTGGACCATGAAAGTTTTTATTTTAGTTCATATATAATCTGTCTGGAAAATCACTGTGTGCTGGTGCATGATTGGACAGCGATTCTACAAACATCCTCTCGACAAAAAGATTATTGACCCTATTCTCTATGTAAGGTTATTTTTATTTACAAATATCAGCAAGTAGATAGATTCAAACCCGTTTTAGGTTTGTTGGGTCATGTAGTGCCTGAAATATTGGTCATTGATGTGCAACGTGCAGAACAGAGATTCACCTAATAACCAATGGTTTGCATTTCCTCCAAGTGAATTATGCGTTCCGCAGGGGACTATTATTACTTCACAAAACATCCACCACGTGCCATAATTGTAAAATCTCTCGGCTGGTGTGGATTCAGGTAGGACTGCTTAAGTAGAGTAGCAAGGCTTTCATGCGATGAGGCTGCCGAACTTGATAAGCAATTATACCCGTGATGTCCAATTCGTCGAGTCGAGGCAATTTAAACGTGTACTTTAATTAAGAGGATTTATTTCATTTATATTTAGAACAGAGGTGTAAATCCCTTCAGGTCGTTGCTGCTACATTCAAAGAAAGCGTGGTTTCTGCAATTAACTGCAATAATTGTTTACAAATAAAAGAGTTATGTGTGACTTTTAATGCCGTGACCAAGACTTACCTGTGGTTTCAACAGAGCCTTGTATTCCGGTCTAAATACAGCATCTGAGGCAAAAACGCATGAACGCCTCATTCACCTGACAACCACTGGCAGTCACCGTAGCATCCGGGCCGTTTCAAATACCTTCACGAAGCGTTTGTCGATGCCGCCCGGGAGCCCCATGGGTAGCTGTTTGTGGCTTTGAAACAAGACACGCCTGAACAATTACGTTTGCGTAACCACATGTTGCAATCCCACCAAACCGTCTATTTTAAAATATCGCAAATAAAAGGATTGATGGCATCATTTACGCTATCGATGTTATTAAACACGCGGATACCTTGAAGGTTATCGGCAATGCTCGACCAAACGTCAGCAAAGCGCTCGTTCAAACGACTGATTAAGAACTGACGAATTATATGTGTGAATGTTTCAAAAGACAATGTACCACTGACAACAAATCTGAACCCTAGCTACGCGTTAAACACCCATGGACAAAATGACGGCAATCTTGCAAAAGGGTGGTTTCTTACCAGCCTTATTGGGACCCTTATTAGGCATTTCGGTATCCTTGGCTGGGGATAGAAGTTGGTGGTCTCTGCAATAATGGCCAAGAAGATGATGTTAGTCGACCCCCGCCTCCTGAATGCTGGTTAGTACAATTTTCCACGTTCGACCAAGGTTCTGTTGGCTTTAGACGAAGACATGTGCCAATAATTGAATCAACAGGACATTACGTTAGAATATACTCAGATACCCTAAAATTTTACAGAAACAATCGACGTTTCGTGAACAGCATTACACAACACCGTCACCACCGCAACCATCACCACGGACGACCCAATGACTGACGGGGTCATTAACACTATACCCCAAGCCTATCAACGCAAAGGACTTGCATAAATGGAATGCATCCAACTAATGAAGCTATTGTTCTTTTTCACCACAACATCGTCGAGGTAGGGTTCATGGAAACGTTACATAAGTGGCATGGATATCGTAGCGCCTCTATACTGAATCATCTGCATCAATTCCGCGTATTCCAACGCATTGGTATCTCCGACTAACTGACATTACCCCGAAAGACAATCATCTTATAGAAATACATCTGTTATCAACGCTTATTTTGTATTTAAGCGACGCCTATGGCAGCATGGTATGTGATTATTCTACTCAACTGTCACATCCCCCAATGAAGCAGGAAACGCATACGTTGTTCCGCTCTGGTCCGGTGAATTGCAAAGAACAGTTTCTTAATTAATCGATTTACAGTCAACAGTTGTTAGTGATAATGTAGACGACATCGAAATATGCTGTACAGGAGTACATCGAAAGGAAAGCAATAAGAGGTAAACTTACCAAACTTTAGCCCGAAACACTTGTCAACTTCAGGCGATTAAGAACAAATTGATGCTTGTCTGTGCTTCGGGCATGATGATGATACTGTGGACACTCGCCAACAAAGATTATGCGATTGGATCTGGTAACATCTTAGACTCTGTGTAGCTGGCCAAAGACTCTCGGTGTGGGTTTCAGGAATCGATAGCACAACGGAGTCGGGATCAGTGACGTCCATGTAGGTAGTCGTGATAAGATCAATTGTTATATAATAATGTAATCCTGGATACAGAATGTCAATAGCTAAGAGCTGAATACGCCATTTTCCTTTACGACTTTGACTTTGCTCCAAATCTTTTTTATTCAGCATATGAACGTTTTCTCTCAATCTTTAATTGACTATTGCCATCGCCAAACCTCCGGCGAATCAAAACGCAAATAAATACAAACAATTGCGAGAAAGCATTATATATTCTGTTTTAATTCAATGGGGGTCTCATTGCTTTTAAAACATTTCAGAGACTAGAGCTTAATGCGTTAAAGTTGTTCAATAGCAAACAACAACAAAACTTTTTTTTGTTAATCACCGTGAAGGTTTACATACATTAAGAATGTTGTTGAGGGAAATCCATATATACAAGAAATATTGCATGAAATGCACGGACCAACAAAATGTCTCTTCAATTATCGTCGGTAAGGGGAGATAATAGTATTAAGGCTATATGCTGCGGTGGAATCATGGATTTTGTAAACTGTTTCAAAACACATATGTTTTGTTGTGTTTAATCATATTATGAGTAATCAACCCAAAGCTAATACATTTGTACTTAATATATGTGCACAGTTCTACATAATCCTTAAAACATTCCCACTCGAAGGAAATAACTGGTGTGTTATGAAGTGATACGCGCTGAACAGGTTGAAAAGTCAATGACATGCGATAGAGCGGTTAATCAATTGGATTTTCAACTTTCCGTATGCTAAATTGATCCCACCGATGTGTTTTAGTAGGTTATACTCTATATCGATTAGACGCAACTGGGAGTTGAAAAAAACAGCCTAATTTGTATAAGACAACTTTTTAATTATTTCAAATCTAATTCGAAGCATAATGTCAACGATTATGTTATGACACAGCTGACAACTGCAGATATATTCTGACTAAATACTATATATAAGCTTTTTTATTAATAAAGCCTCATGTGGCGAAATACAGTTAGCACCTTGGTTGAGAAGTGGCTGCAATTATTCGACTAATTAATCTGCAGCTAATCAATTAATATTTTATCAAGCAAATAACCTGTCAGTCCATAAACAAGTGCATACCATAACTTACATCATTTTCTCGGCAATTCAACGCCCATCCAATTATATCAGTCGTCATCCCCACGTGGACAGGTGGTCACGCGACCACGTCATGTTATTCGTGGCTTTTATATGTAAAAAGAAAATACGTACCTGTATATCATTCGCCAACTAGATATCGACGAATCGAGTGAACCATACTGCCGCCGTTAATTCAATTATGCCGAGAATGACATATGATTCGCATGAAAGACACAAATGACTTTCTCGTACGATTTGAAAATGCAGTACAGGAATGAACGCTTACCTTCACTATTGAAGGACACGACACAAGGGACGCAAGTAATACTTTTAGCTTTCGATTGCAATCAAAGTGGTATGTTGATCTACAGTCGGATTGTCCTGCCACAAGAGATGACCATGCTCTCCTATTCTAGCATTGTATGACAGAAGGTCTTTTAGTTGTTCCAATTTATTTGATCACCGTGCAACTTTATTTCGCCCTTCATTAGCTTAAATGAGTTTCAAACATCTCGATATCAATTTTATTTTGCCACGCTCGGAAGACCTCAAGTAATCAGCATGCTTTTCTTCAAACTGCATCACTGGTTTAAATAACAAGTGCAATAACTTTTTATCCAAGTTTTAAATGTCATTAGTTTATATCCCCGTGGGGTGAATATTTATATAACCAATGCAGCGTTTGTGTGCATGCCGTTTTGCGATCCGCAAACCCTAACTTTTATTTTATTGCTATCTTATAGCTTTACCTCTTTGCCTTTAAATAATTTAATATTTATTCCCTGTCACATCCTCACTACGATGCTTTTATTTAGGATACGGAGTGAGCAGAACTACATCAAAAAAAACGATTGTCTTTATTGTGCCGTCATGTTCCAAGAGCAATCAAACTTACACACAAAACACGGCATATACCAAGTATCACTTGATTAATGCGCTCAACAAACTTGTGATCCTTGATGCGGGGAATATCACCGGGCTGTTTGCTGATGCGGTGGATTATCGCATCAGTGTTCCGCCCAATACATTTAGGGCGTGGTTATAAGCCTCTCATCCTCCCAGTCTTTGAAATGGGGGTTGAGGAATCAATACCTTTGAAATCCAGACCATCGTCTGTTTGTACCTGGACAGCCGTAGCAGGTCCTTAGTAGCTGGGATCAGGGCCGCGCGCATGGACCATGGAAGGCAGTGGTAATCCGTGTGGTTTACGTTTTTTATCTCCTTCTTTGTTTCCTGCGCATCTGGCAGGGGTATTCAGGAGCCGCTTTGGATTGGCTGGTAGCCGGCAATATCGCGGCTTATTGCGCTGTAGAGATTCATTGTCACCGTCACCGGTGCACTTCATGAGCCTCGCCGGGCGAACTGACACTTTATCCTGGGCTCGTCAGTTGGGACATCAGTTGATAATCAACGTTGCTATCAGGATCCAAATTGCTTGTAATCAGTCGTGATGTTTTGGACATACACTGTCGAAGTCTAATATATAGGATTTTGCGCCCAGACAATAATATTCAACCCGGCAACCAATGGCACAGTCGTGGTCAGGAGTTTGGACATTTTCAATGCAACATTACGACCCTTCAGTTGTTTTCGTAGAATGAATTCTTCTAAATGATCACCTATGCTTTAAATATTGTCGGTTGCTGGTCATAGATCCAGATCTTGGGATTTGGCCAAACAGAAGCTCAAAAGGGGATATGTTAATGGAACGATGTACTGTAGTGTTTCTGCAAATGTAACTGACGACACATATTTATCCCACGTGTAAGGCTTATTATAAAAATTGGTTTGCAGAATTACTTGTTAAAGATATTGTTATCTCGAGCCGTTCTGCCATTTGTGGAAGATTAATAAACGAACGTGAATTTTGCAGTAGTACATTTTATTCTGCTGAACTGGTTGCTTTTGAAATCAATACCTTTATCTGTCAACAATTCTAGTAATGATCGCGAGTGTATATGACCTTGGCATAGAATGCTTTAGCGAGTATGCATGCTTCAAGATTCTTAGAAGGCCACAACATTATAAAACATGAGTAATGATCCACAACAACAATAATGTAGGCATTTGCGTTTGCAGTTCTGGATATAGGCCGAATGTTGTCTATAAAGATTCTTTGCCTTGGCGCGGTGACTGGTTCAATTAGCGTCATGGTTGGTCGTTCGCGGCAATTAATTCTGTTTATGGTGATGCATTGAGGGCAGCTGTCAACAAATTCCCTGACATCTGGGGCACATTCCTGTCACCGAGAAACACTGTTTTAACGCGGTGATCATTTTATTAATGCCGACGTGATCTGCAGGTGCAGAGTAGTGACATTTTGACTAAACACCGTGTGTCGGAGGCTCTCCCGCACAACCAGTGTGAGGCTGACGTCGCCGGGCTTTAGAAGCTGTAGGTATCAAAACATGTTAAAGCATACCATTTACATTCATGTAGTCGTTTTCATTAAGCAATATCTGAATGGCTGCTCTAATGCTTTGATAGTCTGTGACACAAAGTTACCTTTACGATATTTGATGTCGAAACCGTAGCATTGTAGCACTTAAGCCTATCTTACTGGTTTCGGTGCTGTCTGCTTAGTGGTCACAATTGACAGCAATGCTTTGTGGTGCGTAACTTAAGTAAATTTTGAGCAATATTGAGGCGATTTCCATAGGTCACTCTATGAACAGCAGCAAGTAACTCAAAATGGGGGTATTGAGTAATAACGTTTCAGGGGGGTGTTGAGTGACCTACCTGCGTAACCTTCCGGTCCTTCTTGACTTCGTCGTCCACCGGAGATAAACGATGACCGAAAGCAGATGTAGAAGTTTACAAAAATCTGGGTAGGCGAATCTTGGTTGAGATGTTGGAAGGTGTTTTAGTGCATCAAAACTTAATTGGCATTCAGCCGTCAAGTCGAACATGACGTCCTATTCAGTTACCGCATTGAGGGGTTTAGCGATGTCAAGTGCATTTTGTACGAATTTCCAGAAAAAAATCACTAATCCTAAAAATGAGCGCACACCTTATACGTTCGTCGGTACAGTGCATGTCTTAACGGTACGAAGGGCGATTGCCATTCGCTATGTGATCGCTTAATGCTTCATTGTCTCAGTAGCTCATGTATTTGTTTGTTTACCTCCCGTTTCATAATTGGATTAGTGCGATAAGGCTTACATTTCTATAGCGTAGCATTTGGCTTCAAATTGATTGTGTATTTGGTCAGATGTGTTTTGCTTAAGCTTACCGAGTTGACTATAAATGCAAATGAATTGGTTTTTATCATACCATTGATTGCCTTGATCTGATTGTCAGACAGTTGGGTGTTGTCAATACAGGTAATCAAATTGTCAGTAACATATAGCGCCTTGTCATTCGAAGAATGGATATTCGTGAAGCCCTTTGTTGTGTTCTGTGTGTGAGGATAATTTGAATTTCTATTCTTAGCCTCAATTACTATGGCAAGTGGGCAGATATGTTGTTATTATTGGGGGGAGCCTGGTCGTAATAGTGGGTGGTAAAAAAGGGATTTATCTTTGGTAGAGATAGCTGCAGTTGGGCGAGGTTATTACAATTTTTTTTTGATTGTGAGTCATTGGTGTTAATGATGCTGCGTGATGACTTGTTGCGTTCATTGTCACTGGCGGTTTTAGTGTTCATGGCCGCTATGTCAATAGACTGAGTCGAGCCAACATTGTCGGTTTTGTCCTGGTGTAATTGCTTGGACACTGGAGACTAAATGTTTCTGGAATTTCGCACGTTAGTAGACAGAATCGGTTTAAAGATGTCAATGCGCTATAATATGGAATTTTTTGCGTTCCCGATAATTGTTTTTGCAGCGTCAATTGGACTTCATTTTAATTGACGCTCGCTGCAGATTTACGGTCGTTGACAAACACTTATTTGGAACTGGGGTGAAGGTCAATATCACCTAATAGGCCAGTCTTTTTTTATCAATACATGCGACTTAATATTCTTGGGGGGATGCATAGGTCATTTGGGTTCACTAACAACAGCATTGTGTCTAAGTAAAAAGGTGTTATTGCTGAAACTCTGCATTGGCTTCAAACCTTTGCATGAGATTGGCTCCTAAGATGTTGAAATGTTTGCGTTTGCCGTTAATTGTTTGCGCCTGTGTTTATTAGTGCAGTGCAAAGTTTGTTGTTTTTAGTTGGATGCGCACCGTTTGATCGCGGAAAATTGGGAAGCTAACAGAAGTAACTATTTCAACTGTATTGACCTTTTTCTTGCGCGCCACACGGTGCGTTAATCGTTTAGAGGACATTCTCGTGCTAAGTGCCAAGTAATTCCGCAATCAAAACAGGGCCCAGGACCAGGCGTAGGGAATCTCCTACGGATTTGAGATGGTGTTCAACACCATGATCTGGGTTTCCGCTTATAGCCGCCATTGTTTTGGAAGCATGCACGGTCATGGGAGGGGGCACGCTGGCCGTGGTGCCGAGGACGGCTGGGAGGGCGGTCTGTAGAGTATTCTCTACTACTGATTGCCGCGACTGCCCCTGTGCTTCTGTCTGTGCGGACAAAACGGAGACATGTGCCAGTTCCAACCGTGATTGGGCTGATACCTCCTTGAATGATGGCGACCACGTGTATCATCGTAGTGTACATGTTGGCGGGCGTTGGAGCGGAGAGCCATCACTTTGTTGACCCTCTGCTCTCATTTCGCGGCCCATCTTTCCCCGAAGATTGACGCTTGTCTGTAAGCCTCGTTGAAGGAGGAAATGCTGTCGAAAATGAACTGTGCACACAGTCTAGACCGTAAATTGGCCACAAAAAGTTTGCTGCATACGTAGTCCTCTGCCAAATTGAAACGCCAAAACTGATTTGCACACCCGCTGGTGGGACCGACTTTGAGGATGGGTTGTGACGATTGCTGTCTATTAAGCCGAAATAAGAATGCGTTTGATTCATCCATCGCCAGTCCTTTGTGTAACCCTGACATTACTTGACTCAAGCGCTTATTTTCCAGGTTTGACCCGAGCAAATTAATTTCTTGAGAATCAATCTCTGAACCCGCCTTCTCGACATCTTGACCGTATTAGGGTGTCCATTGCGGCTAATTGGGTTGAAGAGGTTATGGTAAAAGAGAAAACAGGAAATATAGTAATGAGAACTTACGTGGTATAGGTTCAAGGGTCGAGTTGGATTCTCAGCCAGTTGTTGAGCATGGTTCGGTCGACTTTGAATACGTGATGAATTGAAGACACAAACAATGGTGGTGGGCCAAAATATGAGAAATATGCTTCATTCTTCTAAAGACGGGATAACTTATTCACTAATCAAAATGGCCGAAAAGGATAATATTAAATGAGGGGAAAGATGTCTCTGATTTATGATCTTGTGCTCATGTGAGCGTGGGCTCACTCCCTTTTAATCCGTTATATGGAGGCTGCCCCTAATCGGCGAATGCTATTTGCTGAAAGGCTTCTAGGAGGAACATAAATGCGGTCTCCCCTAAATTAGACAGTTAAGATGGGTTTAAGGAGTATCTAACGGGTAACTTACGAATCAGAAGCTTTATGGGAGAGAGGGCAAAACAAAGTCAAAACTGCAAAACACATTAATGCGCTCAACGCCGGACTCTGTGAAGCCCTCAGATGTCCAGAATGATGGTATTCCTGTTTGGTGAAGCCTAGCCAGGGACTAATCCTGCTCGGTGCATAAGCGCCAATGTTTACACCGATTGACAAGTCTTGGGGCGATTGCACGGCTGCAAAGACTGCTCGAGAATAAGAGAAAAAATAAAGCCACTAAATATCGCCTTTGAGTTCCTACACTGGTCGTCATCGATGGCACGCTTGTGTCTGTCAGCATTGGCACCGGCGTGGTCGATGTGTAGTTATTGCCCTTCATTATTGCGGTGCCTTTCATACTTGGGCTTGAGATAGGAGCTGTGGCCTGCTAAGGCTTTTCCGGGGCCGGAAATTTTATCACCCGCCGGTTGTAAATCAATGCCAAGAAGCACAACTTTCGACTCCTGGCCGACAGCAAGTTGAACACGATGGCAAATTATTTATCTACCACGGAAATTGACAGGGCATCTCTAACGAGGAATTCTAGCTCATTTTTGACGAGCTATCTAAGCTCCGTCGGATTCTGGCTGGATCCCGACTGAAGCACAAAATGCACTCCGTGCCGCTTTCACGATTAAATTAGCTGTACAATAATCTATGGCCTTCGCAGGCGACAAGTTTCTGTCAAAATTATAGTTCCATGCTGCAGTGAGGCCCGTTGAGGATCGGGCCTGACCCACCTTTCAGAGGTTGTCATAAAAGGTGGTAGCCCTGACCAAAATTAGGCTCTCTTCAAGAAGGCGAAGAAATACCTTCCTGGCATTTGTTATGTACAGACAGGATAATATGTGCAGAAAGCGAAACCATCATTTTTATAAAAATAGCAATGCACTAAATCACCAAGGGAACGGGCGTAATACAAATTATTTCACGGTACTCCAGTGTACCTAGGTGCTGGTTATTATCTATGTCCTATCTGTCTTGGTTGAAGTGATGCTATGTACATATAAATGTTAACGTTGCCTTTGCTTGCAAGATGGTGATTGCTCCGGACAGATAAGAATAACGCATCACAAATAGAAAGGTACGGATTATTTCGGGAATGTTGGAACTCTATGGAGCCAGCGGAACATTTTCCCAGGTGTCGTCAAGTTCTCGCATGAAAACTAGTATGATCGTCCATTTTATAACACTAGATCAATGTGAAACCTTCAATGTCTTATAATATTGGTGGCTAGCCATTAACAAATGATGAATCAGACGAAAGCGCATTATTTGGGTAAATAATAAAAATTGTTTACCCAAATAGATATGGAAATGACGGTGTTTATATACATATATTACATAAATGCATTTAAAGAATGTTAGATAGTGCACTTGGCTGTGACCATAGCTTCAAGTATTTTCCCCTCGGTACTGCAATAATTGCAATCCGTTTACTTTTGTGAATGCTACACATTGATACACAGTTTTAAAAGAATTTGGTGCTATCATTTGCTTAATTTTTAACTAAGTGCCATCCATACAAAAATGGTATTAATAATAATTGTCTGAGCCACATTAGGTATGTCAGCGATCTATTTCATTATTTTATCGACTGGGCGCAGTAGAAACGGCGAGTGTGTGCGTTTGTTTATATTGCATTGAAAACGTGTTGATACGTGAAAAGCAACAAACTTTTGCATAGTAATACAACAATTGTGCTCGCCGATTCTCATGAGGAAAAACAAAGAAATCATGATAATCGTTGCTGGCGTATTCGGGTCTGCCTGTCGGTTTGACGTTCCATATTCAGGAAATGTAGATCATACCAATGGCATCATCTGCAATATGAAGCGTGATGTGAAAGGTTTGCACACTAAAATGCTGTGCAACAGCAGACGGTTTACCGCAGTGAAAGTTCCCAAATCTACTCGAGAGGCGTGCCAAATTATTACCAAAAGCTCGGCTTCACCCTGATTCATGTGGTTCGCAACTGCGTCATTAAAGGGACAGCAATACATTTATGGAAGTTATTGTACCTCTGTATATTCAAATGAGATGATTGTATTGAATTTACGGAGCATTACACATTGTGGATGCTGGGTAAGCTTATGACGTGTCTTATAACCGGATAAGTCACAGTCAATTATCGATTTGTAATGAGATGTAGATATATATATATATATATATATATATATATATATATATATATATATATATATATATATATAAATATATATATATATATATATATATATATATATATATATATATATATATATATATATATATATATATATATATATATATATATATATGCTATAGATATATATATATTATTCTAAGGATTGGACGAAATAGCATCACATTATTGCTAAACTTCATCCGACGAAGCCATTACAAAGCCATTTCCACAATGATGTTTGCATTGATATTTGCTCGATGGCATGTAACTAGCTCGAAGCTTCATTTCATTGTGATAACATCTGTAAAGACTAGAGCGTTTATGTGTTTCTTCACAGTATCCGGGATAAATTCTAGCCTTCAGTACAATGTGGTACAAATTATGATGCTTAAGTGTGAAACGTATATTAATGCATTGTTTATGGTTAAGCATAAAGCCGAACCATCTTCCAGCAAATAATTGTTTATAAAGAAAACAACAAGAACACAGTCGCAGAATTTGACTTGTTTTATCAGTGCCTTGTATTGCTCATCGCATCTATCTATCGATCAATATTACTTGAAAAACAAAGTGACTAAAGCGTATAGTGAAATATGACGAATATGTATGCATCTACATACTTTTCGTCCTCTGGAAAGTTTTAGGGAACGTACATAATATAGCTCAGCAGTTTTACCCAACACCTAGGTTGTGATGGTATGCCCAAAAAGGAAGTTTGGTTATCACAATAATAATACGAGCTAAGACACCGTCCACAAAGACAATTCAATAAATATTTGTATCTTATTGTTATTGAGAGGGTTTTTGATTGCAAAAACCACATTTTTCAGTAAGAGCGTCTTTATGTTCGATACTAGTCCGTCCTAAATTGACAGAAGGATTTTTCTAAAAAATGATGAGTACGTCATTAGCTGCTAAAGAGAAACATTACTTCAGTACACCTCTGCGAATGGCAATAGTTATTGCAATAGCATTAGAAAAAAAGCGTTAGTTGCATTTGTAAACCAAGTATTGAAAGGGGCTGCTAGTTCAAGTTTGCAAATGTGCAGAAGAGTAACATTTGAGCAGCCTGACACTGTCAATGAATAGAACTACCCAGAAATTAGGTAGCAATAGCATTAAATAATCGGCAACAAAATTCAGCTCCAGGATAAAAGGTTCGATGCTGGTTATATAGATGTATTGCAGTGATTATGCGATCTACAACTTCGTTTGCTTTCCTTCATATATATTACATGGCATACTGCAACATTTTCATAAGAATGATGTTTTTTTTATCATCTTACACCCATGCAGATTTTTCTGCAATGACTGTTTGCGCAATTTCGAGCCCCACGCGTGGATTCTTAATGCTCGCTGCGGTGGTTACATTATTCGTTCAACATTTTCAATTGCTGGCCTTACCCATTAAGCAATAGATCTAATATTGAAGTTCACTAGAACCTGAATCTTGTTACATGCAACATCTGTACAAAATACATAGCTGCATCATTGGGCGCATCATTGTATTAAGCTATTAATCGTACTTTACTCAGTTAAATAACAACAACTGCTTCTACTAAATCTCATGGAATGAGCCATTGGCAGGATCGATTTCATTGTTAAGCAAATCATTGGTATGCCAAAGCATCTGGGTATGTAACTTGGATACGTTTAAAAATTGTAGGGATCCAAGGTGACGGCATCATGGTAATGTAGTTAATCAAATGCGAATGTTTATTGGGTTCGTTCTAAGTCAGAACAAGTGCTCGATAGGCATAAACGTGGCACTTGAAGGGAATCATAACGCAGGCGCTTACAATACATTAAGGTACAACAAAGAAAATACAATCTTTCATCAACAGTGATTACAAGCAATACACCACGCTTGATTAGATGAACACGGCCAGAGGTAATCAAGCGTTTCTTGATTCTCTCATTGTTAACTCAATGAACCCGAATATAGAAATACGCTTTGACAGCCCCCTCCCCATGAGTATTTAGGATGAGTGTCACAAGATATAATACACTCACTCATTACAAAATCATATTGTGCAATCTTCCGAAATTATTCTGCTATTCTACCGACGAACTAAGTATACTCACAAATGATTACGACTGAACTTTGATATACGGGTAAATAATATAAATGTAATCGTGTTCGGAAGCACCTCTAAGCTCACTGATAGTCATGGTTTCTGCCACTAAACCTGACAAATCATGTGTTTGCCGGTAATCATTTTGCATCTAAACCGACCTTGCCGTTATTTACATGTCCTGATTTGCCCATCATCTTCACAAATTGTAGGTGTGTGTGTATATGTTGGGTCGGAGGGGAAGGCGTTGTTGTAGGGGCCAACCTTAGATTACAGGACAAAAGTAAAATCAGTCGCTATGGTATATCTAATATCGTTGACATACTCAATTGTACCAAAAGCGTATACCGCCAACAACAGCACTCAATCAACATGATTCTGTGTGCCGTCTCAACCATGGTTAAACTCGTCGGTTCTGCCAAGTCGCCTGGACTATAACCTAACACCTTGCAGTACAATGTTGGCGTAATATTATCGTTTTCTATTCCAGGCAATATGTTGGAGCCGGTCTTTAATCCATGAGCAATATCACAAACCAAATTGACTGTTAGCTGCATCGTTGGTAGGTTTGGATTGACACGCAAGCGTAGTTGTCAGTTACATTTTATAAACGGTATGTGTTAATCATTTTATTTTGAAATGGGTTTGAGGCCAACAACACCGTTGTTTTAGCACATTAAAATGGCATTCTGATTGGCGACGTGGATCATATCTAGTTAGTTAGTTGAACACCAAATTTCATAACAAGGGCAAGGGCGAATTGATGATTCTTTGGGTGCGTCTCAAAACAACATACAAACAACTTTTCGGACTCCTGCGAGGCTTTCACATTCCAGACAACAAGAGTTTGCTGGGGTTCGAAGATTATTTTGATTTATGCAGCTTATCACATACGTGCAAATTTGCTATTTGATGGTATGGCTTTTGAATTAAGATGATGAGCAAAACACAAAATCTGCTACATTAACGACTGAAAGATGTTAATGCTTGGTTTCTAGGGTTGGCATAACACCCTCGCTTGTGTAATTTGGTTCAACACACGCAGCGCATGTTATCGTATGATTATTGCGCGCAGTGCTCGGTAAAACATCGCTTGCAAGTTCAATGCACGGTCAACAGACTACAGTATATTAATATATCGAATCATGATTAAGTTATTCGTCCAATCGAACTATAATTATTACTTTTTCAAAGTAGATTCTCTGCGATGACCGGCAAATTCAATATTACTTTGTTCTGAACAAGTACTATTGTCTATATATCTTTACTACTGGTAAAGTCTGACAACAGTTCCTAGAATTTAACTTTTATTAAAACATGCGACAGTCGTACAATCGTTATCGAAATGAACACTCTGTACAAGTATTCAGGTGGTGTAATATAAGAGGGCGTCGTGCGTCATCCAGCTGCGTCATCATTTTCGCTGGAAATATATTCCACGTAAGGTTATGCATCCTCATTTGCTTGCTCTCTGGTGAAATAGTGTACATTCGCAAAGAGCGAATTAATTGAGTATTGGATAATATATTGAGGTTCATTAATTACCTTATATTAAGTCGGATACAATTTAGTAATATCAAATCTTTCATAGAAATGATTATTTGCACGATTGTTGCTCTTTGCGCGGATATTGTTCCTCTGAGATTGCTACCTCAAGTAGTGGATATCGTCATTTCAAACTTCAGCTTGTCCATTTGCGGAAGTGGTCAAATATTGGTCATGCAGCCATCCCAGTCACTGACAAATCACGCACTTCTAAGGCAGACATAAAGCTGCTGCATGTACCAGACCGGTACCAGATATGTACGTCTCCTCTGGAATCGTGAATCAATGTAACACGCATTGTTCTCGGGGTTGTAGGTCGAAATAAAACCACGGTTGAGTTTCATTCGCTTTCGTATTGAAGCTCTGTTTGAATGTGTTTGCACCTGACCGCAAACTTCAATAATTTTAAATAACTTTTGATATAATGATATTTGTATCCAAATTATTGACCTATTCATGTGCTACTAATGTATGTATCTCACGTTCATTCCATTCGTTGTTGTGCAAATTAGTGCGATGCCTGACCATAAGGAATATCTGGCGATTCTGCAGCGACAGAATTTCGTGCGTGCATATATGTGTTACTTTTCAAGATATGGGGTTGTGGTTATTAGTCAAGCTCTTTTAATCGGAGCAATCCTACACGAATATCCTCCTAAATAAATGAGTCTCCAGGTGCTGATTGTGTCAATATGTGATGAAATGTGCCGTACGTCTTGTGAATCATAGCCGTAGTAATTTTGACATATAATATGATACAATAGACAGCATGTAGAGTTCTTACAAATCGTATATTTCAAACATTCACTATTATGCGATAGATCGGCACATGTCTCCTTGTGCCATCAGTTATTACAGAAATATTAATTGTGTCAGAGAGGAAGCTAAAGAAACTTGCAATGATTTGCTGACAGTAGTACAGTGTTAACACAGTATTAGCCTAGCCATGTTGTATGGTGAGAAAATAGTTTTGTTTCCAAAATGTACAGTGTCTGAGCGGTTACCATACCTTACATCCATCTATCGCGAAATTCACGTGAGTATATAATAATACCAGTTACTGCCCTAGAAAAGCAGCACGACAACAATGTTTATTCACCATTCATTTTATTGACAGTGGTTGTGACCAAAACAATTATAATAGACAAACATGCACGCATCAGGATGACACTTGCCTCTATGGGTCGATACTGTTAGCTTCATTGAATGCTTCAGTTGCAGCTCATCCCATTTAAACCTACACAAAAGAGTGCAGATCTATTGACACCAGGAGCTCATTTGTAAACGTTCTTACCTTTAATAGATTCGGAGGCTAAGACAAGTTATTTGTCTTTCACATGACACGCGCGGCATTAACTACAAAACAGATTGGTGCTCGTGAAATGGCTGAGATTATTTCAGGAGATGATTTAAATACATCGCAGTTATTTCAGTAGGCCAGATTAGCGCATTCTGTCTGCTCATTTAGGAATTTGCTTTCTAAGCCAATTAGTTTTTTCAGTTTGATGGCGCCTGCAATTTGTGATATAGGATGTTCGTGGCCAGCAGTTATTCAGTGGATTATTTAACGTCTATGTCAGTGGAAGTTTTATGCATAACAATATAAGGCAACGAAAACTAACGCCTCACCTTGCCCATAATATGAAACGCTACTTGCGTGTGGCACCTTTGAGGATCAAATATGGCGATAATAGACGGATAATAGAAAGTGGTGTAAAATGCCAAATGAAAGAAATATATATTTTGTTAGTCCAAAACTAGCTAATATCCGATAACATCAGGCTACAGATTGATAGGGCGACAGGTTTATCAACTATTCGAATGCGCCATTCCTTTCTCATGCCCAGTCATTGAGCGTCTACTAAATATGATATACATCCTATAGTTCGCTAGTGAATCCAGACGCATGTCATTCAGCTTGTATGAATTTTTTAGTTTCAAATCGTTTCTTTCAATAATGCTCTAAGAATGCACTTTTCATAGGACATCCATGTTATGAACGAAGCAACTGATACACCTTCATCACAGAATGTGATGCATTTTAGATAACATATGAAGTTACCTCACACACTCATTGCCCTAGTATATACTTATCAATTAATACAGTTGACACGTTATCAATTATAGACAGGCTTCAGTGACAGGATGCATTATTTGGCGAGGTCCACTCAATTTGCCTTTAAATGCGTCTCGTTTATTTCGTACTTACGAGGTGTTTGCGGCAGGAGGTATTTATTGGTTGTTGGTCAATACAGCTGTGATATGGGCATAAACAAACATCAAATATCACAATATATCATCACCTCCCATTTTGTAGGTGGTTAATTAACTACAAGTTATTCATTACAAGCTATGTTTATTGATATGGTCTTAAGGCAAATCGAAATGATGTATATCAATGCCGGACAAGTTGGCATTCACTGCGTCAAGACTCTTGGGTTAGGATAAATTGCTGGTCCAATAACTGATCTGATATACGGCGTGTAGTAAAACAAAATCTGAGGCATTGTCTGTGCTTGATGATATACTGCAGCAGCATGTGTGCAGTAATATTAAACAAATCAATATATTGTAAAATATGGCAATATAGAATGGTGTTTGCGTCCATAATACACATCATCTATTAGTTTGGCTTAAGTTTTCTGGTCGTTGTTCGCTTGCAACGGCGTTTGTCTGTGTTTCATTCTGGCAGCATTGCGGCCGAAGGATCACGAGGTGCAAGGAGAGACACTCTATCATTGCTTAGATTGACGAATGATGGTAAGAACTTTCAGCAGTGCTCATTCTGTTGTAGAATGCTTGAAGACGCCTGTTCAATGCGTGGTACAATCACTTTCTGGTGTACAACTGAGAGAAAAGGCAGGTTCAATATTTGTCTGCAGTTTTGTTTGTCTGGGTCGAGGTTTGACTTTGTCAGAAGCGAACTAATCAAAGCGCTTTCAAATTTCCCTATGGGGTCACCTGTATTCGGGACATCATTCATTCCCTCGCGAGGGAGACCATGTAAAATATATGTGATTGTTTTTATTGTAGTCACTGAAGCTCATGGGATGTGGGTTTATCCGTTGGCAGTGAGGTAGTCCCTTCTTAACTAAGCTGCTGCTTGGCTATGTTGAGGATTCCTCTTTGATCGTGTCTACATGCGATTGTCTTCTCAGAGTAGCTCGTTATCCGTAACTAACTCAGCAGATTCTCCAAACGACGCACTGATTCCGATATATTTAATGATCAAATATTAGCTTGTATTTGTGACATAAGCGTTCCGATTGATGACGTAGGTGTTTGTCGTTATGTAGCTGATCTGTGGAATATGGAGAGTGATGGCGTCAGTGAGGGGCGCGGGTATCAATCAGTGATTCAAAGCGTCGGTTGCATCTCATCAACTGACACATCGACAGTATGCAGCAGAGCAGAATCGGCAATAGCCTGGCTGAACGCATCAACATCAATGAAGCGTAGCTTCCGGAATGATACTGCTTGCAGTATTGGGGCACGCTTTACGATCCACATATTAAAGTTCACTGCGAAATGGTCAGGGTACACTTCGGCTGTGCGATCAGACAGACTGAGAACCGTTACATACATGTCGGAGATGACGGAACTATTATCCCATGTTATCACTACAGCGAGAGTGTGGCCGTGTACATGCGTAAGTTCGTGCACATACTGACGTATGCCAGACGGCGTTGGGGCGGCCAGGAAGCAATGATTGTTACAATCACTGTCAATATCGAGATATTCAGATCACCGAGATTGTGACATATATGGTTAGGAACATTGGCCATTTTTTTATGAAAAATACTTGAGTCACGAGAAATCACCATTGGGGCACGAGAAACCACCGCCAGTCTTATGGACATTTCGTCACTACTCACGCAGCCATCCACACAATCGACATCTCGCTATAGTCAATTTTGCGATAGCACCGATTGTACCTTACGGCAGCACCAACCCCTTTCTTGTTGCCAGGTCGGGGCGCACGCAGTGTTATTCAGGGTTGATAAACGTCGACAACGCGATACGTTGAATGCAGTCAGACGTGATCGAATCCGCTAGTGAACAACGCATGTGTATATGTCTGTCAGGCCTCACTCTTACACTATCGAAGCTAACGTGCCTAACCGTGTATGATATATGGTGTAACGTTATTCGCTGAAAGAGGTGATGTGTCCAGTAAATACTTCAGTACAGCATTCCAGTGGCGCCTCGACAAAGGGAAGATTTTTTTAACCAGAGGAATGATAGGTGTGTAAATCGCCCTCGAAATGGCAGGGATGATATAAAAAAGCATAAATCACCCCCTCTAGCGATTACCGCTAATCAACGGTGCAGATTACACACAGCTCAATAGGTCATACGTGGCTTAAAATAGTTCATGAGGGTGTTTATTAAGGAGTAGGTGGTAGAATCACATCATCAAAATTGTGCAGTCTAACATATTGAGCTAAACTCCACTAGGTATATTATTCAGCACTTCATGATAACCTGAGGCTATATTACGTACAGACTGCCCATTGAAATTTATTCTTCTAATTTGAATGATCAATGCGATACGACAATGTCTAGAGTAGCACACTTGAACGAGTACTACATAGAATATATTCAATGGTTCTTTATTAAACGTCAATCAGAGAGATAGATTTAGTTATTCAGCACATTTTTTTATTTTTACGTCATTTCACTATTCAACATTTGCTATTTGTTGTTGCACATCATAAAGCCTACAACATGTGATTTGTAATAAGAAGATTATAACTTATTCTCTTTCCTCGTGGTCAAGCAAGAGCATATATTTAGGCTAAAGCAACATGAGCGCGAAATAACATGAACACACACATCTTATCTCTTATCACCATGACCTCAAGAACACAAAAATAATGACCAAATAGCTAAAAGTCAGCTTGAGATAGTGCCCTAGCGGTAAAATACTGGATTCGTTCGCTACATTGCTCACGTTATCGGTTGCCAATACAAATGGAATGATTTGAGGACAATTTACTAATAATCCTCCGTAGATGCATAAAACATCAGGGCCTAGACATTGGGAATAACGATTGATATATAAATGTAAACTATATTCTATTGAACCTGAATCTGGCCGATGGACATTAGCTTATGTGGTTCGTATTCGTCGTGAACTTTTAATACTTTGCGGAGTGCAGATATATTTTCGTGGTGAACATTGTTGTATGAGTCACGTTGTGGTTTCATTAGAGATCACTTCGTTGAGAGAAACATATCCTCGTGATTAATGAAACTACTCGGTACATGCAGTCGATGGAGATTGGGACGGGGAAAGAGGTGCTGAATGGGCCTTATAATGATATACAAGCATTCAGTGGTAACAGACACCAGTCAACACATCATCATCACTAGACCATGAGGCGGCTTTTACATGGATATATATATATATATATATATATATATATATATATATATATATATATATATATATATATAGAGATATATATATATATAAGATAGATATATATAGAGATATATATATATATATATATATAGAGATATATATATATATATATATATATATATATATATCTCTATCCTCTCTCTCTATATATATATATATCTATATCTCTATCTATTTATCTCTATGTATCTATATATATCCTCTATCTATCTCTCTCTATATCTATCTATCTATCTCTATATCTATATATATCTATCTATCTATCTATATATATATATATATATGTCTCATCTGTATCAATATATATATAAACTTGGAATTGGAATTCGACCACACCTGTATTTCACACTTCGTTTTGTGAGCGATTGTTTTGGTAGGGGTGCTGATCATTTGCTTGCCGATATGTTTGTCAGAGAGGTTCACTCGGCTAAGAATCATTCGCTAATGTTCAACCTCACGCTCATCTTTTAGTTCGATGTGAGTCGGAACTAGAGCTTTAATTGTCAATCGACGCGTAGATATTTTTGTGTGCGGCAATAAAAAGCGGTACCATTATAAAGTTATCATATGGCCTAGGAAATCATTATGCCTGGGACATGACAAACATCCGGTTTATCGATATGTGTATTGAATTGTTTGAGAGCAACACTATAAAAATATCTAAGTTATATATCTGAGCAGTCAAAACTGATATTGCCTTGGTACATGCTTTGTTATTCCAAGAATCAAAGCGAATCATATCAAAGGACATTGTAGGGAGGAAGGGGAGAGAGGGAGGGATACCTGGAAGCTACATATCGGGCAGCGTATGTAACTGAAAGCATGTTTTCTGAGGATCGCCTTGAGTAGAGGGGCTGTTCGTGCCAGATTCTGAATGTGGCGGCAAACCGCTACGGTGCGATCTTTCACAGATCCCATCAAATGTCACATTGCTAAGGTCATGAGGATTTGTTCTATAGTCCGTGAGGTTGTAATAATCCCGCTGAACAACCTTAGTAATATCTTTTATGGAGCAGCGTCGGAGATACTTGATACTTGGCCGCATAGACTGCCTTTCATCTGATACTTAATCTAAACCAAATTTTTCAGAAGCACTTACGCATGATAAGCCACTTGCAATGTATCCGTGTGTGTTTCATATTGCTCCTAACTGGTACTTGTAATCACGGAGAAATTGCTAAATGATCCGGTTGAGGTGGTCGTTGAGCAAGTAGTAGGTGTTTGATCAGTGGCATTACAAGTATAATAGGGTCCAATGTTTAGCTCAATCTTTGCTCCATACAAACCAAGTATTGTAATTTGTCTACAAAGTCAAACAAACCGACTTTTCATTTCCTTTGATTAAGCCAGGCATGTAAAATATAGGACACAAACGACCCAATACAGCGTAGCTTAGACCCCATAACTTCACGAAGAGCTGCATTGCTCGCAATAACATTAATGTGCTCAGGCGCAAGGGCCCAATATTCAGACACTTTAGTTTACTCATCCTCAAGCGATTGGCATTCGCGTTTTTAGCGGTGTGAGCTAATAGAAATATTTGTACAATATCTTGGAACAGATGTTGAAAAAAATTGCGTGTGTTGCCAGAAAGCACTCCACGAGGAGCACTTGCACGTTGTCAGGTTTGATTGGCTGTATGTGAAATAACACCCCATGACGCTTCTAGCCCACGTTAATGATCTTGAAACTCAATTAGTACGTGACGAAAATATTAAGATTTACAATTGTGGATGTCCAAATTTAAGTCCATGAAACCGAACCAACTAGTTGTCGACGAATCCTTAGTGTCGTAGACTTTCACGTAAACGACATTGCATGCATTGCGTCAATGTGCCCATTTGATCACATACTTTTAGCTGACGAATGGCTACCTCGCCGGATCGGGAAAGATGCAATTTTAACAAGCTTTTTTAAATTTTGACCCAATGCAAAAAAAACCTTTCCGTGTGAAATATGCAGCACGATAGCTGAACTTTACCATTAAAATGTACCATATATGGGCGATTGGACGTAATACTGAGGGGTATCAGGATTGTAGCTTGCTCTAGTAACGAGGGTAAGATAATTCATAAAGATGTGACGATCGTGGTGGAGGCAAACTCTTTAGAAGATTATAAAGCTAAGCGGGTCAAAAGACGAAAGTCACCTGATGATATGAGAGAAGAATGATCAACGCGCATTCAGACAAACAACGACCCCTCCCTAACGCCATTTCTCTAGAGAGTCGCATTGATTATCATTTTAAGTCTGAACTGTTTTCTTTTACATTGGGATCATCACTGGAGGAACTCTATTCGAAAGAGTCGAGATTCATACAGCAATGCTCCTACATACGATGCTAGCCGTCGAAATTACAGCAGAATTGTGCCCATGAGGAAAATTCCAACTGAATATGTGCTTATGCTTATTTAAGCCATGCCAAGTATGTAAATGGTTATGTAGGTAATTTTATTTGTACACCAGTAAATCATGGTTGAATATTAATCCGATATCAGATTTCTTGGGAAAAGCCCATTACATTTGTCAATAATTAAATTGCAAGGTAACATTGCCGAGGAAAGTGACTAGGACTAGCATGTGTGCTTGATTGGACTAATTAAGATTTGAATCACCCCAGGTTATATATGTTCTGTATGACTAACCAAAATTAATGTTTTACATTGAACCGATTGGCGTTATAGAAGGTCGATAAAGTAACTATTCGTATTGGAAGTATGCTTTTATAGTTGACCGGGGGTTTCTTTATTATTACTTCAATATAATCGGATTAAGCATCGATAATACTTTATGAATTGAGTACTAATTGTTTCGTCACAAGCAGTCAACTGTTACAGCATGGATATTCGACTACTTTGTCAATTCGTCTTATAACTTGTCCTGTAAGATGGATATCCTTATCTCGTTGTAACAATACTCGGGCAATGCTAATAAAAACATGCACTAGTATGTGCATCTAGATATAGTAACGTTTATCACACTGAATTATATCTTAATTGCCTGAGCTAGTACTAGAAGCACGGAATTGCACAGCAATCGTTATCGATATACACACAACGGGTTAAAGACCAATTTTCTGAACTGGCTATAGAAAAGTATCTTGCATACTCATTTGATGAATAATTGGACTTTCCTGATAATATTGTAGTGCAATTAAACAAATATTGGTATTTGCAAAGTCCAGGCATCACAATCCATATCCTCCGTTATCGTCGCGATGTAACCTCCCGCAATTTGTATCCCTTGCATGGATGGAAATACAATGTAATATTCATAGTGTGAGGAAGATGATAAATGTGAATTAAAATGTGGTGATGTTAGCTGTATGCATAGGAGTGATGTTCAGCATGTGAGATTTCCTGAAATCCACCGGGACATTGAACCAATATCAAATGTATCAGTTGCTGCATCACAACAAATTTGTTGTTGAAAATCAAAACTCAAACGAAAAAATGTGCAATCGGAAAGAAAATATCAAAGGTCTGGCTTTACAAAGAATTTATGCTATCATCAGATTGAATGAATAATATGAATTCGAATATATATTATTAAGTTGGTATATATTAGAGCACTTCACATCGAAACGACACTAGTATTGTCTGGTCCTCGATTCAATGAAAGGCGTTGCGGTATTTGAGCTTTATTCGAACCCTTGTTTGGTTGTCCAAAGTAACCATAGCACCAATCGACTTAAATACGCGAATATGCAGAGCAACAATTTGCAGAATAACAGTTTTGATTCGTGAATTTCTCATCATTTACGTGGTTGTTAGCTATAAGGTGCGTGTTAAACTAGAAAACAAATGTAAGGTTCTTATATTTGCTATATTTTCAAAAGCGCCACGGTGCTGTAAGCAAAAAAATGTTAATCTATACTACAGCACCGTTACGTAGCACATGATGTACAGGCAAATGTTGCACATAAGTTGACATAATTAGAACAACATCGTTTTATGTTGGATTTTCGGAAATACATCACACCACATCGCAATGCAACGAGAGTCAGATGGCTACCATTTATAGAGCGGACGCAGCAAATAACCACACAGAAAACGTACGCCGTCTGGATCACTGATGGATATAAAATTGATGTGGAAAACAACCATATGACACTACGCTCTAATTAGCCAACAGTGATGACACATTGATTCCAGATACACATTGGGTATTTCAAAGCTATCCAACCGCTCTAAACATTACTTTAAGTCGCTATCATTTCATGAACATGCGGCGGTCATTTAGGAAGACGAAAAACGTTCAGCAAATATTCTATAGCATGGATGGGTGTCCAATGAGCCATAGATGGAGGTATTAATATTACTTTTATAGGCTAACAAAGTTATCGTCTGCAAATATTCTTGTGTAACTTACAACATCGTATTATTAAGGTACTTGATCAACTAATCTTTTCTGGTTACGAAACAAAATATCAGTTCAAGGTTACAAGTCAGTAAACAATACATTTATGGGCAAACAAGTACTAGCTGGCTAAGTTATCTTCTGCAAATACTCTTGTGCAACTTGCAAGTCAGAATTATTAAGTTCTTGATCTACTAATCTTTTCTGCTTAAGGGACAAAATATCAGCTCAAGGTCAAGAAATTAGATGAATGCAGTTATGGTTGGTTATGTGTGAATATTGGTCGTATTGACGGTGCATAAACTCATTGTCAAGTTTCTAAAGATAACCTTATATACCTTTAACACAAGCGTAAAAGCATATATACAGAGGTAGTTTAATAGATCATAGGATCGCGACAAGGCGGACAATAGGATGATTTAAACCAGTGAATGCACATTGATGTCGTAATGGGTTACCGCCCATCATTGTGATGTGACTCGGACTTGATAAGGGTGGCAGAATATATATACAAGGGTGCTTTTCATGATAGAACTTTAGCATCCCTGGGATGCATCGATCCATATGCAGCAGACGTATATTCTACTAAACCTATCAATAAAGCCAACAATGCGTGGCTAGTGCTTAGAAAGCACCAACGAACAATATAAAGCGTGTCATTCAACACTTTGATACCGTAACAGTCGCATCAGTGCATGCATTTAGCGTTAATAGTGTAACAGGAAAAAAAATAGGAAGGGGACAAGGTGGATGATAATCATGAAAGCCTTAAACTTTATATACCTCTCTCTACTTGCCATATTTGATCAGTTACGTTTGTCAATCGTTAAGCTTTTCCATGTTTTATATGCACAGAGTGTGTTGTTTAATATATATATATATATATATATATATATATATATATATATATATATATATATATATATATATATATATATATATATATATATATATCTATATATATTTATATATATATATATACATATATATATCTATATATATATATATATTTAGAGATATATATATATATAGATATATAGAGAGGGAAAAATATAATATATATATATATATATATATATATATATATATAATATATAATATATATATATATATATATATGTATATATATATATATCTCTATATAGACATATATCTATATATATATATATAATATCTATAGATATATCTATAGATATATCTGTACTGAGATAAATCTAGAGGGATGATATATTATAGATAGATATCTCTATATATCCCTATATCTATAAAGATATCTACTATAGATCTCTCTATATTTCTCTCCCTCTATATATAAAGATATATATAGAGATAGATAGAAGTCTCTCCTCCCTCTCTCTACTCTCATCTATCTCTCCCCATCTCTCTGTCTCTATCATACAAAATATCTCTCTATCTCTAGGAATCTCATAAATGTATATGTAAATATATATACAAAATATATATATGCCTCTCTCTCTCCCTAGAGATAGAGATATTCTCTAGATATATCTCTATATCTATACATAGAGAGAGATAGATAGAAAAGATCTCTTATAGACATAGAGATCTTTCCTCTTTTTTTTCATATATATCTCTCTCTATATCCTCTATAAATATATATATATTTATTTATCCCTATCTCTAAATCTCTCTATTTATCTATCTATCTCTTAGAGAGAGAGATCTCTCTCTCTCTCTATATATATCCTCTATAGAGAGATACCTCTCTCTATCTCTCTCTCTCATATCTCTCCCTCTCTCTCTAGAGATCTATATATCTCCTCTCTATCTCTCTATATCTCTCTCTCTCTCTCTCTCTCTATCTATATCTCTATCCTCTATATCTAGATAGATATATCTCTCTCTCTATTTCTATCTATAGAGATCTCTCTATCTCTATATCTCTCTATATCTCTCTCTCTCTCTCTCTCTCTCTAGAGAGACAGAGATCCTCTCTCTCTCTCCCTCTATATCTCTCTCTCTTCTCTCTCTATCTATTCTCTAGAGAGAGAGAGAGAGATCTCTCTCTAGAGAGAGAGATATCTCTCTCTCTCTCTCTCTCTATATAGAGAGAGAGAGATATCTCTCTCTCTAGAGAGAGAGAGAGAGATCTCTCTCTCTCTATCTCTCTCTCTCTCTCTATCTATATCTCTCTCTCTCTCTATATATATATTCTCTATAGAATATATCTATATATTTATAGCCTATCTATATCGATATATCTAATATATATATCTATATATATATCTGCCTATATATATATATATATATATATATAGATATATATATATGAGATATATATATATATTCATATATATAAAACATTTATATATATGTAGATATATATATATATATATATATATATAATCTACATATTAAATGTAATATATATATATATATCTATTATATATATATATATATATCTATATATATATGTATATATATCTGTATATCTCTATATATACCATATATATAATATATATATATATTATCTATATCTATATATATATATATATATATATATATATATATATATACATATCTTATATATATATATCTCTGTATATATACATACATATACTATATATTAATATATATATCATTTATATGTGTATAGGTACCTAAATATATATGGAAATATACATATCTTATATGTAAATATAAATATATATATCTAGTATATATATACATATCTATATATAGATATATAAATATATATATATATATAGATATATAGATATATATATATGAGAGAGATATATATTCTATATATATAAGAGAGATATATATATATATATATCTCTGTATGTAGATACTATATATATCCATATCTATAATAAAATAAATCCCTCTCTCTATATATATATCTCTTTATATATCTCTATATTTATATCTAAAAATAGATATATATAGATATCTCTTATCTATATAGATCTATATATATATTCTCTCTATATATATCTATCTCTCTCTCTATATATATATATATATATATATATATATATATATATATATATATATATATATATATATATATATATATATATATATATATACTTTTGTGTCGCAGGTAACTAAATTGCTATGATAGTTGCTATTGATTTCAAAGCCAAAAATATACTTCCGATTCCTTCTCTTAATCTTATGCTTTTCGGCAATGTTATGGTTAAAAGTAATTTGAAATATTCTGCTGTTCTAGGCACATCAATTTTGCTATTGATTTGGTCCGCCTTGTAAGCCCAATATATGTTTGTAAAACCGACATGTTAAATATCCAACCGGACGTCTTTTCTAATTGCGCCAGGTGCGCTAGTTCCAGAAAAATCATAGCCAAGGATCGGTGGACTGAAGGCCCCGGCTGTACATTAAAACTAATCAACGGTATAATACAGCAATAGCAAATAGCGTGGTAGCCAAAGCGCGTAACAAGTGTTTGATATATGCCGCTGATTGGCGACGCATTTAATGACCAGCGGCAGGTTTTAATTGAGAAGCAAAAAACCAATACTCTACCAGCAGCATAATGCTACATGTCACCACAGAGTCCTATTGTGGTTGATAATCAATGCACTCAAGCGGGCGAGTCTGACAGATAGCCATCATCACCGTGATGAGGAATGTTTGAGGTCGCTATGTGTGGATAATGACATTGATAACATTCATCGATTGTCGTACATGCGTAATTGAAAGCTCGCATTGTTTGTCCGCACATACCTACAGTGAGATACAATCTTAGTATGGCAACAATGTAGAAAAATCATGAAGTGATATATCAATATACTGCCGCACAACAATGCATTTTAGATGTGATATGCCTCATCGTTCTGGAAACGCTGTCTCAATATTTCGTGGCAAATGGAAGAATGGCATTCAAGCATATGTACTGTCTCGCCAAAATAATTCATGCCAATATGGACGGCGAACTCCCATCAAACTACACTATAAACGACAATTCACTTTGCTATGACGACCAATGCTTTTGGAATCCTCCCCACTCCCTTCCCCAACTACTCACATCCCGCACACAATCATACACCCGTGTCTGATGTAGACAAAAAAATATCGGCGATTTTGTGATCAGCACAAAGACACGAATACTCATATATGAGCCATATTATGTATTAATTTTTGTGTGTGGACAACGCGTTCACTCGTAAGACCACTAGCAACTGTTGCTCTAGTAGGTGCAGAGCAGCTGTTGAAAATGAACCTCCCTCGCAATTATGTTAGAGTGGAAAATAAACAAATTAAAAAAACCCGCTTGCGCATACATTATGTTGGATACTATAATTAAGATAATACGACAATATACTTTGAAGAGTTTTATCCAAAAGGCATAATTTCACTGCACACTTTGACTCTTTGATTGCTTCACAATACACAATAGTGACCAGCGTATTTATGCTTTTGTTCCCACGACTAAAAGCAAATACATTTTCGTGGTTGTCTGGAGTTGGTCTGTATTAACTACTACGCGATCAACTACTGTAGAAAGAAACGTCTACGCTTTTTACCAAGTATCTTTGGCGTTTCATGCAATGTGTTATTGAGATGCAAGATACATGATTATTTTCGTCGCTTCAGAAGACACATGGCTCAGAGAACATTGGCTCGTCGTTACATTACAATGCATTGTTATTACATTAGTATAAAGGTGTAACAGCTAAACAAACCATTTATTGACTATCACCTCGCGTGTCCAGCATCAATATTGACCTAAAATAAAATACATGACTCTGATTTATTCCCGATTAATTCTATGAATTGCAGATATTTTGCTCGCATATGGATGGGAATTACGTTACCGTACTCTATGCTATGAGGATAAATTGGTAATTTTCACTAACGGTCCCTTATCTGGGTAAATCTGACAGTCGCTGCCCTTTCTGGTTACGCGAGCGATTATCTGCCTGGCACGGCCTTGCCTTATAGGCCTCATCTAACAGTAAGTTCTTTTCCGAGGGTTCAACTGGCAAACTTTTACAAATGCAGCCCTTGATTCTGCTGCGACGTAACTAACTCTAAACAATATAATCAAATCAAAAGGTCGCAGATGTATTTCTGCATTGTGCATATTTATATACCCCTTTCGTACAGACCAGTAGCTCGTTCTACTTTAATGGGTTGAAAAGATTTTAAAAGACAACGGCGCCAAGCCTGAATGAATGATTAATGGCAGTTCACACCATCCCCAAATGTCAAGCAAAACATTTGTGTGACAACAGCCAAACTAACGTCATGACCATTATTTCGATTGTAAGCAGCAGAAAAGATTTGCGAAAGGCATATCTCTGTTTGTCATTGACTATTGAAATATAGCTTTAGCCCTATTTTATTGTTATTATTCCCAGCTAAAGGGTAACTTTCGTGCAAAGTTGACGATGATCACCACGTTTGACATTAGAATGTTAAATATTGCAGTAGCACAATATCCCCAGGATAGGGAGGAGTGACAAGAATAGCTCCGACATTGTTAGTAAATCGTTATTCTAGTTATGTGCATGACAAACGTAGCCTGGCTGGAACACGGTTTCCAAAGAGTTCCCTTTCACAATCAATCAACACAGAACGCCGCACAATACTCTGCCACGCGGTAGCAGCGATTGATAATGATATGCAATCAAACAAGTTTTTGGCATAAATTCAACAATATATGTTTACTCTTAACAAGTTAAAATTGAACAAACAGCTACACTGTAATCATATTGTATCCTTTAACGCATGGGTTTTGTGGATAAAGGGGCGAGAATAGAGCGGCGTGAGACTAAATAAAGGGTCCGTTGTCAGCGTGTGTCCGTGTTTGTCCGTTTTTGTGTGTCCGTGTATGTGCCCCTTGTGTATCCATGTGATATACAATGGTTGATTATTGGTGCTTCTCTATAACAAAATTCAATGGGGGAGTTCAGCCTGAAATCGGCCTCAAACTAGTCGCTTGGTTGATTGCTGCTATTTTTCGCTTCAAGCACTCACAACTTTGCGGCGCACCAAATTGTGCACCGATAAATTGTTCGCTATTCCATAAAGTTGATTTTTATATATATGAAGTGATCAAGTCCAGTATCAGGTAGCTACCTCCATCTATCAGTCGCAATCCATATCGCGAGGGCATATTAACAATGACTCAGCAATTTGTTATTCGTTTCTCAACGACCATACGAATGGGCATCAACAGCAACTTAATTCAGTTTTGAATAATACTTGAAAATTGTAATTAAAAGTAAGGGTCATTTAATTTAGATGGGAACAGCAACGTAACTGTATACTTATCGACAATAATGTATGATGCTTGAATGGTACACTGCTGAGCATAAAACCAAGCCCAATATGCCACCTCTGAGGTAGATGCAGCAACTAATATGTGTCATCCGGATATGATGCGATGTTTATGATACAAAAGTCGTGCAAAAAAATTTTCGCATTAGGGACAAAAAATCGGAAAAGGGATTATCATTATTATTGCTAGTTCTAATATTTATGTTTTACCACTAGGTTTGTTCTTATACAAGTAAAATATTGCGTTGAATTGCCATCAAGCGCTTCAAGCACTAGGATTAATGGCATTAAGCACAATGGCACTGCATATAACGCCACTACGGTGAATGGGCACCAATAATGAGGGTATTCGGGGAGATAATGTGCTGGCCATTAAGTATTGAATTGACTCAACTGGGTGGGTATTGATGGTAGTTCTAAGTGACTACTTTTGTTCGTTGGTGTCGTAATCACACATGCTGGTTTCAATATAACAAGAAGGAAAATAACGACGAGCAATGCTACGAATCTGACCAATAATTAGGTTTAAGTTGTAGGATGTGTGTTGAATGCAAGCTGAGAAAAGGAAGCTGTATGCACACTTAACTGTTAATGAACGTGACCTACACGTTACTGCGGGAATAGATTAATGGACCAATTGCTTCAATAATATAGTGTTATATTTACCGACAGCCCAACTATTTGATATATAATAGACTTTCGGTGGGGCATGACCATAGTCCTGCCATGTTAAATGATCTTATCTTTTTTTGCTAGGAGCAAGATCGATTACACTTTTCTGGGCGCCTTTTCCGCTTCATTGGTTCACAGAATGACATTGTGTGCAGGTTAAAATCCCATGAAGACAATTACTGATCATGTGTAACATAACGAAAGGAGAACAACGCTCGATTATGTCATGATTAACCCATTTAATTTGTCCCCACAAACAAAGATTGCAACAATTATATTATTTTTGGACCCTTTAAAATCAAACTAACGGAGAATTAGGCTAGAATATGACGCTATCATTAGTCGCCTCTGCCCAACCGACCTGGATCAATTATTTCTGGGTTCTTTAGAATTATAAAACATGAACTCAGTAAGAATCCTGTCCCATTTTTCACTTGTTTAATGAAAGAGACAAATATGAATAGGTTATAAAACAATTTTATCTTCGTAACATTAAGAGTCCTCAAGGGAAGGATTATTAAGAATTACATATATCAGTTCATGGTGTTAAATGACAACTATACAACCTGGGATAAGGCCTTTCAATGCGATTCATATATGGGACATTAATAGATACTTTTGACATCCTATCATCCACATGCACATTTTACAAACACTACCCATCACGTAAGGCAGTTGTGGGGACGATGCACTGCCGAAAGTTACGTATAGATACTTTTGACATCCTATTATCCACATGCACATTTTACAAACACTACCCATCACGTAAGGCAGTTGTGGGGACGATACACTGCCGAAAGTTACATATAACAGACAAAGATTATGTCTGAGGTAATCTGGACCTCACAGTGGTTCATTGGTTCCACGCTATGTGCGTTGACAATGACAGTTTAATACCTAAACAATTCGACACTATCAATATCGCATGACCGCGTGACGAAGTGCCGACTGCGAAAATTCTTCGTCGAGTGGAACAATAATGGAAACGAATCTTTGGTTTTTACGCGTTAACTGTTAAGTTAGTGCATTGAGGGGATAACTTCCAGTCGAACCTTGGACCTCATTGCTCTGTGCTGCCACCTCTCGGTCTTAGGGGCATAGCAGTCTCTCATTGCGATTCCGATGACTATTTTCTGGGCCCAATCACCCTGCGTATGGTTGTTAAATATAGTGTTATTGGAATTTGGCTGGTTTGTTTCGAAGACAAATGTATCGTTGGCTCCATTATCGGTCACGCAGAAGGCAACGAGGCAATGTTCCCTGCTCACGAGACGCCGTAGGTATCCATCATTCTAAGTTACCATGAGCCGACCTCGTTGGGAGTTCCATGCCACATCAAGCACATCTCACACAATGCCCCTCAGGTGGTGTGAAATTAAAGGAGTTCATCACGTGAGACCATCCTTCAAATCTTTATTAATGATCTATAGAGCGTAATCAGTTCGATGGGGTCTAAATGTTTTCATGCAATCAATACATTCATGATGCACCAGGTCAATGTTTGTGGCACGCTTGGAGCTCCTTCATTAATATATTTTTACAAGTCCGCCTATATTATAGATAGCGACAACACTATGACAGTAAACGTTTATGGTGGAATGCTCATCAACGCCTGTAGTATCATAAGTCATCCTTACCTACTTTCAATATTTGCTACAATGTTTGCATTGCTGGCTCCTTCACCAAGTGTTTAGTTCCAAATACTGGAATACATCAGGACGACTATTTGCTGTCCTCGTCCGACTAAACCCCGAAAGGTTAATTATCCAATTTACATATATGCGGAAATAATCACAACAAATCCTATTTACAGTTTCGTTACTTAATATGTTTGCAAGATATCAAAGGTTGAATTGAATTGTACCGTGTACCATAGGGATCCTGTCAATATTCTCAACCCATCATCACCTCGCCATAAAGCGCCATGCACTCTCTACCAACCTAATGCTGTGTATTGGCTCACCCACAAAGCGACCTCGTCACTAAACTTTATAATTTCCAAATCAACCTATCGCTAAACTAAGTCATAGTCAGTGGTGCACCATCAGCTTCTCTGCGCGCATATTGTGTCCCCTTGCTGAAATTTTCCAACGAAGAAGTGAATCCCTCACCATAAAGCCCCATGCACTTGCTACGAACCCTATGGACTGTGTATGGCTCATCCACAAAGCGACATCCACAACGCGACCTCGTCACTGATTAAATTAAACAACAGCTGCGAAGTGCAGCACCTGACATGTATTTACAGCAATTACTTAGCTAGTAAAAATGTGTGGGATCTCCTCTTTCTTAAGACGGATATGTTGGTGAAATCTCTTTCCTTATTTACCCACGTCTTTACCATACAATCATCAATCTACTTTGGCCATTGACATAGACCGGTATCGAGTTTTATACGGCGTTGATTTCCTGTCTGCCTTCCTGCAAAACATCCTGCCATTAGGAATCCGATAGCTGAGAAGAGTTTTACAGACGCATATCGATTTCGCAAAGTATGGGAAATAAATGACATTTGTAAGCATAGCTTTTAGAACATTAGGGTAAAACACTAGTTAATATCATAATGTCTATCATAATGAGCTTATTCGTTTCGGTTTAGTGGATACAAAATATGTACAAGCTGTGCATTTAGGGTACGAATATCTGACATTTAGGGACCTGACTTGGAAATGAAATGAAATGCATATAGAGTACAATCAGCATGAGTCTAGAATAACCTTACACTGACAGGATACAGCTATTGTTTATCTACTAAATACAGGACATAGTTAGCCGCTATCGTCAATGGACACGCGACCGTCATCAGTGATGGTTTAATCCCGTCCCTATGAAAGCAAGACTGGCCGGTACAATGGGCCATATATTGAGATGATAATAATGACGCTATTGGTATTCAATAACACACTAACTAATGTATATTCTACAAATATTCTTGTTCAACTTGCAGGACAGTATTATTGAGGTACTTGGTGATTCTAGACTCTCATAAACTGTTCTACGACATGCGAAATATTAGCATTATAGTCGAGGTTGAATGTCAAGAAAGAAACTTAATGCAACTAATATTAGTTGTGAAAGAATATTGATCGCATAAGATGAACCGCACTGGGATATCCCCCCTGATATAATTGAGACTAGAGAAATTTACGAAGCGTTTATATCAAGCTTATTGAATAAATAAAACGATCGCAGCAAGACAGACAAATGGATGAGTGAAGCGCATTGAAACACATTAATGTCGCAATGGGTTGCCGCCCACCATTGTGACTCGGATCGTAAGCATCGATTAGGAGAACAGAGAACAATCTGCATCCAACCATGTGCTCATAGACGCTTATTTCTCTGAACCCATCAATAAAGCCAGCAATACGTGGTTAATGCAAGACAAATGCCAAATAGCCATTACGCTTTTTTTCATTTGCCACACAATTGATTCCGTGTTACTTAGCCGAGGTGGTGCGACCGCGCAAATGGTGAACCAGGGCACTGAATATGGGAGAAGCGAGGAGAAAGGTCATAAAGAAAGCATCACATCCACCATGTAAGCATAATTTCAGGGCCCACAGCAGCAGTATGAGGTTTTTGATCGTTTGAAAGTATCAGTGGTGCACCATCAGCTTCTCTGTGCGCATATTGTGCCCAATTGTTGTAATTTTGGCAACGAAGACCGTGAATACGACGAGGAAAAGAGCTTTGTATGGCTGGTACTAATTGGACCGCAAGCATGTTGGAAATGACAAGCTTCAGGCAGACCAGTTGAAAAATATGAATTTCTAAAAGCAATTGTGCGGTAGATGGTGCCTGTCACATCCTCTCGCCGCTTGATGTGAGTTCCTGAATTTACTGACAAATAATTAATTTCACAAATACATGGCGTCCAAGCGCATTTCGTCTTAGATTGCTTTTGAGAGGAATATGGTTTGTGACTTCATGTGACGTAATTCAGCACCATTCTAGCGCGCAAATAAGCAGTACAGAAGAGAGCCAATATGTTACGCCAAAGTATGTCGTGAATTCGTGGTTGATATATAACCTTGCCATATGGCTCTTTGCGACAAAGAGCAGTAATCGACCATGTGTTCAATCCTAAAGTTGATTGACATGCCATTGTTGCTTTTAACAATAGATGGATTTCTCTTTGTGGTGCAATGCATAATTAATCATAGATGTTACCCACTTCCCCAATGAACTTGGCAATGAGTTTCTTAGGAATGTATTGATCTAATCGAATTTCCAAAGCATGCCTCGAAATCGATTTGAGTAAAAATGAGTTTAATTCCGTTATAGACCATTGCGTATAGTTGGCAAGTCGTACAGGATTTGCCCTGGTATCTGTATCCCAGTTATGGTATCGAGTAAGTGTAACTCTATGTGGTTTAAGGAAGCTCCATTTGTAGCTTATCTTTCTGGAATGAACTATTTGAATGCTCAATTAACCTCAATTGGACGCTGCCAAGGCTGAATAATCTTCAAATCAACTGAAGCAGTAGCAGTTTGTTTGAAACCCCGGCATGACACAAGTAATCTGGAAGCCGCACATATTATCTGATGGAGGGAGGTAAGGATGGGGAGGGGAGTGCGGACTTAGTTATAACTTCAATTTGGCACTCATCAAAACGGAAACACACAGAACCACGCCACAATAGTTAATCAAGCCAAAGCACCGAAGCGTGTCGAGGTTTGGCGGCAGGTCTTCATGTTGAAAGATACTCAGCCCATACATCGTGCTTGTCTCGACGGATAAAATGCTCTCCACTACCTAACAAGTAAGCATAGCGCCGTCTGGTGTCTAATAGAACATCGCACCACTTTATGCACTAATGAATACTCATCTTCAACGTGAATAAAGTGTTAGAGAATTTCTTGGGCTTCTGTGAGAGGAAAATGAATGCCGTTGATGGATGTCGCTAAAGAAGTAAATCTATGTTGGAAGTTGTAGACAAACCTGCAGTGACTGAGTACGCATTGGTATTGGTATCCACCGACATAGGTAAGAGGATGCTATTCCGGTAAATCGATGAGAAGAAGCGTGACACAAAGGACTGCTGATTTTGCAGTTTACCGACAGAGCAATGATGCACGGTGCTAATATTTCAGATGCGGCACGCCACGAAATTCTGCACGGCGTGTGATCGATCTTGACTAGTATCTAGTCAACGCAGTAGCGTTGTACTGCTATTGGAAGCTAGTTGCTGTGATGAATTTTATGAGGCAATGGTAATTCATCATCGTTGTACAATGTACAATGCTAGTGCAACCGCGCGTTTGGTGATTTGTTTGTATATCCGCAAGTGTGTGCCTGTTTGTGTGTCGGTGTGAATGTGTTCATATGTGTTTGAGTGCGTGCGGTAGTAATATTCAGAATAAACTAGTTAGCCAAGTGAATTATTAGTGCGTCTCAAGAATGTAATTGAATGGGGAAGTTCACCCTTGCCTGGGTGTTGTATATGTAATATGCGCCACTCAGTGCTTCGGCCCACTAGTTTTAATACAGCTTTGTCTACTCTTAATTAGACTATTGCACAACTTAAATATCAATCACCAATCTCACAGAGTCCTTTCCTCATATGTAACAAATATCGAAGCAACTGCAAAATCATTTTTATTACCTGTTGTTTCAAATATAGTGTTTTGGTAACTCACAGAAATGTAAAAGTTCAACAATACTTATGTGTTTCAATCTACACAACTTTGTTGTGATTTTTCTTATTAAAAACCATTGAGGTATACCATCTTGTCCTACGTATATTGTAGGTCAATTATGTACCAAAGACACTAAATACCACGAAATCCGAACAGATATCTACTTTCGACCGAAATATTTGCAAATCAAGGTATCATTATCACTTCCACAAAAGCCATGGCCAATATTATGCAGTCAATATATGTTTGACATATTACTTACATGCATATAATTTTCATTAATTATTGATTCGGAATATTTTAATTGATATAATGAAACAGTGAAATGCAAATAATCTAAGTGAAAATCTTATCCATAGTTTTGGTTGTTAGATGCGCAACTTTTTGATGCCCATATATATGCGTATATTTGAGAAATCGAGTTTTTAATATTTTTAAATTAAGCTAATCCAAATAATATGTAGATAGATGAATAATGAGAAAATGAGGAATGCAGCATTAGATATATGCTTTCGGTATTAAAATTTAAGAATCAATCAAATCTTTTAATACTACAAATATACATATGCAACACACATTATTTCGGCCATTTGGGTCAAAGTATATGTAGGTTTAAGGAAGATATTGATCGGCAATAGTGATTGTAATATTTGAAATGTCGAACATAACGTTATGATAACCACTGCGTCATACACCGACGGGGAATAATCCTTTTGTTGCCATCCGAAAAAAAGCTTAACTGACTGTAATGGCAATGAGCAAGTGCAACTGCGCCGTGCTTGATATATGTTGAGGTGAAGAACATTTGACGGCTGCAAGTCAATAATATATAGATGCACCCCGGCCTTTACTCCAGGAGAGGGTACAGTATAATGCATAACGTAGCCGGCAATAAATCCTTGAACTCAGATCGACATAATATTGGTGCTATACTCTACAAAGTGCTGACAGGTACCACTTTCCGCCATACTTCAATCAACGTTAATGGGGTACTTTCAATGTCACAAGTTTTACGATTACGGGAGAAAATGTTTACGTCACCGTAATCTGCACTATGGGGTCATTTGGTATGGTTGTACCTGGTGACATATTGTAGCATTTGATAGAATATGCTTCTAGTCATCAAGTAATTTCTGGGTCGTCGCATTTTCATCATTGTTACTAATATAAATGTTTGCATTTATGTGGCAAGGAAAAACCCGCTTGATAATAATTTAGTGACCATATAATATCGACATCATGTACAAAAAGAAGCGTGTAATACATTTGCCTCTACATTGCATAATTTAAATCACTCGGTTTGCTGTTCAATGGAGTCGTCCTGTATTGAATCGCACTAGCTGAACAGTGAACGGCACTTATACTTCCATTCCCGATTGATGGGCTGCACTCGGTTTTTATCACATTACCCTTCATACTAATATATATACATCACATCCACACGGGTGGATTATGTGCTATTCAACAATAGCATTGCCCCCCTGCATGGCAACGACAATCTATGAAATATTGAGAAGACTCAGTGTCTGAGTACACTCCTGTTATCACGCCCTATGAATAAGTCACATACTTCAATACATAATGGATGATTCTTACAGTAGTTTACTGCTGTATATGCTGTTCGATTCAGCTTTTTGCACTTTTAACAATAGATAGAAAATAGGCAAGTGGAGGGTTTATCAAAAAAGCCCTCACTTTTATTGATCAGCAACAATATTTCGTCACCTTTTCACCCCTGAGTCGACGGATAAATGCAGCATCAGATAAATTCGTAGATATGCTTGATGGTTGCAATTTGAATGTTTGATATCAACAGTTAGGTGGTTTACCTGACCATCAATTCAGTTTTAGTATGTTGGTTGTTAAATATTTGCGTTAGCAATCGATTTCTAGTTGGCCAATCATGTAGTCTTGCAAGGAGGTTCTCTTCTGTTGAACACACGAGTGACGAAACTAAGCTCTTTTGTTATCGACGCAATATTCAACAGATCAGTATGAGTGCATCTTGTGATATGAAGCCTACAATCTGGATTCCGCCCCGAAATGTCGAAAGATATAAACCTTAGCAGCGGTATATCCTTCCATAGATCGACAACAAATGCTTATCTCATACAACTCTCCTAGGTCATCGGGCATCATAAATTGGATGATACCTTCGCTGCCAGGAAAAATTTCATGCCTTTAGATGCCGATTAATTGACATATATATTAATCACCCAGAATTCCCCGTATAACTACCTCAATTGGTGATCGCACATATCACTTCGGTGACGAACATCATATCTCTAGCAGGGAAAACCTGTTTGAAGAATGAATTGACGTTGAATATGCTTCTCTACAGCTTGTTGACAATATGATATGATATTAATTCCTCCATTCATATGTATACAATCTAGCCAAACAAGGTTTATAATACAGAATACAAAGTTTCATTTGTATTTTGCATGCTACCCAGCTGTTTTGCGTGAGGAACACTTAGTCCATCAACCACGTTTGGCCAATCCTTTAATCACATTATGATGTACATCAATACATGGCGTGTTTGTCCATTCCTTTAATAACATTATGCGGTACATCAATACGCGGCTAGTTATCACTGCAGGTCTGAACTGGTGCCGTGGATGATTCACAGAGCCCTGGCTCCGTTGGTTAGTAGTGTGTTGCCTCTTGAGCTTAGACGATAATAATCGGAGGTAAGTTGACCCAAAATAAATAATGTGCTTCTTCTCTAAAAGACATTCAGCTCGCAGACGCCAATCATTAAGCCAGATAAATAAGCGCTATAACTAATAACATGGCGTTAATTCACTTTTATGAAATATTTCGCGGCTTTCTATTATTGCAGGTGTGTGGTCATTGCTTATCTTCAAAGAACTAAAGATGCTAAATCATAAGAAAATGCTCATCATATTTGAACATTTCGAGCTGCATTCCGAAAATAGTGCAACTCAACAGATTTCTAGTGCATTGAATTAGGGGAAATGGAGAATAAGTCGAATAATAACCAGTAGAGGGGATCATGTGTTGATCGAACTGAATGTATTGATGTACCTCATTTGTGAGTTTTTTTATGAATACCCTGTAACTGAGTGCTGCTGGTGTGAGTCCCAAGCACAAACAATGACAGAGTTGCCCATAACGCCCAATGTCAAGACCGCTAAGAAACGAGACGGCTATTCGTATCAGTAGATTGAAAGTGATGAGATATATAAATAAGTGCTGTATAAAAGAAAATCAATCTTAGACCCAAATATAAATAATCATATCATCCTAGTGTAATTGACAGCGATGTTCTTTTTTTATGACTCGGATGTATATACTGGATCATGTGAAGGGCGGTACAATAAGCACTGCCAGTTTAAGCAGCTTGTCTGAATTAACTTGGGATATCGGTCTCTCAGAACATTGGGCATTTGTCTGCTTTCCCTACAGTCTTCTCAAATACAATGGAAGCAAGTCCATAGGACGTTAATCAATCATAATGCCACCTATAAGTTTGATATAGCAAATAATATGTGTCATCCGGGGATGATGTGATATATATGATACAATAGTCGTGCAAAGTAATTTTCACATTCACGAATAGTACATATTGGCAAGTTAGGGACAAATAATCGGTAAATGTATTTTCATTATTATTGCTAGTACTAACATTTATGTTTCTAATATCATTGCTTATATTATCATTGCATACAATGTTATTAAATGACAATTGATAGTGATATTTCGATTCAATACGTACATCCCGACACCCTGTTTCATGTGGCTTTTGTGCAGCTGTTTACTTGTTTCGATGTTTTACCAACTAGGTTGATTCTTATATTAGTAAAATATTGCGTTGAATTGCCACCGAGCGCTTCAAGCACTAGGATTAATGACATTGAGCACAATGGCACTGCACATGACGCCACTACGGTGAATGGGCACCAATAACGAGGTGATTCGGGGAGATAATGTGCTGGCTATGAGTATTGAATTCACTGAACCGGCTGGGTATTGATGGTAATTCTTAGTGAATGCTTTTGTTCGTTGGTGCCGTAATCACTCATGCTGGTTTCAATATAGCACGCAGGGAAAAAGACTTACGATCATTGTTACGAATGTGTGTTAAATGCAAGCTGAGAAAAGGAAGCTGTATGCAAATTCAACTGCTTATAAACGTGACTTACACGATACTGTGAGAATATAGTATCTTATTTACAGACAGGCGAACTAATTGATATGTAATAGAATTTCGGTGGGACATTACCATTGCCTGCCATGTTTAACGATCATAACTTATTTTCCAGGAGCAAGATCGATTCACACCTTTCTGGACGCCTTTTCCTGCTATAATTAAAATGTCTATGGACCCTTTCAAATGACCCATGTAATCATTTGCCGAGTTGATTCTTACTAATTGTTTGTATGATATTTTGTTTTTATTCGATCAGATAATTTGACGCAGTTGTTTTGTAAATAACAAGAACGACGGGTTTGTGTTTCCTACCCTGACCCCAACCATTCTGTCTAGGTAAATACAAGCAGAGGTCTTGGCAAGGGGGTTATTAGAAAACTGCTTGTAATCGCAACATGTATAAACCGGTTGTTACGGTGTGGTGTATTAAGGGTGTTGCCGTCTTATCTGCAGGCTTGAAGCTTATGACCGCCCACAGAGCAACTTAGACGATGTTGGTCAGGAATACCACATCAACACACAAAAGGAAATGAAGTAATATTTTGATTGATTCGTCGTGAGCTTACTTGTTGATACCAATGTATATAAGTTACTGATGCATTATCAGTAATGAATAATTATCAGTAAGAATGTTATCACATTACCCCTGCATTTGTTTGACTAAAAAGTAAACCAAGTTTATTATGCTTTGGTGTTTTAAGTTTATTGTGTTTGTATATTATCAGGTATGGTGATATCAACATAGACACCAGGCTACCCTGCTTTGATATGGCCCAGTTGACTGCATATCTGCACTCCCTCACGAAGGCATCACCCACATCACATAGACTCTGGTTATAAATCTTGGCACATGGGAATATGCAAGCCACAATCTATACGAACATGGTCCATATGGCACAGTCACTGACCCGCGTCAATCAAATTCGGGCCAATGCCATTGCCATTGGCATCCGTAATGAGCCAGTGGCTCTGAGAAAATATGCCGAGTTGATTGGAGCCGAAGTCAAGCCATGCGGAATTTTGGTGACCCTAACTCGCCCCTACCATGCACGCTCACCAGGTAGTGTTCTGTCTTGGAAAGTTGCGGTTCATTAATAGCGCACAGTTTCTCCGGCCTCACTCAATAAGCTGGTGTCTGCTAACAACCCAGACCTTTGCTGTGATGGCCACGTTAACTTGTTTTTCTACCTTCTCAATCTGCGAGATAGGTGTTGATTATGAGTTGCTGCTGCGTAAGGGAGTGTATCCTTATGAGTTCATGGACAGTTGGGATAAGTTTGATGCTCCACTGCCACCAATCCATGAGTTCTACAGCAAGCTCTCTGTGCAGGGTATATCTGCTGCAGATTATGAACATGCCCAGAAAATAACGCGTTCGGTTGCAAAAACATGGGGGACTACCATGACCTTTACTTACGCAAGGATGTGCTTCTCCTGGCTGATGTGTTTGAAACATTCCGGAAAACCTGTCCTAAGCAGTACGGGTTGGATCCGGCCGACTACTATTACCAGCCCTGGATTGTCGTGGAATGCGCGTCTTAAGAGCGCAGGGATGGAACTCGAGATTCTCACCGATTATGACAAGCACACCTTTATTGAGAGGGGGCAGCGCGGTGGGATTAGCATGGTGTCGCACCGCCACACTAAAGCGAACAACCCATATGTGGAGGGCTTTAAGCAGGATAAGCCAGCGACCTGTATTCAGTACCTCGATGCTTACAACCTGTATGGGTGGGCGATGAGCCAAGCCCTACCTACTTCGGGTACTGAGTGGGTGGAACGGCCTGAGAACCTAGAGATCCAGGACATTCCCGATGAAGCTTAAACGTGGTATATACTTGAGGTTGACTTGGAGTATCCTGCTGTGCTTCATGACGAACACAGCGATTACCCCCTTGCGCCGGAGCACCTTCTTGTACAGAACGAATGGTTGTCAGAATACCAGAAGGATCTTCTAGGTGCATTGGGGAGCACCGGAAATGGAGTTGAAACAGGGAGAAGTATGTGGTTCACTATAGAAACCTCAAGCTGTATCTGTCTTTGGGGATGAAGACTTACCAAGATTCATCGTGCACTTGTCTTTAACCAGAGCCCCTGGATGGAGCCTTACAGTCGGATGAATACAGATCTGCGTAAGGTGGCCACCAGCGACTTTGAGAAGGACCTGTATAAGCTGATGAACAACTCTGTGTTTGGTAAGACTATGGAGAACCTCCGGAGGCGAGTCGATGTCAAGATTGTGCGCTCATCTGAAAAAGAGAAAACGCGCCTATGCTCGACAAAAAGTCTCTCTTTACAAAGAAACAATTCCGCCATGGGATGAACATGCTTCGTAGTGAGGGTCATAAGCTCTTTGGGTTGCACGTCAACAAGGGGTCTCTCTCCCCCCTTTGACTCAAAGCGGTGGATAGCTGAGAACGGTGTAGACACCCTGGCCTATGGTCACACTAGTTTACCAATTAACTAGCCTAGGTCCCGTTTGGGGGTCGGGTCCGAGGCACTCTTAGGGTGAGCAAATTTCTTGTATAAGCTGCCAAGGGCCATTAGGGAGTGTATCCTTATGTCGAACCTTTTCGCCTATACAATGGGTGTATTAGTGGGCACTAAAATATGATAAAAATATGTTGAAATTGACCTTTTGTGAACATAAGTGGGCCTATTCATCAGTGTAAGGGGTGATTCATGATGCTCACAAACAGTAGTATAGGGGCGGTGTCCTAGAACCGCTATTCCCTATACTACTACAAGCCATATGTTTTTGCTAACATTGCGTTCAATCATATGCTTGTAGACTGTACATAGAGCTCAGAGTGATACCTATAAAGCACAATTGATTAGCAACATATGTGAATATGTGCCTAGAAGTTTATTTTGAGCTAATTAATGTGATAAAACAACATTGTGGTGCGTTTGCGACGACGATGTATCAAAGGGGAGAGGTGGCAGGCCGAGGAAACATGGTTATCATTCCCTACTAACCAGTGCACCGTATGGAACCTATCAATATTCGCAACCCATCAGCCCCTCGCCATAAAGCACCATGCACTCTCCACCAACCTAAGAATGTGTATTGGCTCATCCACAAAGCGACCTTGTCACTATACATAATAATTGCCAAATCAACCTACTGCTAAACAAAGTCATAGCACGGCTGGCGGAGCGTGGTTCAGTCTAGTCTAGCACAAGGAAGACAACAAAAAGCTTTAGAGTTTCATTGCGGATGTCTATGGCGCCTGTGTCAATCAATGCTTCGATTTGCTGTCTGCAAATAGGCAGATTCCATCAAACTCTTATCAGTTACATGCTATGTATGTCAGCATCTTAGCTTGATAGAGCCGTTATTAGTCTTCAGGGGGTAATTTCTGCGGCTGTAAATAGTGATATAAATTGAAGATGAACTAATTGCGTACAATCCAAATGATATAAAAGACAAAACGACACCTGAGTACTTTCTATGTTGTCGCACTAATCACAAAAGAAGGGGGGCGAGTTAAATTAAACAGCAGCTGTGAAGCGCAACACCTATCATGTATTTACAGCAATTACTTAGCTGGTAAACATGTGTGGGATCTCCTCTTTATTAAGACGGATATGTTGGTGAAATCTCGCTCTTTATTTATCCACGTCATTACCATACAATCATCAATCTACTTCGGCCATTGACATAGACCAGTATCGAATTTTATACTGCGTTGATTTGCTGTCTGCCTTCCTGCAAAACATCCTTCCATCAAGAATCGGATAGCTGAGAAGAGTTTTACTGACGCATATCGATTTCGCAAAGTATGGGAAATAAATGACATGAACGCTTTCCTTCGTAAGCATAGCTTTTAGAACATATCAAATGTGCATATTGTTTATCAGTACTGACCATCATTTCCATCAACACACATGAGAAGAGCGTTCCATTGAATGTATTTTCTTCAATTAACTTTTACACACGATGTCGCTATGCAGAGGATGATCTACCTATAACATATTATGTTAGTGTCATATATTCGTGTGTCCCCTAAATGGACAATAAGGACATTGGCATAGAGGCACCTATCTGACAAACGTTTATCATTTGAGTAGATGTTAAAAGAACAGAACGACTGCCCGCTTGAGTATCACATAATTTGAGGTAACATTAATGGTTCGGAGCGTCGATTGAGATGACGCTGCTGCCGCAGTACCCCTGCCAGGTGCGACATTATATGCTACATATAGACCTATCAGGACGTTTGTTATCGTAATTGAGTTCAAAGATTGCGTGAAGAAACGGAATACATGGCCAATATTATCCTTATCTATATGCGTGTACGTTACGTCTCTTAATGTCACAGACAGCAGCAATGACATAGCTTCCCGTTTGCTTAGCAAATCAAGTTAGCCGTCCGAGCTTATTGAAAACTATAGGCTGGAGATCTAAGCTGCATAAGGAGATTAAATTGCTTCATCATTGGGTGGCATTTTTGACATCGCCCATCTTTAAGCAGCCTATTGCTACTCCAGACACCTCCTTATACTTCCAGTCTACCAATCAAATGCAATTATAGACAACTTAATAGATGCATGGGAATTCCGCAAAGCACCTATAGTACCCGTCCTTTTATATTTCAGTACTAAACGTGAGAGAAATCTCCATGGCATATGTGTGTGTAACATCAACAGCTGAAGAATTATCCGTTCAGAGTTTTGGTAGTTTTGGGATTGAATCTAACTTGTCATGCAGTTTGAGTAACTGAGCGACATTCAGAAAATTTAGTATTGAACCATGAAATTTACTTGGAAGCACCCCTGAGCAATTTTGGTTTTTCAGCGTGATAAGCAGGGTAAGTCATCGAATTGTGGTGTGTGCAGACAACTGCTATTCGCGGTAACACGCGGTAACAGCAGGGATAGATACTACTTTGCATACTTACTTATATAGTCACAGAGCCTCTTACTTTCAAAGCTTTTTTAGGAGAACCATTAAAATTTTTAAGGAAAGTTATTGTCTATCATAATGAGCATTCGGAAGTTGATACGAATATGAAGAGCATTTAGGTTCATCTGACTGGGCCTGACGGAAATGAAGTACAATCAGCATGAGTCTAGAATAACCTTACACGTCGTGACAGGATACAGCTATTGTTCATCTACTCAATACTGGACTTAGTTAGCTGCTATCGTCATTGAACACGCGAACGTACTTAGTAAAGATTTAATCCCCTCTCTATGAAAGCAAGGCTTGCTGGTACAATGGGCCATATATGGAGATGATATTTATGATGCTATTGCTATTCAATAACACATTACTAAGGTATGTTCTACAAATATTCTTGTTTAACTTTCAAGGCAATATTATTGAGGTACTTGGTGATTCTAGACTCTCATAAGCTGTTCTACGGCATGCAAAATATTAGCATTCTTGTCGAGGTTGAATAGTCAAGAAAGTAACTTAATGAAACTAACATTAGTTGTGAAAGAATATTGATCGCATAGGATGACTCGCTCTAGGATATCCCCCCTGATATAATTGAGAGTAGAGAAATTTACGAAGTTTTTATATCAAGCTTATTGACCAAATAATGGGTTGCAAGACAAATGCCAAAGAGCCATTAAACTTTTTTTCAGTTGCCACACAATTGATTCCGTGTTACCAAGCCGAGGTAGTGCGGCCGCCGCAAATGGCGAGCCATGACACTAAATATGGGAGGAGCGAAGAGGATGATCATAAAGAAAGCAACACACGTGACTAGAAGGCGTATTTTTCATGAAAACTTAGCTTTGTCATATATGAGCAGTCTCGTAGGTCAATCATGTTGTCTTTGCAACGTACAATATAAACACCTACGCCATTCTGACAAATATCCATAATCATAAACAAATACATAAAAAACAAAATAAATATTTATATGTATATATGCATGTATATATATTTATATATAAATATATATGCATATATATATATATATATATATATATATATATATATATATATATATATATATATATATATATATATATATATATATATATATATATATATATATATATATATATATATATATATATATATATACAGATGTTTATATACACATATATATCTAGTAAATATTTACTGCAGTACCTATATTACCCGATATGATTTGTGTGGTTGATGAATCCACCATGTAAACATAATTTGGGGACCAACAGCAGCAGTATGATGTTGTTGACCGTTTGAGAGTATCAGTGGTACACCATCAGCTTCTCTGTGCGCATATTGTGCCCCCTTGTTGTAATTTGTGCAACGAGGACAGTGAATGCGCCTAGAAAAGAGCTCTGTACTGACTGTAACGCAAGCATGTTGGGAATGGCAAGCTTCAAATCGACCCGTAAAAAAATATGAATTTTTAAAAGCAACCGTCCGGTAGATGCTGTCTATCACATCTTCTGGCTGCTTGATGCGAGTTCTTGAATTTACTAACAAATAATTAATTTCACAAATACCAGCGCAATTCGTCTAAGATTGCTTTTGAGAGGAACGTAGATTGTGACTTCATGTTACATAATGCAGAACCATTATGTCGTGAATTCGTTTTTTGATATCTAATCTTGCCATATGGCTCTTTGCGATAAAGAGCACTAATCGACCATGCGTTCAATCCTAAAGTTCATTGGCATCCCATTCTTGCTTTGAACTATAGATGGATTTCCCTTTGCGGTGCAAGGTATGATTAATCATAGCTGTTACCCATTTCCCCAATAAACTTGGCAATGAGTTTCTTAGGAATGTATTAATTTTATCGAATTTCCAAAGCATACATCGATATCGATATGGGTAAAAATGAGTTTAATTCCGTTATAGACCATTTTGTTTAGTTGGCTAGTCGTACAGGTTTTCCCCTGGTGTCCGTTATCTAGTTTAAATAACGAGTAAGTAAAACACTGTGTGGTGTAAGGAGGCTCCATTTGTAGCTTATGTTTCTGGAATGAACTATTTGAATGCTTAATTAACCTAAATCGAATGCTGCCAGGGCTAAATAATCTTCAACTCAGCGGAAGCAGTAGCAGTTTCTTTTCAAGAAGGTAATTGAATCGGGCAGTTCAGTTTAATATCGGCTTATTCCTAGTCCCTTGCCTGGGTTTTGCATATGTAATATACACCACTCACCGATTTGGGGCCCACTAGTTGTAATACAGCTTAATGGTCTACTCTTAATTATACAGTTGTAGAACGTAAAGTGATCAAGTCCCCAGACGTTCTCGCGACCCTCGCTACCCTTTCCTCATATTGTAATGAATGTACGAATGTGCAACTGTAACTAAATACATGTTTAATGATACTTCCAAGTTCATCGGCGAACGATTACTTTATAGCGCATTCGTTCAACTATATTCTTTGCGCTGCACACCTTTTCCCATTAACCTTGCTATAACCGACACAATTACCACGCTCTTGGTGTGTTTCAATCTGCTACCAACGTTGTGTATACAGCTCTTGGTTTTCCTTATTAAACACAATTGAGGTGCAACACTAGTGACTTTGCTCCTAAAACGTATATTGTAGGTCAATTATTGTACCAAACAAATACCACAGAAGATCTCCGTACAGATATCTACTTTCGACCGAAATATTAGCAAATCAAGAAACGCAATTTAGGACTAGGCTTGATTATTCAAATATCACTCAGTAACAGTACAGAACAAATCCAGGACGGACATGTGACGTCATTTTATAAACGCATGATATCGTACAATATATATCAGTGGAGCTAAACATTACCACTATATACATAGCCCAAATACATTTGCAGTTAGAAACTAAATGCACACAATAAGGGCTAAAGTGACTTACAAAGTTGCAATATAACAGTGCGCACATTAGGAACACTTTGCCAGTCAATAATAAGTGACCAAACATATTGCGCACATTAGGAACTCGCAATGTACTAGGATTATGGCTTCTGTCGATCAGAAGCATTAAACCGAGTGGCAAACCTTGCATTTCTTAAATATATTGCATGCCCCTTTAACATTATTCCTAACAGCAAAACATGTTGATATCACCAACGGAAGATCTTGCAACACCATATCAATTATAACCGGACGTCTTGGCATGTGCAATGTGGAATGTTTATCACTTACTATGTTGACAGAATTAACACTAGTGACACCGTCACCGTCGATAGACTAATTGGTTTACGCTGTAACTCGAAGGTAGTGCGACAAAGGTATAAGCAAGTGATGAACTTAACGAAGGTTTATGTTAATGTGTTCGTCGATTTAGAGAACGACCCCTGCTTAGTTTTATGATATATTCCTCCTATTTAATATCATATTTATTGTATATGTAACAATCAATAACACCGTATGCCAAGGGTACCCCCTGCTGTAGGTTGTTTCCGCATAAACTTGGTCTAGTATGGTCTGTGATAATCACATATTGCTACAACAAATCAGCAATCTTTTCTATTCAATAATTGGCGAGGGATTGTTTCAACCCCGATGCAATACGTTAAGTTAACCGTTTAAAATATATAGATAAGCATTTGACCATGAACGGCGTGTGCCATCAATCTATGTAAATGTTTAAAAATTCAACATCAAAACACAATTGATCTAGATTGAGTAGCATGAATAAACATAAGATAAAAAACATTGAGAACAATAATGATTATGAAAATCATATCAGGGTCCCCTGAAACAGGTATTATTATGTAAATCTTATGATTTAAATAATAACGAAACTGACACAATTACATGCCCTTGATAACTTAACATGCTGGTGGTTGGGGAGCGGGGTGGTGTTGCATATGAAACCGAATGAAATATATTTCACCCAAGACATCAAATGGCTACTTCGAAACTAATCTTACTTGCCTCTTGGTGTATTCCCACTTGGTCCGCATCAAATATTCATGTAATATGTCAAATACTATGACCTCTACTGCATAATATTTGCTATCAGATGGCTTAAGTGGTGGTGTTGACCAGCAGAAGTGATAATGATGCACACAGACGCACATAAGCACGCATACACACACACTCATGTATATATATATATATATATATATATATATATATATATATATATATATATATATATATATATATATATATATATATATATATATATATATATATATATATATATATATATATATATATATATATATGCATATAGAAATATATTTATGTAAAAATATATATATATATATATATATATATATAATATATATACAAATATATATATATATGCATATATTGATAAACATATATATATATATATATATATATATATATATATATATATTTTATTATTTTGCTATTAATAGTTATTTATTATTAATTCCACATATTGTAATTGATATAATAAAGCAGTTAAATGGAAATAAAAATCTTTTTGACAATCTTTATTCCTGGTGTATAGTTTTGGTCCTCTAAAAGCCGTCCATGAATGTTCAACATACGTAGTTATACGTACAAATCCATCCCCTCGTGTACATATATATCTGTGTATATTTGCGGAATATCGAAATTTTAAAATCATTTTCAGTCATTATGGATAAACAAATTATATTTATTGTACATGTGATCATTATAAATTATTGGCAGTGTTTCGCGATCTAATCCAATGTTGTAGATAAATGAATAATGAGATAAAAAGGAATGCAGCATTAGATATATTCACGACGTAGATATGCTTGATGGTTTCAATTTGAATGCTTGATATTATAGGTATCCACAGTTCGGTAGTTTACCTGACTTTGTTGGTTGTAACATATTTTCGTTAGCAAACGATTTCTAGTTGACCAACCATGTAGTCATGCACAAATTTAGCTTCGGGAGAACACGCGAGTGAGGAAACTAAGCTCTTTTATTATCGACACAATATTCAACCGATCAGTATAAGTGCATCTTGATAGCTGTAATGTTTTTCTAACTGTCTGATTTATTGCAGTTCTTTTGTCGCATTTTCACAAGGCGCTTATATTCAGGATTATATTATCGACATCGTATGTCTTATCGGGTATCCAAGGGTCAGCTTTGCATGTACACGTCAGCTAGCACTATATATTTGATGGTTTGCAAGATATGTTTCTCAAGTGTCAAGTGTCGGTATAAGAGTATCTTAGAAAGATGTTATCAGTTACTATCATTGTCGCCCATTTCACTCATGTCTGAGCTGGTTTTAAGATGGAACTCTCAATCTTCAGAAGTTTCAGGTATCCAGTTATTTGCGATGTGAGGGTCTCTGTCATTCTATGAATGACAGAAGGTCGAGTGGCATGTACATAGCGGTGACATGTCTCCTAGTATAGATAATGTAGGACCAGTGTGTATTAATGATGTAGCGATGCCACCTACATGCCGCGTAATACCAACACACAAACGTTGAAATATTGAGAGGTCGCATCGTCTGAGTACACTCCTGTTATCACGCCCGATGAATAACGCAACGTTTTCCATTCAAAACGTAGATATGATTGATGGTTGCATTGTGTATGCTTGATATTATGAATTTTGACAGTTCGGTAGGTCACCTTACTATTGGAAAGATGTTACTATCATTACTATGTTACTATCATTTTCGCCCATTTCACTAATGTTTTAGTTGGTTTAAAGATCCAGGTAATGTTGATGTGAAGGTCTTATGCAATAATGCAGACCAAGCAATGGTGGTTGTAACGAATGTCAGAACCTATTGATTAGTATAGTTCCATGAGGTTTAAAACCTCTCTCAGACAACATCGACGGTTGTAGAGCACCTATTTTACACAGTAGATGGTGCCTACACAAAGGGATATGTTCGTCCAGTCAAAGTCAGGAAATAAGATGCTTGAAGATGGTCGACTGAGTGCATCATCCAAAAGGCTTTACAGGATGTGACAGCAATCGATAGTTGAAGTTGACATTTTAGACGCAAATATGATCGGAAAGTTCTTGGTGGTTTTGCCAGATTACACTACGTCTCCTCTATTAAAGAAGAATACAATGTTAATCAATGGATCGTGCAAGATGCTTAAAGGTACGACATCCTACTGATGATGGTCCTTTAGCTTGAAATAGCCTAGTGATGCTCCCGACACTAATTTAACAACGTGAACATCATAAGCAAAATCATCATCAAGATACCAAAATAACGAAGGTGATACCATCAAGGTGGATAGTGTAATGAGCTTGTGCAAGTGGCGATGACATCCTGATGCAAAAGTCAAACGCAGCGAACCTGATAACGACACTCGCAACTAGGTTATAGCAGTGTGAAATACAATTTTCGCCCTCTAATGGCGCCTCGTGGCATTTTTGTGTCTATCGGTATATCACATGACCCCGCAAACTCTTGATAATGAATGTATTAATAATACACCATCTTCTACAAATACAAGTTAACTAGGTTTTCTTAAAAATTATGCAACTATTCATATGTCTATTCTAAATGGATGTGTCATTAAGCAGCCACAATTGACCGATATAGCTTGGGCGTTAATTACAAAAAGAGCATACACTCTCTGTGTAACTAGGCATTGATCTTATCATAATATGCGAAAACGTAAACTACATTGTTTTTTCGTATCGGTTTTTTTTTTGTATCTTAAATACTTTGGATTGTACATTCTCCAGACGACTTATAACACTAAACCAAGAGAATGTTTCAGCTTGAGCCATAACACAGGCTGCACTAGTTGAAAGTTACTATAGAAGCCTTCAACACAGATGATCAAATGCAATAACGGCCAATCATCTGCACCGATAAGAAGAAAATATGGGCTATCCATAGCACCACCATCACCAAACTACCACTCCTTATTGGATGACCACGACCCAAATATGTGCATTGAAGGTTATTACGCCATCCTACAACCATCGATAGGAAATATTTCATATTTTCAGTGTGTTCGTCTCCTGGCAGTAATGAACCTGCTGATGCTGCTGCGCCTGCTGTGAGCATTGGAGTTTTATGATGATGATAAGGGGGTCATTTTTTCTTTAATATCTGATTACATCGGCATACTGCATCTTCTACCAGCTAATTTCATGTCCGCTACTGAACATTGGACATTGGTCGTGGGTGGGCAATTATACTGATCAACAGTAAACAGGCGGGGTGCACTTGTATAATCTACTTGGCCATTATACAAGGGACCACCTGCAACGTGTCCAAGCGACCGGTTATGTTATGCAATTTTGTGACATGGAACCGTAAGTTGTAAATAAACTATATTTGTCGGCTGATGCTTGATAAAATACGTACCTTGGTGGTGTTGTCGTGATTATGATGACCACTCTATACGTAACCTTCTGTTGCCCTTGTGGTAGGTGCCTTTGAAGTCAGGTTCTGTTGATACAGAGTGCAGCATGATGGAGCATATTACATTTTCTGCTTAGTTCTCTCCGCGTGACATTGTATAACCTAACATGATTAAGTATCGAGCGTTGAGAGTTCGCTCATTTGCTCATGTGATCACTATCATTGCCAATTTTGTACCAACCTCTTAATCGCCCGTTATATGGCCCTCCCACCAAATGATCGACATTGACCTCAGGGAGCTCGTTTAGACCAGAACTGGTCTCACCCCATCCCATCACGTTCTCCCCCGATCCCCTTTCCACGACTCCATGATTCTTCGCAGACCATTCTGACCTATTCAATACAATCGATGAGCTGATCAGCAAGAAAGCCGGTCATGCCATCATTATCCTGATCTATCATGATTCAATGACTCGTCCGTATGTAACGTAAATCGTCACATGTAGTTAAACCATTCAAGTGAGAGTGATTAATATTATCATTCCCCATTCCGGCACTGCCGAATGATGTGGTGGATTTCATCTACTTAATTTTCTAGACTTCTGTGGTTTTATCTACGCTGAAATGCTTTTTACCAGCGATATTATACTCAAATTGCACATACATACGTCGGTTTAGATACTGTTTATTGCTGTGATGTACAAACAAGTGCGTATTACTTATTTGCTTTTGTGTGGACATTGTTACTTTTACGGTTGCAACGACGGTTAAGAATATGATTTCAATTTGTGGTAGTGTGTCCGGTGGTAAGATGTAAAATCGGGACAAGCCTGGATTGTCGATGGCTATATTTGTCAAAGACAATGGAAGTCTAGTTTATAGCAGAGGGCATCAATCATTAAAAAAAGAGCATATTTAAGTTATGGGGAGGGGGCGATGTGTAGGATTTGTACTATGGTGTGGATATGATTAATGACCAGTATCTTATTCCCTGTTCATTGAACAATCAAAAGCTGAAGTTTTTATCCAAGGCTGATTGCGTGAGCTATTGGAAACAAATATCGGAGATGAATTATTGTCATTTAAACCGACAATGTCGAACATTGCGGTTTTACATCCATTGCAGCCGGAGAGCATGTTAAATTTCATAGAGGGATTGGAGGTTTACGGCAGTATATGGCGCCTGACTCCAGGCTATCCACTGTACACGCAATTGTCAATATTTATGTTAATGGTATACATATCTTTAAATGTGGTCCCTTCATGTACTCTTGTGTGAGTAATTTTATTTACAATCTCAATCCAAGCGAACAATAATATCTCAAGTGTTATATTCCTGCATCCATGCCTACATAAGTGTTTGGTACATGCCGGTATGGTGTATTGAGTGCATTTGCCTGCGGGGGAAATTGGTGAAAACCGTATCAACGTGACTGAAATATGGGCAACATCGATCTGTGTGGCATTGGTTGAATGAATCGTTCTGTTTTCAACCATTTGCGCTCGTTTGGCAATGAAGCATGTTATCAGACCGCACCGCACATTCAAAATGTCTGACATCAGATAATGACACAAAGAACGTTGTTACTGTGTTGAACATCGATAGTTTTATATGCGAAGGTTGTAGCATAGGTGCACCTGCTCGGCATAAAGACGCCTAGAGGAGCTTATCATAGCCATAAAGAGCTTACTGCATCTTAGACTTCAGAGAGTAGAGCCATGGAATTATAAAAGTTACTTTGAACTTCCAAATAGGCCTGTTTTGATGCTGTGGACGTATAATACATTGCCAGAGGACACGAATGTCAGAGATGAAGAACACATTACTTATACGGGATTGACACCGTCTTTCAGCATCACATTTTACTCTATTCTCAAAATGGTCAAAATACCCGTTGACATGCAGACCATGAAATTTTATAGAAATATCCATGCAACGACTAACAAGTGATAGGAATCCCAAATACTGTAGAATATAGGCATGTATGTTCCGTAATGAAGACGTAATGAGAGCAATGAAGACCTGATGGGTGCTCTCACGTGACTAAAAAGCTCTCGTGCATTAATGGAGACGCAAATAGTGTAGCCGAGCATTTATCATATTTGTCGTTTATAGTGCATAGGTTGATGCCATGTGGAAGATTCTTTACAACTCACATAATTATCGGTTTATCAGTTGATAATAACGCAAGTCTGCGTCTTTCTCTTATATGAATTAATGTCATCAGCGTTACATTGTTTCATATCAAATATTCATGGCATAAGAAACTGGCAGGTAATTCTCTGGTTTGTCATTATTAACAATTATATTCACCATACATTTAAATCATAAGATGAAAGGCCCAGTAAATGCTCAATCAGATGTGTTCTGGCGTTGATTCTGACACGTCGATTAGCTCTTTGTGGGTGTTACAACGGATAGCGTATTATGCAAATATAACCTGACGCTGAGCAGCTTTGTAATACATAAACTTATAAGAAAGATCGTTGTATCCGCTTTTACATGACTGAGAACATAAATGAGAACACTACCTCATTAGTTTATGCTACTCGATAGTCATCGGATCCCCCTTTTACCATTTAGTCATTTAAAAAGCACATGTGTCCGCGACCAAGTCTTTACCATGAAACAAAGTCCATTCTTCCTAAACTGCTGAATTCAGCATATACCTCAACGATGATGGCCATAATGCTTATTAAGATGGTATGTAGCCATATTTGCTGCAATATCACTCAACGTATGTGCAGGGGGCGCAGTGCCTGTTTGATATCTGCTTTTGGAATATTGCTAGTGTCCATGCACTTAATGCGTTCCAAGTCACAATCATTGAATCATCACCCTCTTTGCCCTATCAAATATAGTATGAATTATCCTAGGCAAGATAATGGAAATTGGAAAGAGACAATATATTTCGAACGATTATACGATTTTGTTCCTCCTTCGTATGCTTTTCCTTATTGAAATGCAAGTTTTTAGGCGTACCCCTCTTTGGAAAGCTCAATGTGCTGTAATCACAATTGACCTGAGAATATTTCTCCACCCCCACTACACTGAGATTGAGAAGCGCGAAGACCAACGTTGCAAATATGACAAGCAGGATTATATAGACTTTATGCTTGGTGTCAGCTAGCGTGAGCAACATAGGGAGTCAACTGCTTTTGGACTCCGTTCCGCCATACTACATCCATGTACGATTTACAAAACAACCGTATCCATTATCATGTGGGCGTAGCAACAATGTGATTTTCCAACCAAGATGTTATTTAACAATATAGCAATAAACATTCGTTGTATACAACAGAGACATTACATTTATCATCCATCATATCACATGAGCTTTGTATTCTCACGCCATGTATCTATCTCTCTCTCTCGTTTTATTGCTACGTTACAGCTCATCGGAGGCATAGAGATATATACCTTTGCTCTTTATTTAACAGAAAATACGGACTAGGGTCTGTAGACTTTGTCCCTGAGGTTTCGATTATGATTTATGGCGAATTCCGTTTTGATACATGCGACCCTTCAATCTTTTGCAACATAACTCAACTTTATCCCCAGTGATATTTGTGTGACCTACGGTTAATAATGGTGAAACCTAAGCATCGTTACTGGTGTTCACTTAACAAACGTTGTCACATGTAACTATTATTCGTTATGTGGCACGAGTTGGATTGTTAGGGTTCGATCGTTTGACACATGTAAGTTCTAAACAGACGCACGCCAAGGTTTGGATTGATACAACGTGAGCACAACTGTGCATGCAAAACAATATATGCGATCGCTATCTGCAGTCAGTAACCATTTATTCTTAAGCAGTGTATAATATTCGGCACATTGTCCATTCATTCAATGAATGAGCGGTTCTTCTGATATAGGGCTCAATAGAGTATGTCAGAAGCGATAACATGCTTCTTTTGCCGCATGGAGCCGGTGTAATCTAGGAATTATATCAGCAAGCCAGTGATTTATAGAGATGTTACACCCGGCAGTACATGGAAGTCGTAGCTTATATAAACAATAATTGCAAGGTCTGAATTGCGGTTTAGCTTTTATTGAAACAAAAAGATAATTTTTGCGCTCGATATGAGACGGGACAAGCTCTTAATTAACTGGATAGAGCTATCCACAGCCATCAAATAGTCACCGTTGCAGTTAGTTGCACGGCCTGTCGGTCAGCAATCAATGACTGTATAATAGTGGAAATGCACACCAACAATGACTATAACTAGCTATCAACCTGAAATAGACACCATTCTTTTAGTCGATTGGCAAGGGATTCCTAAAATTTGAAGTCATCTTGATATCACTGTTAAGACACTGCAAGTGTTACAGTTAATCTCCACTGGTTATATAATTGAGTAGTGTTTCTTCTGATATTGTACAATTCTTACGCATGCGCCGAATGATTTTTCTCATTAGCTCAGTGAACGTTGAGCTACAATTACCCGTTGCCTCGACAAAACAAGTCACATAAAAGTTTAAAACATGCAGATTCAAGGATATATATTTAATTACCACTTCCTGTGTTGGCATCCACCATGCATTTACTGTCAAAGAAAGCGGCAAATACCCGGACTCTGTTGCTCAAATAGCTAAGGCGGTGCTGAGAGAAGATGAGCGTCATTAGAGATGCACGGTGTATGCGGTGAATGGAATATTTTCTTGCGGACATCTAGATGTGCCTTAGGTAGAGCTGCCATTACCGGTTTACATACATTGACTTAGAATATTGTCGATTTTAACTAGTTGGCGGGAAAATCCTCATTTGACAAAAAGCTGAATATGGTTTATTTAGTTAATAAATGGACATCCTGTGGCAATTTGCGCCTATGTATGATTTGTAAAAACATATATTGATTTGTTAAATTATATTGTTGGATGAATATGGCAAACCTCATGTAACTGATGATAAACTGCTTATTCTACGGTCAGAACGCCATAATTGTCATCAGATTCGTTGGGTATACTATGCTCATATCAGAATAAAATAACCTAGACTTTGTGTGAGCTTGGTTGAATCAGTAATATTGATCTAACGCGACCGAGCCTAAAGCATCGACACATTGTTATGGCCGATGTTGCGATGAAAACCTGATGATCAGTCTTCGACTTGCATTAACAGTGCAAGTACTGTCCGAATGTGAATGAATATAACATCCGCACGAAGCAATATTAGGCTGAAATAGTATAATCACAAATAACCCATCCATAAAGATATGCTTTTCATATTATTAAAGAAGCATGTCGTGAAATATATTAAGATATATTAAGTCGAATACATTATGTAACGGACGCATCCACGCTGAAACCAAGAGACATTAAAGGACATATATCCATAAATTTATGATGATTCGACATAGAATATAATGTGCACTTTTACCACCGATTTGTTTATTTCTCCACCAGGCATTCAATCGCGTGGTTGTCTGGCCGTGTGTCTGTATTTCAGCTATAATCAGCACATTGCATAAAGTGATTATTTGTCAAGGCTATCTACAGTACGCGATCGCCATAAACCTTCGCCATAAATGACAACATATATTATTGGAATGGTGAATATGGATACCAGAACAAATATAACTACATTGCATCAGCAACAATAGAGCTTCCGCTGCAGAACGTTCATGTAATTACATGAACAGCACATTCACTGGTAAATGTTTCAGTTAATCTGTTCGCCGTTGTTGCATCAGACAACGAAACAGCAAGAATAACAAAGCGTTAACAATTTATCCAAGGACAGTGACCTTTTGTAGTACTGATTATCTAAATTCCAGATAGACGCAATGATGGAACACATACGAAGTAACGAAGCTGACAAATCAAGGTGGCGTCCATGTAAATTCGACCACTAAGTAGCTTGCACCTCGTGGCGCGCTAAGCTTGTGTATTCGTAGTAGCAACCATGGATGTACAATACAGAAAATGAAATACCCGCCCGGGCCCCGATTCCAACTGGCCCCAACGTTTATGATATTGCGTTATATGGAAGTTGTGATCACCTTCCAGCATATTTTGAACGTGATCAACTAAGATCAAACATCTCCTCCCCTTTTCCCCTCCGTTTGAATAAGTGCATGATGTAGGGGACATGGTCGGGCATATTCCGTCCCAGTTGGATGGCAATCGGCGGTGATTTCTAAGTTCCCCGACAGAATATATAGCTATGATTGTCATAGGTTAAGTTTCAAATAAAACGTTTCGACTGGCTAAGGTTTCTGTTTGGAAAAGTGGGACAGGAGTTATAATGACTGTTACACTGCAATCGCTATATGTGACGGTCATTGATGGTAGCCATGAACATATGTATATTTAACGTTCGCATTACAATGTCATTACGGATTTGTATTTATGGCAGATACCAGACAGTCCCGGCTAAGCTCGCGCAGCACATGGTTGGACATGCTGATGTAAGGTCATTCGTAACATCCATATAATTCTACCCTATTGCATCTTTTTATACAGTCGATGTATCATGTAAAGAGAAGGATTAATTTGTGGTTATGGGTAATCACTTACCTGCAATAACTGGCACACAATAAACATTGTGTTTGCAAGAATGTGTATGACACATCAAATAACTATCATCGCTGATAATTGTATATATTGTGATGCATCGAGTTATAGTTGGTATGATAAAATATTTTATAGGGTAAGAATATATATGAATATATATATACACACACGATATATATATATATAGATATATATATATATATATATATATATATATATATATATATATATAGAGATATATATATATAGAGATATATATATATTTATATATATATATATATATATATATATATATATATATATATATATATATATATAGTATATATATACATATATATATATATATATATATAGAGAGATATATATATATACTTATATATACATATATATATAGATATATATATATATATATATATATATATATATATATATATATATATATATATATATATATAGATCTCTATATATATATATATATATATATATATATATATATATATATATATATATTTATACATTTATATACCGGTGAGATTATGTCAAACATATATTTTTATTTACAATTGAGTGGTTTGATCAATTGTTGTGTATCTGACATGTGATGTAAATGACGTACAAACAATAATCATTTGACCGAATAGCCATTTTTTCCAACGCATTGTGTCACAAACTAGTGAGGCCATTGTAAGCGTATTTATGTCGAAGTATAACATCCTGTATGGGGATGGAATTAACGGATTCAAACACCCACTTATTATTAGTTCGTGTAGATTATTACACAGTGTATGTTTTGCTTTATGGTCAGCTTGTCTGCCTCTCATATCATAGCTGGAACACATTGGTGCATTGTTAGATTTTGTTTTTCAACATATAACCCCACTGTTTTAATCAGCAGCTGTAATGTGCGAGTAGTAACAAAAACCAGAGGTGTTTGAAAGCCGATTGCTGGATGGATAATGTTTAGTTCACAGAGCAGCAAAATAGCTTTGATATATATTTAGATATTTGGAAATATTTGTGTTAGGATATATTTTGCTCAAAATAATTTCAGTATCCGTTGGCGAACACGTTAAGACGCTAGTCTGTGTATTAGGAATATATTACGTTACCGCCAACGTTACCGCCAACGTTACCGCCATTTGATTTACAACTTCGAAACCCTGTGGCTTGGCATTTTTCTGTTCATTAACGCTAGACCAGTCGTTCGTGGAATATTTTCTAATGGATTAGTCTACGCGTGTACTCAATTAGCATATACATGCTTGGGAGATTTAGGCACTCTATGATTTCTCCCATGTGATCCTTTATTTCATCCAGTGAATCACGGCATTAATTACGGGGATCTTGTGGCCAAGATAGCACAATTCACTAATTAATGGGGATCCGGTATGCTTTAGAAGTATCAAAAAATCGAAGGCGACTGTTGTTATATAAAGTTGTATGTTGCATTGCGTCTGTCATAATGTATTCTTACTTATTCAATAAGATAAGAGTAAAAACATATTCATCTAGCTATTTTACTTATCTATTCAATTAAGATAAGAGGCAAGGTAGTAAAAACCTGTTTTTCTGTGATTATTGACAGTGGTGCGTGCTCGATACGGAGTTCCGACCTCAAATATAAGAACCATCGTATTTAATCTGACATTGATAATCCTCCATGTTTAGCAGCCCTTTTTGCCAAATGTTGTTTGACCTGTCAGCTCTGGATAACTTAACCCTCCCGCCTTAACATCCGTTATCTGCGTATAATGGTATGCATTATGAGACCATTGACGAGACAATATTTAGAATAGTCTGATCTTGATAAAATATTATTGCCTTTATTACATGATACATTATCAAAATATAAATCCAATATCACGAGCTAACTGGTAAGCGAAAGTGCACTTGTATGAATATCAACAAAAAGAATAAGAACAGTACAGAACATCAATCAGAGTCAGCGTTGTCAGCGCAAGATTATAAGATACACTTAAATTGCATGATATGTGTTATTGGAGGCCGATACAGCAGCCTGCTTAGGCATCTTGCATTACAAGAGCAGGTGTTTGTTCAATGCCAGCGTCTGATAAGCAGAGCGAAAACATCGCCACTCGCAAGTATTAGTAAGGGCACAAGCTGAAATATTCGTGGCGGAAAGAGATGTTCCGTCTGATATCTTTCCTGTCACTGGTATTATATTACAGGGGTAAAAAATACCCACTCAACTTACAAAGATCAATCCAAACTGTTAGAGTGTACCTACTGTAGTAGATAATACAAGTGGACCAGAGCCTATTGCAAACCTTTTTCTGTATAAATACTCAACGCTATTCAAAAGTGTACCCACTAACGACAATGAAATGTGTGATTTGATGAAAGCGATTAATGCTGGTATTAGTTATGATAGCGCAAGATATCATGTTGTAACATTATCTGTTTAATCTGAATGTATAGGAAAGTTAAAGAGTAACAAAAGCAATGGCAATATAAAAAAACGATAAGCTATTATACGCAAAGTAATAGCGATGTTAGTAGTTATTTATTAGATGCTAGTAAAGCCTTTGACAGGGTACTTTATGGAAAATTATTTCAATCACTACTGCAGCGTAAAGTGCCTCCTCTTATAGTTAGGTTTCTTATGGATAGCTGTACTAGACAGACTGTATCTGTTGAATGGGATGCATGCTTATCAAAAGAGTGCTTGTATTAAACGGTGTTAAACAAGGTGGTGTTATATCACCGATATTATTCACTGTGTACGTTGATGAGTTAATCCAGAGGTTTAAAAAGTCTAGACTAGGCTGTCATATAGACAGGGAATATGAAGGTGCGCTTGGTTATGCTTATGACATTACCTTAATCAGTCCACGACTCGTTGCATTGGCCAATATGTTGAAAATATGTGAACGATTCGCTAATGAATATAACGTGACTTTTAATCCGTTACAAACTAAATGCATCAAATATGACAGGGCAGTAAATGAATTTGATACGGTGATATTGTATGGCTCTTCTATTGAATGGGCCACAACTATTAAAGAAGGCATTGGTCTGTACTTTAAATACACTGTATTGTGTGAATTCGACGATCAAATGATTGATTTGATAAAAACAGAACGAGTAGAAAGATCATAGCGCTTCGCATATTTGGGTACTGGGGAATATGCTGCACTATAGTTTAAATCATATTTGATGTGTCACAATTATTGTATATGTAGGTACCTTGAGTACGAAATAAACATATATATATTATTCTCTACCATAGGTCTCTGGCAGTGTGAACATTGAGCAATATAAATATGCATTGATAAAAGACGGAATTTCAATACTTTTAGTAGAAGTGATTCGCTGCATTTTATGCGACTATTGAAGTCATTTTCATCGCTTCAAACGGGAAAGGAAATAGAAAGAACCTCTTTTTCATCTCTCAATTTTCGGTACTAAAGTGCGCCAGCTCCGCTGATTCGGCAATGGAGGAAACACATTGTGTACTACCTCCAATAAAGCATGTGGTAATATCTCTTTATTGGCGTCGTAGTCGTCTTAATGCGGAGAGGACTGCATCATACCCCACCAAAGGTGCATTGAATCGCACTTTTTACATGCGACAAATCATAGACGATGCACTCTGGTCACAAATCGACCATTGAACCCATTATAATAGGTTAATTGTTGAAATATTCGTACGTTTATAGACACTTTCGGGTTTTACCGTGCCATTTGACGAGTAAAAGGATGTTGTTCTCATAGGAATAAGTATAGCACGCTTGTTGTCTTTGTTATGTACTGATTATCTCACCGCGGTTGGGGCTGCGCTAATTTCTTATGCTATGTATAGATAATTGGTATCGCAGAAGCACTGTATAACGCCATGACGAAGTCGGGTATTCTTCGCAGCACGATAAAGCATATTTCCGTTTCCTATGCAATACGTTAATAAATTGTGTCTGCGTGGGTTTGTTAATTAATATATTAGTATCTTAGCGGATATGAAGAGCAAGTCTCAGAAATTAAATTGGTTTCTTATTAATCATTTTATTCATTATTAATCATATTGCAACCATTAATGTGGGCGACTACTGGATCAGTTTTGTTTATGAAGCCAGACATTCGGCTTAGTCCGTATCATTACGTATTGACGCTTAGCCGTGGCAAATATATACCTATTAGACCCAAGCAGTTGATAACGTTCCTATCCCACTTCATAAACCCACCCCCACCCTCCCACTACCCCTTTCCCATCACGACCCGCCCTGCCCCACCTTGCCCCACCGCGCCCTGCCCCACCCATCATGTACTACCCTTGCCTCTCTTTGTTTTAGATTGCGTTCAAGAACCCGGACTAACAGCCCCACCACTAACCCGAAACACCGGACCTCTTTAATGTACAGGCTCCCCCACCGGCTACAAACTACACGTTCATTGCTTCATCTTACCCCACCTACGCCCCCCCTCCCCTCCAGCTCCTCACGTCAACATTTCATTCTATGAACTTTATATTATAATGCCTACGTTCTGATCGGACCCCATGCCGTTCCGTCTTATCTTATCGTCAATACCGCTTTCTCCCCCGTCTCCCTTACAATCCGTCTCCGCTTCCCCCGCCCCCCCCCCCTCCCACACCCCCTCGGGTGCACGTTAACATGAGGCATGGCAGTGATGTAGTTGCTGCAGGGCTGGCATCCCATTGTTGTTATTTAAAAGATGTGTACAGCAAAATGCTTGATGTGGCATACCACAACAAGGGGAAGCTGTAATACATTTGACAGCAAGTTAAGTTCAAATTGACCTTGTATGTGATTAGTGACATCATGGAGCAAAACAAAATGATTGTCACGCAGTTAGCGCGTGCATAAACGTTTTTTTACTCCTGACAGCTTACATACAATGTATATATTTGAATTCACATTGCACTTATGAGACATTATTCAATAACTTGTCTGATACCCTATGCAGTTGTCATGTCACTCATCTGCCAGGTGGTTACTCGCTCTTGCTGATTGTAAAAAAGCGCCATCTGTATGATAGGTAAAACTAGCATGTGCGCTTTGATTTTATGGGTTCTATTCATTGGCTTTCAGAGACACAGATGAATTCTGTTGGCCAACAACAATCAACAGCTGTCAATGATAGTAAGAACAGAGTATATACATAGTTCATATATGTAATATTTGGCTTTTTCAAAATATAAATTCTCTAACTGCAATAACCATTTGATAAAATGTAACTCAATTATATACGTGATGCAGGTGTAGAGAGTGAAAAGAGAATCACTGGTAGGTGTATGCATTTATTGTTTCAATTATCCATACAAGAATTGGCTATATCATCAAAACGCACAGATAAAATATAATTGGTCCATAGCAACCACATGTATGCTATATTTTTATTCAGCTGACCAGTCGGAACTCAGTCGTCTTGTTGGTAAGTGTGTACTTGTATTAGCTCTGTTATCATACATGGATGTCTCTTTCATGATAACACAACTAGAATGGAAAGACATCGTTATAACCTGGTACAAACTTGATTTGATTCAGATGACAAACAAACCGACATTTCAGTTGGTAAGTGCATGCTTTTATTGATTATGTTACATTTTTGTGAACCACATGCCAACCTTCAGGTTGTTGGACTATGAAAGTGATCCATATTCAACAGAATCCTCCTTTTAGGGCTAATAGTGAAGAAATGCAATCTTCAGCTGAGGTGAATGGATATCCCAAATAAACCAGGAAAATCTGTACAAGGTAACATAATGTTTAGTCATCCAATTACTTGTATATTTTTTAGCTCCTGGAAATGCACAGTGGTAAGAGAAAGTGTCAGAAGATGATATCCCACTAAGTTTGTTAAGATTTGTCGCAAATTGAGGGAATCAATACATATGAAAATGTTCAGATCATCTGTCCACATCATGGATTTCTTAACATCATTATCTTAGTATACACAACAGCACCAGAGCGAGCTTTTAGATATATGTATGAAATTATATGAGAAAAGATGCATATCTGCTGAAACATTTCACTGAAGAAGGTGGGTGTTGTTGGTGTTCGTCAGCACCTATTGTAAAGATAGTATCTGTACTATAGGTGATGACAAACACCAACCACATCCACCTTCTGAGACTGACGCACTCTTATCAGACTTGTGTGACTTGTATTGGTTGACCACGCTGTGCACATGACTCGTCCTGCCAACGCCCCTCATACATTATCTTGCAGGTAAAACAAATAATCAATATTAACCAGTAACAAACTTTGTTGGAATAAAGATACATTTATGGTATTTTACTAGCCTGGCAATCCCAACCACACAGGCTGGACAAGCCAGGTGATCAACAGCATGGTGCTTGTCCAACTCATATGAGTATATCTGCCATTCTCTTAAGGCACTCTTACATGCTGTTGGCACAATGAAGCATTTCTGCAACCCAGCGAATGAACGTGTAATCTCATGTAAATTATTCAATAAATACTATTTCAAGATTTCTATTCCCATAACTGACACTTACTCTAAAACCCCTCGCACAGAGGTCCCCGGTAGCTCACACTTCAAGGTGCGAAAGGTCTCTAATAGACCAGATTCAAATATATACAAATCTAGTGAAATAATAATAACTAATATTATATTTCGAAGCAAAAAATAACAAATATTCAAAGGTTATCTATATTAGATGCTGTAACAAAACTTACTTATTTCAGGAAGTGATGGCCAAAACCTTTGAGAAATCAAATCAGTGATATTCAACATTGTAACCACAGGCATCACAAATGAAATTTGGCGAGTGAAGATCATATCTCCCTGCAAATGCACATGAAAAAAGTCACAATATGTTATCGTAGCATGTCATATGGAAGATTTGAACATAAGGGTAATGCATAACAAACCTGTAATAGTAATGAGAATACAATTCACAAGGAACTTACACCAAGAAGGCAGAATAAGCACACTGACTGCAGTATTTTGGCCAAAAGTCTCTCGGGTACCTTGCTACAAAATAGCAATCGATTCAGTATGGTGGAATCATGTAGAATAGAGAAAGGAAAAACAAACACAGTAGTTGTATCGATTCGAAAGATTAATTCCTGCCTTGGGGATTATCTTCTGGCATCTCAGTGGGAAGTGGGTAGTAGAAATCAAGATGAATCGATTCCCTGTCATGGCATCCTTTACAAAGGTCTTACACATAAACATCTAGCACTGCAGACACCTGAATATGTAAGTTATACATTAGTGCACAAAAGTTAATTCATCGGTAGATATTACAATATTACTTGCGTAGCATTACCTCAGTTTCGCTGGATTTGCACACATGCTACATTCAGGCTCTTAAGCAGGTGGTGCCATGTTCGTTAGCACAAAGTCTACTACCGATTGCCTTTGGGTCTCCCAATGTTTTTGGCTTTCCAGTTTTCGCTTTTGACAATCGGTCAGCTCGCTATCATCACTGTCATCTTGTACTTGGTCAGATAATTGGCTTTACTTCTTCCAAGTGTCAAAAACTAAATCATGTATTTCACACAGTTAACATCTATCGTCAGAATATAACTCCATATAAATTTACTATCACTATAACAGTTTATTTATGTTTGACAGTTTCATTAAACATAAAAATTTTCTGTAATAACTCTCGACAAATATTCCGATCTCACCAATAGAATTTTCCTGTATAAGGGCCTCTTCAGAAGTAGCTGTATCAACTGTTGTTAACACAAGGAATATTTAATAATAAACAAAGGTACCATGATTATTCGGTCTGGCTGAAGAAGCAGGGGTTCGCTTGGGCTTCACTCCGCGTGGTATTATACCAGACGTACTTCTCAGTGGAGCGTTAACAACAAGACGGGAAGATGTTGCCTTAACAGGGCAAAATTCTTTGAATAATTTAGCAGTGGCTTTATCAAATACCTTCCAAGGGTCTGCATTTAAACAAAAGTGTTACATATATTTCTGTATCTGCAGAAATTCTAGCCTTCAATAGTTCCAAATCAAACATCAAAGTCAGTTTATCGAGCTTTTCCGCAACTTACACCTCCTCACCGTTTCATTGTCCTGTTTGTAGCTATCGATAACACTAGAGGTCATTACGATCATTCACCAGCCTGTACAACTGCCCCAGCTACCCCCCAACAACCCACGGACATAGAGGAGGTGGTTGCTGATAAAAGGAATGATGTACTTTTCAATATTATCATATCAGATGGCCGATAATATGGGTGTTTTGATGATCTGATGCCACCTCTAAGGTGTGGATGTGAGAGATCGAAAATAGTAAATAACGCGGAGCTGTCGAAGGCGGAGTATCTTTGCCTACCCCTTCCCCTAATCGAAATAAGATAGAGAGCGCGTGAATATGAAACATGTGACTAAAAAGCATGGAACAAATATAACTACAAGTGCCCTTTGACAAGTTTCATGGTGCTTACACCTGGGTCCATCTTCATTAGTGTACATTATTGACGATTTAATAACAATTAAAACATCGAAGCATCCTCACCTGACCTGATGGCCGCCATCTTGGGCTGATGAAGCTTGGGAAGAGGGATCCTTCCTTATTTCACGCCCCATACCAAGCCATTCCCCTTACTCTCCTACGTGCGACAGTTTATGAAAGGCTGTCGGGCATAGGCGCAGAGAGGTCTTCTTGCAATACCCAATGGTTGACAGTGTAAGCTCGCGAATGGATTGAATAATCCAAATGTTGGGTTTATGTTTGCCCCAAAAAAATATTTGTTAATGCTGTGTCACTTTTGCTAGGGGCTACGGGATATCATTGGTCATTCTTATCGTCATTTTCGTTATTAATGAAAGGATGGACATGTATATGAGCCAACATATATGACGCTATTAAAAGAACATGTGGGGGCGGCAGACAAAAGCTAATTAGAAATGATATTTATCACTTTTGTGCGTAGTTAGTTAGGAGGAACAGCTGGCAGCGTTTAGCGAGGATCCACATAAGCGGCCTCTTGCATAGCTCACGACGGAATTGCAAACGCCCAGCGCTTTATAATTTCGACTTACATTGGCTACGTCTAATTAATGGCTTTTATCGGATATAAATCTGAACAATGTGGGATCTCGCGTGGAACTTTTGATAAATCTGCATTCTTTTTATCTCAGCGCCGTACAAATACGATATCTTATAAGGAGCGGAGGTTCTCACACGGTGAACTCATGCGACCATCGATAACTGTGAGCAACTTGAGAGAATGTACGCATTTTACTGACTGTATGCAGACCGTGTGTGTATTTAAGGGTTTTTGTATGTGCAGCTCGGTCAATCGACCATTTATTTGTGTCCCGCGGTTAATTCAGTTGTTCTTGTCCTTGTGACAACAATACAGGCAAGATATGCGCAATTGCACATTATCTGAAATGCATTATTTTATTGAACAACGATAAGTTAGCAGCCGATGCACATAATGGCTTTGTCTCGTGCCGTCTGCGACATATGTCATGATAACCAAATTCCAATGCATCCAGTAAGTAGTAAGAGTTATACTATCTACGCGCATGGAAGATGAAACAATGGACGGCTGTACCAACTGTTACTAATATTGCAAATTTGGGTCATTTTCGCGCCCGGAACGCCAATAAGCATTGAGTTCCGTTACATGTATGGTGACAGCTGGCTTTGTCAGATTAACACCACTACCAATTGATGTAGGTCCCCTCACGTGGGTGATGTTGATATCTGACCCATATCGGGACATCTCAGACGAAAACAATGCTGATTATATTATAACCTATACAAATAAAAAAGGGAGTCGTTTGTGAGATATTGATGTATTTAATATACCGCTAGTGGGCTCAGTGGGATTAGATACAGTTTTTGTTAAATCGGATTACTACTTTGCTTGCTCCATAATTACGTGTACAACAATTCACAATCTTTGACTGCTTACATTAAGTGTTTGAGTAAGGAATGCTCCATTAATATGTGTTTCATAAAAAAAAGCAAATGATCATTCTGGTCGCTCAACAAGCCCAGTCGTCTGCCTGGGTAAGCTTCACCCTCCTCGTCTCTTATACGTTTATTGTTATGTTTCCAACCAAACTGTGTACAGTAACATTTGACAACAACTGATTGGCAACAGCCTCCACAGAAGCTTGACATACTTCGACTACTGTAATGGCCTTTTTCCTAAAACATACACTAGATGGCAGAGTTGTTATTAGAGAGCATTCATCTCAAGATTAGAAACGTGCTTGTGGTGAAAGCATTAGTGTTTGTTTAACGTCTAGCGCAGTTTTCGTGTGATGATAACGGTTCGTCAGAAAGTTAACTATGTGTTGTTTCTAAATATACAGGTTAATGAGCGTCATGTTGCCCCGACAATTTTCTTTGTTCTGCAACCGAAATGCATAGTCCATGTTACGCCTTGGAATGATACGAGGCTGGTGTGTCAAAGCATGAACAATTCATCAGTGTACAATACATACACCTTGGACACAAAACCGTTGGCTCAGAGCGCAATACCGTTGGCTCAGTTGTCAACCCGAATGCCTTTACAAGTTAATGGAGTGAATTGTCAAGACCTACAATACTGACATTAGCAAGATAATGTATGCCCTATTCATTGCTATACAATTAGCAAGCATTTCAGGTATTTACTATTTGTCTATCCCTTCTTATTAAGTCTATACTGCCAATCATAAAGCACAACCATGTCATTAACGTACTTCTTCTATAAGTTATATCTCTTCAAGCCGTTTAGTAGTGTTTATCGCTATCACTGCAACTCAGAGTGATTGGTAGGGTACGTGAAGCCAATTTCGCACTTCGCAAATCTCTTCAATTACGGGATTTAATTGTTTAGACGTAGTTGGATAGGTAATGGCAGCATCCCTTACCAAGTCATTTATGCTGACGCTAAAGTAATAGTCACACCATCATTGCATGGTATTGGGAAAGTTGAGAAAAGGACAGAGAAGTTTATATCAATGCTACGCGCAAAGTTCAACTGCATATTATCAGATGATTAGCCAGCCAGGAAATACCGCATTGTCAGCGCTTCTGGGCTGAAATGATTTCCACAAGAAATAAAGGGACAACGAGAAGTTTGGATGAATATCCTTCTTTGGTTAAATAACTGTGTTGTTATCATTCACACAACGTTTACCCACCAATACAACCTGAAACACAAGAGGATTTAATGAATTTGTGGTCCTGCTAGTTTTGATGGGGTTAAATGAGCATCTCATCTACAGAGCCATCTTAAGTCGCAAGGTAAATGCTCAACTGACTGGTATCCCATTGATTGTACGCAAGGCTACTGGTCTCAACAGCAAGTACTTTTTCTATAAGAGGGTGGAAAGATTACATTCAGGAGGAGGCTACATGGTGACGCTTCAGTGAAAATTATTGTGATGGGTACCTTCCACTCGGTTGCAAGCGCCTCCTTTAGTGTGCGTGGCCAAATTAATGCAAACCTTCGCTGTAGCCCCGCTTCCGGCTTATTTCTGGCGGCACAGTATATTGTCCACTTTTCACAATGCTATATGCTATGATAGCTATTGTCCTGTTGCTGGATAAAAACAGCGGTAACTACGTAAGTGGTCATTATTCACGAAAGTAACCTTGAAAAGATGGTACTTAAGACCGATATGTCCTGCTGTTACAACAGCTAGCTGCATCATGTTCGTTGAGGCCACAACTGGTTCTTTTAACGTTATTATATTCCATCAGGAGAGAATTGGTTTTGTCCCAACCAAATTACGGGCTGGTTTATAACATCATATTCTATATGCGATATTTGATGTTGCTTTTGGGGGGTGGGTCTAAGCTGCTTCTCTATACTATCCATTTGTCATATATATATATATATATATATATATATAAATATAGTATATATATATATGGCATCTATATATAGATACTATATGATATATATATATTTATATATATATCTCTATACATCTGACTTACGGGTATACTTTGTGGATTATTCGATATATATAATATATAAGTTCCAACGGAATCCTTTATTTATGTTTTATGTTTTGAGACTGTTAGCTTGTGGATAGCTTACTCAGTGCTGCAGGCGGAAAATGATATATGCATCAATATTCTATTGTTCACTATGTGAGATTGCTTTTGGGGGGTGGGTCTAAGCCTGCTTCTGCTCAAACTATCATTTGTCGTAGATTTTCACGTCAGCGTAAAAAGTACCGACAAATTTGGCATCTAAGGGCGAGCAACTTATGTGGCATTCATTCTTTTGGATATGTTTCTCTGCAGTCACATCTGACTTACGGGTACACTTTGTGGATTATTCGATAAGCAATAAGTTCCAACGGAAAATTATTTTGTTTCCTTTTGAGACTTATATTGTGGATAAATACTCAAGATACAATCGCAAACACTTTGATGTTAGTATGCAATGCAAATAGATGAGTCGGACATCGTACCTGGACTTATCTACAGGACGTCACAGCTGATGTTGGTCCGTATAGCTGATTCTTAGTTATATTTATTAGATACGTCAGCTACAAATTGCACTATGACTGTAATTTGGAAGGGAAATCAAGCAATTCAATTCACCTAGACACTACACATTGTACGACAAATCAAATGGGGTTCAGTTTTGTTTGCAATTACCATGTGATAAGGCGTTAAGGAATTCTAAAAGCTAATAATCCTGTCGTCGTATTTGCTTTAGCGTATCCATCTTAGCAAGTGTATCCTGGTGTTGTATTCTTCACATATAAGGACGTAGTCATGTGATTAACGTGCCATTAAATATTATCGTAAAAGGCGTAAATAATCCAAGCTACTAGCAGCACGATTGTGTGGTGAGAGGCAATTTTGAAATTGTATATCATACCTGTAGACAGCGTTTGGAAGTCATCTGATCGAAATCAACCAAGTAAGGTCTCTAAGACAGCTCAGGTGCTCTTCTAATGGTCGAGCTAAAGAGGCCAATTTCATCCATTCCATATCATAAAGCGATGCATGTTGAGTGTTTTTCCCTGATTGCATATAATTGTTGAACAGTCCTTAAGCGCATAAAGCACAAGCCCTTTGCATATGATGTTTGAGATTGCATCGTGTAGTACATATATAGTGCTGTGGGCAACGGATATTTGGTGAAAGGTTGAAGGGAAAAGGGTTCGATGGATAGTAGGTGCAGGATGGTTAGAGTAGGTGTGTCCGACTGATATTTGGTAGGTTGATTAATGTGTGTATTGGAAGGATGTTGAGTGGAGGCAAATAAAGCCAGCGCCGTCCGCGTTGGCTTACATACCTGTTATAACCCAAAAGTCATAAAGTAACCCCTTAAATGTGACTAACAACAGAACTCGCACTCTGTTGATGCCGCGGATCTGTTAGCATAGACCATTATGCAAGCCCAAATTGCACTGTCACTGAAGTGCTGAGTCAATGCATCACTTTGTCACATGGAGCCCATCTCGTGATGTGGTATGTATTGTGAGCTACCAGAACCTAGCAAAAGGACAAGAGAAAGCGGATCAGCCTGTCTTGTTCACCGCACATAGCTACGTTAGATTACTAACATCAAATAAGTTTATTGATGTCGCGTTATCAATGACCGTTGTTAACGAAGTTTCATCAGAGCAATGTGTCTCATTGCTCCCCGACAACAACTGTTGCAAGAGCTGCACTTTGTCAAACATTTGTGAAGGTCATTACAAATTAAAAAATCTAAACCCCTTCCTCACATCTGTCAGGTTTGTACAGATATTAAACTGAATTAACGATAATTATTGATATCATGTAACTGGACACAACATATGCGGAGGCATGACAACACGAGTCTAAATTGACAATATACTACAACGTCAGTCCCTTAGAGAAACGTGGTCGTACCCATCTAAAGTGTCAGATAATACAATCCCGAATACCACTGACATTAGTCCAATCAAACCACTAAGTTGCTACACTAACGCCGGTAGTTCAACATGTTTCAGTACAGCTCGCCGTGTTGGTTAGGGTGGTAACATATGAAACGCAACTCCCGCTGAAATACGCTGTTTAGTACTGTGTATTACAAAGCATTGATTTGATTTGAGTGGCATGGCAATCATACCGACCAGTAATATATATATCTGAACATCTTCTAAGGTTCGGGAATTTTACTTGTCATGGTAAATCTAGCAAAGGCTTTGTGAGACGACAACTCGCAAAATAAGTATCTGCCCCGTGCATATTGGATAATAAACATCCTAAGAAGAGGTCCTAGAAAGCCCCTCTAGATCGCTACCATTCATCCCGTCAATCATGATGCAAGGTCATATTATCTGAAGCTTTTCCATATTCGAATGTGCTACAGCACATGCATGCTGACTATGGCCAGTGACAAAATGGTTTTGCCCTTGGCATATATCGCATAGAAGAATCACTCACGACGTTGGCAAATTCACTTAAATGACTTATTTAAACTTACCTTTACGAAGCATATGCTGATCCCCAATAATAGATATTTGAATTGTCAATGATAGTCTATTCAGTATGGCTTATGTTTCAGATCCATGATGTACATTAACACTAAAGGGATAAAAGAATCAAAACGCATCGAACCAAACACGAAATCACTCCTTGTCATTGAGCCTGTTTCCAAACCATTCACTATGCTTCACAATAGACATGATAGGTTTGTAGTGGGAGCGTGCACGGTATATGTCAATATAATAGCGCATGTATTGTTATGCGGCTAGTTGCCAACACATGACGGCATCAAAAAAGCAGTTGGAATGGTTAATTGAGCCGAGACGCGTTTGATAGGCATGAGAAGCTACACGATAAGAGCGGCTTGCGGTTAAAAGTTGTCATGGATGAGCCATGTCCCAATATGGAAAAAGTGGCGGAGGAGAATTTTTCCATATGGCAGCATGTACTGCAAATTGTCTTTGCGTTGATGTTCCATTCCTCCCATACCAATTATTCCATACCATTCCAACACTGTTTGGCTGTGGTAGATTAACATTATGTACGCAATGAGCAATGACATGATATGAAAAAAAAGACCTTGTCCTAAGGATTGAAAGTAAATAAAGTATGTGCATTATAGCGAGGTACGCCCTAAACCTCGGCCGTCAGGTGCAACTGATGTGCCTTTGATCATCCGCCAGGGCGGGATCACTTCATAATGCTTATTTACGTATAGCTTTCCCTTGTGTTATTCATCTTCCCACACCATGATCAAAAATTCCCTTTAGTCGTATTCCACTTACGTCTCTCTCGTTATATTATTGCATCTCCGCCCGTCCTTGGCACCACTACACATGCATGGCGTAAAGAGGCGTACCGCCTTTTATAATCAATCACTGGCCTTGCTACTCCGTATGTGAAAAGAGGAAGCTGCTGTCACTAAACGTTCTATGAAATTTTATCATTGCCTTTATGCACGTGCTCTATATGCCTCCGAAAAAGAAACAAGACTGAAGTCACCATGGTGATAGAATGCTAACGCGATGTAACAGAAGATCCTGCCATAACTTCTCGCATATCAGAGGTCAGGCTTCACTGGCACCTAACTCGTCCCTCTAAGACTATAAAACGCACATATGATAGCAGCCTCCTCTATGTGGTATCCTCCCACCTGAATCTTCCAGCGGGCTCTGGCGTGAAGTTTCAGGATATTTGATAATCACGTTTTCGGGTACCCCAGCCATTCAATCTGGTTCATGTGGGAAAAACAAAATCGATTATTACTCAATATACTCGAGCATATACCGTTTAAAGTTTATCGAATGATGAAAACAGTGATGTTAGACCCAATGCACCAATCACCGTTGAAATCACTATTTAAGGGCAAATGAGGTCCGTCTAATCTGCCCTAGTATACTTCCGTTCGAGACCTGTTCTTATTCCCCTTCACATTCAGTCGGCAACATGTGCACTTACTATGCCCTTGCGTTGACGAATCAACCCACTTGAACCCTGCAAGTAATGGAACTTATTGATGCCGACAACCTGCGCATCGTCAAGTCCAGGACCAGAGAAAAGGGGGTATATGTTTGCTAAAGCACAGAGTCAAGGATATATTTAGAATATTTACCCAACGCAGTTCTTTTCAGAAATCGCTCCTTTTCTGTTTAAAACCCTTACAAGTTGTTTGAAGGAGTTAATCCACATAAGATCCTTGGCTTTATTTGTAACATTAGACCATATTACAGATTTTAAATGATGCCAAATGTTTTTGAATCTATCCAATTAATAAATTAGTTCATAGCGTTTAATTTAATCAGCGTTCACCTGTATTACCTATAATCTTTTCGTATTCGTTTTGCTCCCGATGTGAGAAGCTCATTAGCGTTTAATACTATATATTGGCAGCTCACGTAGGTATGCATTTGTGTATTTCTTGCATGTTCTACGTGGAAAATAATTTAGGTATTAAGCACCAATCATCATCTGATCGCGTGCCCTCTCCTTCTCTCTGTGCCAAGCAATCATACAAACCAAGCACTGCAAAACGTGTCAGTGGTGTACCAAACAGAATCATAATTACAGAACTCAAGATGCTCTAATAAAGTGAACCGAGTGAGTTACAAATACCTACCAGTACCATTTATATGTCCACTTCTTTCACAACGCTAATGAGAAGTTGTGGCGATGCATTGATCGTCATTCTGTGCACACTGTATACTAAACGCCTCAAAATGACAGCAAGTTTATTTTAACCGCTTATCTTTAACACATATGATGGCGTGGTGAAGTTTTTGGATTTCGTGATATTGTCGAACAGAACTCAAAACGATCTTAATAAAGTGAATGGAGTGAGTTACAAATATCTTCAATTTATATGTCCACCCCTTCCACAATGCTAATGAGAACTTGTGGAGAAGCATTCATTCTGCGTACACTGCATACTAAACGCCTCATAATAACATTCCGTATATATGAACCGCTTATCTTCATCAACATATATGGCTGGGTGAACTTATGGTTGTCGAATTACAAATATGGTATCCATCTTAATATGCATACGTGTGGTTTATACATTTAATGATGATTTCCCCATTTAAATAGTCACATTTATGCTTAATGATCATTTTCTAAACGCATGTATTTTGACAAGATGTAGCACATAAGGCTGTTGACAGATCCCTGCCAAACGCCTCATAATAACATTCCGTATATATGAACCGCTTATCTTCATCAACATATATGGCTGTTAGCACTCTCCCTGCGAATTTTAACGGCAGATGTCAGTTGCTTACTCACGCTAAACAGGTCCGACTGAATCGCTACTATGCATGCAAAGTAGGTCTCGAATTAACTTCCACTTCGTTGCTGTTATATATAGGGCGGAGGTGGTGACTACAGGAATATTCCCCAGGAACCCTGTGGCATTGACAGCCTGGCAGTGACTCACCCTTCACTTATAATCTTAATAATTAGCTCTTAAAATCGATCCTTGTTCCTGCCCGCGTGTGTTTTTCTTATCCTCTGGACAAATCTTAATTCTGGTTATGCAGCTTCAGCAGTCATTTATCTATGTACCTAAGTTCTAATCATCATGTTAGGAATAGATAACGGTAGTTGCGAGAGACTGAAGGATGTAATGATAGCTGATTAACAAGTTTGCGCGACTGCCAGTATTTCTATCTGAAGTTGATTGTTTCACGCTGCCTAGTGAAGTTAGACCTAGTGCACTTTGATTCAGATAGCTCATCTATATCGTTGTCTACATACAATTAATCTCGACAAAGGCGAATTCAACAATGGCCTATGGTAGCATGTTTACTGACCTCTTTAGCAATATGAAACATCTCTACCTGCGTTTGATGATTTCTTCAACGGTGACGTTACCGTTGTTTAGTGTCAATATATCAGGCTAATAGTTGCTCTTTTAAGGCGGTTAGTTCCCTGAGAAGTTCATTATCCAACTAACATTACTGATGAAGAGTAAAAGCTATCATACAAAGTTCATCACTAAATTTGTTTGCTACAGGATAAATGATTAACATAGCCTGCCTTATATTTATTTGTTGCCGTGTACGTCAAGACTGTCGCATTACTACTAGGGTCGCTAGGCCTGGGGCGCGTTGACCCTGAAATAGATGTCGCAGCGTCGAAACATGAATAGGGGTATACAAATAATGGCCTTATACTACTGCTAACATTGTTTTCGATCATAAAGCTGTTGGCTTTTGAAAACAATGAAGAATACGGGATGTTAATCACTTACGATGCTCACAGAATAAACATTTGTGACGCCCTCAATACATAAACTTATAGTTTGCATTTGCAAAAATGAAGAGATGATAGGCTGCCCTAAACGGTCATCATTCTTTCGGTGCTAACCAGTGAACCACATGGATGCGTCTACTATGCTCCCATTTATATGCTCCATCCATCAACGCCTTGCCATAAAACCATGCACTCTCTTCCAACTTGATATTGTGCAATGTTTCATCGACAAAAAGATACCTCTTCAATACATTGTGCCTTCAGACATCCACTAATCTATGTCATAACACGGTTTGTGCGTCATGGTGCAACTGCAATTATTAATTGGAATCATGAGTGAAATGCATAAGGTAAGTGTGGTAAAGATGAAGTCACCCACGCAACGGGAATGTCGTATGTTGTGTGGTTTGCTTACAATCAACTAATCCATTTGACAACAATTGAATGCTGCGCACTCACGCCTTCTCCGTCCCTCATATCAGCTTATGATCTATATCGACCATCAACACATATTTATTTTCACATAAGTGTGAACGACCATACATAATAATTGCTTGTTGAATCAGTTAAGTTGATGAAGCCAGACGTTCGGCTGCATAGTAGTCTGTTATAATTTGTAATAAGTCCAACAAATTGGACAGTATTGTCTTTCGACAATTCCCATGCATTTTAAGATATGGTGTTTCATTTGTTCCATCATCAAATACAGCAGTATATGACACTTTTTCAACTCAGGTTCGCCATCTTCCACTCATATAATCTGAAGCATATTTTGAGGCGTATTTTCTGACATTGCAGTGCCGCTACAATTATGGCCGCACTTGGTAATCTTGTATTTATTCTACCGGTCCGGGAAACCATACTACCACCACAACCATCAAGTTCCCTCTCGAAGTGAGGTATGATGAGCATGCGGGTGGTATGATAAGAATGTCATGGTATACCAGCTGTAGTTTGAGTAAGAGTAAAATGTTTCGTCCCTTTGTCGCTGGTTCATGCTTCTTGACAATGTGCAATGAGGCTATATACTGGGCCATAGATTGTTTTTGCCTTTAGAATACGGAACATTAGTACATTTGTATGGTTATTGAGTTAACCGCATATAAAGCTGAGTATGTGAAATGAGAGCTGCAACATCAAGGGAAGCATAATAACTTTACGGATATTAATGTAAACGAATACACGGTAACCCAGCCTGGATAACGACCACGTTTATTGTATTGTTTTATAAATGATGTCTTTGAGATGTTGTTTTTGTGTTGCCATTGAAGAGTATATAAAGTGTATAGATGGCCAATTAATTACAAAGAAGGCGTTGCACCGTATTGGTGAAACATGACATGCCTACATTCTAGAACTAGAGCTACATTGCAAAGGTACGCAGTAAACAAACTGATGAGCTGTATAATTGCAAGTGATTTATGCAATGGCAACCACACCTAGTAAAGTAAAAAGCCGATTTTATTAGAAACATGACCTCATTATGCATATGCTACAAATCGATCAGCAAAATTTATTGTTTGGTACCCATTACAATCAAAACTAAGCAGGGCGTCAAACTGTAACGATTAATTACCTGCCGACTTGGTATTTTACTTCACCAGGTTTAAAAGAATGAATATGTCAAATATATTATACGTGATAGATTTAAACATGCCCATTGTTGTAACATTACTAAATTAATCCATAAAATCACTTTAAAGGGAGCTGTCTTATTAACAAAATCATTCTCGTTCATCAGCGTCGCCTCATCATTCCGTTATTGAAGGCGATAAAAATATAAATATAATAAATTTTTCTAATCCCTCTAAGACATCTCGCCCTTCCGTTTGTGCATTACCCAAATACCACATACTGCTTCCTCTAACAAGGGGGCTACTGTCAAAACTATGTCAGTACGATACAGAGTAAACGGTCACAAGGGCATCCATCTCTATTGTGTCCCAGAAGATGGAAGAAACCGCAGACTATTTCAGCTATATTATAGCGACTCATATTTGCGACGTCAACTGAATGACCTCGATTGCAATTAGCTCTGAACAATGTAGGATCTCGAATAGCCATTAGCAGTGTGCGGATTTATTGAAGATTTCGTATATCTACGCTGTTTACATGATGAATATTTCTTTCTGTGTGTTTTGTTTTATGCAAATGAGTTCCGTGTATATATACGCAATTGTGCAAGTGTTTGTTATCGCATGGTCATGTTACATGGAGAAAAAACACGAGGATGTGGAAAAGATGCAGCCATGGGTCACATTCGTCCGTTATATTTTCGTTACTTCCCTCATGAAGCCAACAACCGTTACTACAGTGTTGTAGGGTTTAATTTGACTTCGCCCTTCTATCAGTCTCAAATAATTTGTTCGAACTCGAGTCTCCCCATATTTGTTAAGTTCCATTTTTCGATTCACCCTTACTCAAGCACTCAACAAAGAAGCATATCTGCAAGTGATGGTTATAAAACGGACACCCACAATGTATCTTGAGCGAACATGCAGCTGGTTGCAATCAAATGCCACTGGTCATATGCTTATTTGAGATCAATTAAGCACAGCATAATACCAATCCCTAAAAGCACCGCGTTTTTATTAATACCTATTGACAAACCATGAATGTGCAACCGCTGTCTCATCATTTTATTTCTTGCATGATCCTTAAACCGCACTTACTTTTGTAAGGTTAATGCATTCACACTAACAATTCGACTAGTCCGTTTCCTTTGAGACCTTATATGAATGAGGTGAATATTATTCATGGTTTATAAATTAGAATGTGGCTCGGCTGCTTAATGGCTTAAAAAATGTCAACAGATCCTCACAGGAATGGATCAGTTCGACGAGCAAGTCAAATGATGAGAATGACAAGTGACCCATTACATGCTTGTAATTGTTGAATCTTAAGTATTTGTTTGTTCACAGCTTCAGCAATTGTATAGATAGAATAAATGTTAGAACAAAACACCCGTGGCATGACTCCCTTGTTGTTGAAGTCCGTCAGTTTTGACATTTGAGTGGAGCCGGGAACGCATCACCATCATCGTCGGTCGTCACCGTCCAGATCGTACCTTCCAGTTGAAAGGGATATTAGGTAATACTTTTTCATTTTTTATCACATCATTCGTTCACATCCTTCTTTTCGTTGTTAAAAAGGCTTCAGGTCTGTGGCTGAACTATTGGCTCCTTATGAAGCGTTCAACTATAGTGCTAATTGTTTGGCTGCTATCAAATGAACATGCGGGAGTGACATACAGAAGCTTATCCGTAGTGCATTTTGTCACTTGTGTGCGTAATGAGCCAAGAAGGACTGCTGCTAAGTTTGATAGTTACCAACATTAGCGGCATTGCCCATGAGGGAAACACAAACGCCCGATGCTTTGTAGTTTCGGTACATTAAATTGTTGGCTCTTATCCGATATGAATCAGTACAATGTCGGAGTTCGCACTTTTGATTTAATCTGCACAGTTTCCATCTGGACCTCAGCGCCGTAAAGAAATAATACCCTGACAGGAGAAGGGCTTAACAAAACGTGAACACGATAGATAATTACGGAATGTATAATGATCGTGTGTGTATTTCATGGTTGTTTTAGGTGGATTTTTGTCAATGAACCGTGCATTGCTCTATTCCATGTAATAAGGAATGTATTGTTTTATTGAACAGCGGTACGTTATCGACCGATGCACCGAATGACATCAAGGCTTTGTTCCGTGCCGACTGCGGCATATGCCAGTATAACCCCTGTTTTATATGCAATGCAATTATAATCCCCATACATTCACCGAAAAGAAATACAATCGACACGCATGGTAGTTGATGCATAGGAGGGCTGTGGGTGGTACAACTTACCACATGTTACTGAATTGCACATTCTGGCCGGCACGACAAATTTCAGTGCGTTCAAGTGACAGCTGCTCCTTGTTAGGTTAACACTACTACCAACTGACGCCGGCCCCCAACACTTAGATAATGGAAATATCTGACCCATATCGCAAATACCGCAAACAAACAAAACACAATTTATCCTGGTGTTGGGTGCCTCAAAACCAACTCGTTTGCTGCAGTGAGGATGCTATATATATATATAGATATATATATATATATATATATATATATAGATATATATATATAGAGAGAGAGAGATATATATATATATATATATATATATATATATATATATATATATAGATATATATATATATATATATATTTATATATATGTATATATATATTATATATATATATATATATATAAAACCCCTCTATATATATTATATATATATATATATGCATATCTATGTATATATATATCTGTCTGTATATATATCTATATATATATATATATATATATATATATATATAGTATATCTATATATATATATATATATATATATATATCTCTATATATATATATATATATATATCTATATATATATATATATATATATATATAGCCTAGCCTATAGAGACAAAAAGAAATCGTTTGATGTCTTTAAGTTACCTTAGTTTAGCTAAATGGAATATAATACAGTTTTTGGTTAAACGTGATTCCAAGTCCGCTTGCTTCTTATATCTTTTCTCAGCAATTTACAAGTAAGGAATGTTTTCATTAAATGTACTTCGCGACAATTAGCAAAGAATTAATAATGTCACTCAACGAGGTCAGCCATCTACCTGGATAGGCTTCAGCATCCTCGTGTCTTATACGTATATTGTCATGTTTCTAGCCAAAACAGCAACATTTGACAGCAACTGTTGGACAACTGTGTTGAAATATATGCAGTTGACATTACGATATTTGATTACCATAGCACACTAACTTCAATCAAGCTTTTTAGCAACGACGTAAGGTTGAACGTTGTTTCTAGTTTAATACACAGCACCCAAATAAATGTAACGGATCATTTTTCAATGCAATAGCCTCGACGGAAGCTTGATAGACTTCAACTACTGTGAAGGCCTGTTCCTAAAACTTACAGTAAATGACGCAGTTGTTATCACGGTGCATGTATTTCAAGATTATAGACTTGTTTTAGGTAAAAGCGTCAGTGTTTTTCTAACGTCACTTTGTTTGTGTGTTGTTCAATTTACTCTGCGTTGCGTCGAAATATACAAGTTAATGAGTGCCATGTCTCCCTTACAGCATATTCAGTTCCGCAACCTAACTGCGTGGTTCGTTTAACGCTTGGATTAATGTGACGTATTGACTTTGCAGTGAATATGCTCAATCGACTGCCCCCTTGTTGCTTACTACAGACTTCCGCGTTCAATATTATTAATATAAATGAGCCGGGAGTTATTCAACCAATTGTTTTCATCCTCGATATCACCTCGATTTATTGCTCACCGAAACCTTGCTTGACTCGTCCTAACATAAATGATTGATCAATGTATTATTCATACACCTTGTACACAACGCGGGGCCTGATCACATACATCACTACTGGTAAATTCCCGCGGGCCACTACCTACTTATGTAGGTCTCAAACACGTTGGTGATGTAGATATCTGACCTATGACCCAAACGAAAGCAATACGGTTGATCTTGGTGTTGGTGCCTCACAGCCAAGTCGTCTGCTGCAGAAAGGATGTTAACTCAAACACGGGTAATGCAATTATTGATTTGGGGCGTCTTATTCAATGTAAGCAAATAGTCTGCGCTTCTGGATGAAACAAAAGGACGCCAAGGAGTTTGGATGTTGGAGACGGAGCTGGGGAAGGAATATGCATTCTCTACTTAGATGGTACCTGTTAAGAAGTGGCTCATTCGTTGCAGCTCTTTTTGTCTCCTGATGTACTTTGATGCGGGATCACAAGTATCAATTAACGTAAATCTTTGGTTAGACAGTGGTGTTGTTTATTTTTCACACAAATGTTGCATATCATGACAGCCTGAAACACTGGAGGATTAAATTAATTGGTTGCCCTTGATATGTTTATGGGGTTTGAAGAACAAAGCCCTCCTAAGTCGCAAGGTACATGGCATGCTATTAATTGTATGCAAGACTAATGATTTAACTTCAGTCGCTCTCTCTGTAAGAGCGGTTAGGGTGGAAATATTTCTTTCAGGAGGAGGTTACATGTTGACTCTTCTCTATAATTATATGGACGGGTAAAATCCTCTCTGTGGTGACTTCCTGTGTTGCTTCGATATACATATATGTGAATGAGCGTCACGTTGCCCTATCAACTAGCTTTGCCCTGCCAGCGAACTGCGTGGTTCATATAACGCCCTGGAATAATGGGACGTGTTGACTTTGCACTTAAGTGCATATGCCCAATTGCCTGCCGCTCGTTGTTCACGCCAGTGTATTGCAGTCCACATCGATTGTATAGATGCGTCTGTAGTTATTCAGCCAGACCATGCCTGGCGTGTCCTAACAGGAACCATTGATCAATGTACTAAACATACACATTGAACACACAGCTGGGCCTGATCGTATACACTACTTCTGCAATACAGCGGGCTCATAGCGCTAATAATTAACTCGTTAAATTACTCCCTGCTCAATGCCTGCGGATTGTATTTTTGTCCTCAACCGATCGTTTATTCCAACGACACAGTAGGATAATTCTCTATAAACATTTCCCACCATATATGCATCACTGCTCAATCGCTACCGATTTCCAGGAAAAACGACCCCCTACTATTCGATAAATGCGGAATACTTTTAGGCCTTCCTGTCGTACAACTATACCGGTCTCCATTCATGCTACAAGAAACCCTTCACTTTATATATGAATTATATATATAGTTTATATATAGTATATAAGAGTTTATGTGTGCTGTCAATATTTCCATTTGGTTGCACAATAACGTTTACGTTCATTTAATTGGCAGGCCACACAGGTGAAAAGAGATTAAAATATCCCAACTATTATCTATTGACCTATGTACATCCCAAAATGTATCCCCAACGCAAACCGACCACACCCAACACTCCTTTTATAAATTAATGGGAACACAGATGTGTACTATGATTCGAGGAGAGGATGTGTGATATGCCATAGTAGGAAATGAATGATAATTACTTTTTTGTATTCCTATATATAAGCAAAGAAGCTGCATCCATCGATATACATATCATAAACAATAACTGGTTGGCACTACCAACACATTCGGTGCTCATCCAGCCAGAAGGTTGACTAAAATACCTATTACCCCGCTAATGGGAAATATCAATGAACTGACTGCAACAACCCGTCTTCCGAATAACCTGACACACGCACACACACACACACACACACACACACACACACACACACACACACACACACACACACACACACACACACACACACACACACACACACACACACACACATACACACACACACACACACACACACACACACACACACACACAAGCACAAACCATAGACAGATGGCGACCTTGATATGGTTTTACCCGCCTCTTACACGTCACATGGAAGAGCCAACATAACACGAAGCTTATCGTATAACTATATAGCTTTGGCAGATCTGGACATTGCAGGCGGATTAAATCTCCTGTAAACAGGGCATCGGTTAATAACGATTTTGTTTATGAGTCTTGTTAATTAAGATTACAAAATATCGGATGGTTATGGGATATATAATATGATAGTTTGACAAAGCATCAAATGTATAGACGTAATGCATATGCACAATAATAACTTATGACAATGAACATCTCAGATAATTCGGCTGTTTACAGTTATTGGAAACTGCTTTCGAGAAATTAGCAGTCCGTTCTTCCATAGCATAGATTGTGACATTGCTTAGTCAATCTCTTTATGATAATCGCTACAACTAAAAGTGAATTTATTTCGTCATAAAGGCTACATACAACAAAGTATTATAGTTACGGCTATATCCCCGCCCCTTTCGCACCCCCTTTAAATGATCATATTTCTTACACTATCAAAATCGTTGGAGATGTGCATTATCGCAACTCTGCTATATTCTTAAGTTGCAATTAATTAATTGTGGCATTAAATTACATCCTCATCCTTTCATTTATCATTTCAAGTGATTATTCTGTGACACAATACTACAATTATATTCAAAGTGTCCAATCATGAATTGTGATAACAAAGGCATTGGTACAAAATGATATATACGCTTTGTAGAATCTTTTCACGAGGAATTAAGATCGGTTCGATCTCCATATAACCCCTACACAGTCCTGTGAGATGAGACTGCACAGGGAACGACTCAATACTAACGTCATGCTAACAAGTGAGAAATAATCAGTGGACCACGTGATATTATAGTTGGATATGTAATGGCGACATTGAGACATATCTTCAAAGGATAAATTTAATAGCGGTTATTAATGTAATATGTAGCACACTTAGGCATATATTCATTAACGAGGGTCTTTAGCGAAATTTTTGATTCCAACATAATTCCAACATAGTCATACACAGAGAAGACGCTGGATAAAATCATATACTGGAACCATGTTTTGTAGTTAATTCCTGTGAGCACTCCATTTCACCCGACCGCTGCAGCATCCCTAACCTAGCCATTCATTCTGACGATAAATTAGCCACACGATTACAATAATGAAAACGAAAAGGATAAATGAGTATCGTCGATGTTACGCGTAATTACCAACTGCATGTTAAAAGATAATAAACCAGCCAGGAAGGGCCAAAAGTGCGTATTTGGTATGCGAATCGTGATAGCGGATGTTAATTAGAGAGTTCCCAGTCGTTGAGATGAGGTGAGTCAGTAGTTTGAGAATAATGATATGCACACACAAGCGTGCGTACACATTAAGGTTTCACACCTACAGCAAAATGTCAATCTAAGTGATTTGTTGAGACATGCCGGTTCATGTTAATATATATTGCTCATCCTTTTTTAGGCATTGTCTGCGCGTGGGCTGCATTGATAACCATAAGAAGTAAGGGGACAACAAGTCCACGAGGAGTTAGAATTCGGTGGACGGATCTCGTGTAGGAATGTACTTTATTTACGTAGTTAGCATCTGTTAAGAAAAGGCTCTATGTTTAGGCTTTGTATGTCTCCTGGTGTACATGACCGCAGGTAATAATTAACGTAAGACAATTGTGTGGTTATTGGGGGCCTTTTATGTGTTTCTGGGCTTGGAAGAACCTCTTATCTACAACGCCCTCCTCCTTCGGTGAAGCTTGTGGGAGCGGGTAACATCCTTTCGGCGGTGACCTCCTCATTCAGTGTGCGTGAAAAGATTGGCTGAGGGGCTGTTAACCCTCGCTGTAGCCCCACTTTCGGTTTATTTGTTGGAGGCATAGACTATGTGCAAAGTGCACATTTTGGTATTATATATTCAATGATAGCCATTGTCTGTTGCTGGATAAGTCACAGCGGTAAGGGGTCCTGATTCACAATTGCAACCTTGAAAGGATTCTACTTGTTTGTTGAGGCCACAAAAGTGCTGTAACCCTGTAAAACCCCATCAAGTACAAATCGCTATTGGTTATCCCAATAACAGGCTGGTTTATAAACAATATATTCTATTTGCCGAGGGTCACTCCCTGTATTACATTATGGAAGCTTTCCCACGCTTGTGGAGAGCATCTTTTTGTGACACGTGAGGGGGACAGAAACAGCGTTACAGACGACCTGTTTTAATGGCCGTTTGGAGAATATGACAATTGAATACGACGCACTGTTCTCCACCGAAACAATGTTCCATTGTTATCATTGTGATCACGCGCATGATATTGTTGAATCGGTGCCTTCTACACTACAACCACCCACTGAACTGCTCACCTATGCCTTGCTATAATTACGCAATATATAACGGTAGATCACCAATGTGCTACATTAAAAGATGATATGGCGATGCAAAAACATTTTCGGTGGACTCATGAAGACTTAGACTTGCGCCATATAACACCTCTTAAATGCAATGTAATGTGTTGTGTTATATATCGGAAATTTCTTTATTGAACTTGAATGACTCATAGTGTTGTTTTTGAACTTGTTGTATGCTCATATGGAAGTCATTGTAATATGCATGCGGGTGACCCTAGACTTACCTGGCTCTACGTACCTGTTATCAACATTAGCCTAATATTTATGTACTCTTATACTCGTGAATGGGTTTAAAGAAGTATCAGAAATATGTTTTGGACATCATTTCGTATATAATTTACTTCAGCCTAGATCAGCATCCGTTACCAAGCTATTGTTTCGGAACTTAATAACTGGCTGTGTGGCTATCGAGTACAACATGGAAAATAAGTGAATATTGGTCAATGCTGCTTGCATTTTGAAACTGCATGTTTCATTCCAGTTGCCAGCTTGAATCATCCGTTGGCGGGTTTTCCAGTTGTATCTATCAGCAATACAACTGATGTGCATTTGATCATCACCAACATACAGCACTGCAATATATTATTTATCTGCCCATATCTTCAGTGATCGACATTCCTCATATCCAACTTACAATTATGAGGTAATTTTATCGCATTGTTATCGCCCCATGTGTAGGAGTACATGCCGAAAAGAGGGCGATGTCACTGGTAAGGCGAGGTCACATGTAATCAACCAAACTTGGCACTGCTACAAAGTACATCGCCAGAGGCAGCTGCTGTCAATGTGTGTGCTGTGAAATGGAACCGCTGCCTTTATGCACATGTTGTCTGTGCACCCGTAAAAAGAAAAAAAAGCTTAAAGGCACCATGGCAACAGCGATTCCGGCCATAACCTCAGGCACCGACGCAAGTCTGGGGTCAGGATTGTCTCGTACTTCAAACTGCACTCGCAGAATCTGGCATGCAGATATGATAACCGCCTCCTCTACATGAAATCTTCCGGTTAATCGTCTATTTTATGAACCATGGTATATTTGAGGATATGACTACCAAAGCGCTGATTGACGCGATTGGATTAATCACATAGTGTCGCCTATAGGCTACGCTGATTTACTCATCACTGAAAACCTTATGAAAACTGGAGAACAATGTTATTGTTATCCAAAGTAAGCAACTGAATGTCACTTCAGCTTGCGACTGGTGAACTAATGCCATTAAAGTTATAGCCAATGTTGTACGAGTAGTCTAATTTACATTATTATTCCAAAACAGCTGAAAAAGTGGTATCCAAATGTCATATCAAGTGACTGATATATGCAGCGGAATGGCGGAAAAAACCTTTGCTGTTGCTCAGGTGGAGCCGCATTTTACGACGGTTGTGTAGCGATAGTGTAGCAGGAAAGAACAATACATATATTTTGTAGCAACATGTAACCATAGAGCCAACCAGTGTCTGATAATTAATGCACTCATTGCGTTTGATTGATATCCACCTCAATGTAACTTCAGTGTTAGGAAAAGCCTGAGGTCGATATAAGTCGAAGGAGAACAAAGGTAATAACTCTCCGAAATATAGCGCTATTGACATCTCGTAGAAGTGAATAGATGCATTGTTGGCTGACAAGCACGTTTATCTGAGAGCAGGGTCCAAAACTTATGGACTTTTGCTGTACAGGACGTACTCTTTGCTGGTGATTGTCATATGGTACTTCAACATCCGGGTTTTGTGCGTACAAACAATGGTATCAAACCACACAGTACACAACCATTCCTTATATGGCCACAATCTCCATGTATCCTTCCGATTCCATCCCAAACCACTCACGCTTAACAAACAAACACTCCCTTGTCGCATACAGAAAAAACAATATCGGTCATATTGTGTACAGCATTGAGTCAAGTGTACCCATTTAGGAGCTTTATCATGTAATTATTGGGCGTGTGCTCTTTATTGCAGAGCGCCGGCAGAGGTACATATATATGTGCGCTGGTAGCTGCCTTTCATTTGTTTCTTTAATGGGCGCAGTTAACGAATTTCCGTACAGATCATTCCAGCCTCATAAGCATAGTAGAATTTATAAATTTACGATGGGGTATGTCGGTGTGTATCCGTGTGTGTCCGTGTGCGTCCGTGTTTCCGTGTGTGCATCAGTTGGTGTTCTTGTGTCTCCGCGTGTGTGCGTATGCAAATTACCATATTATTTATGTGCTTGAACTGATCATTCGTAATTGATATATACTGCAGGCATATTGTAGCGATATGGCGTTTTTAAGAAAATGCTTTAAACATCATAGTGAATGAATAACAACGACTGCAAGCATAACGCAGTCGAATATGGATCAAATGGATATCACGGATAAGCAAATAAGATGTTTGCCCTGAAACCATTAATCCATATTTCATCTCACAGCGTCGCTTGCTCCAGATCAAACATCGTTATTGATACGCATGGTTTTGGTCCAAGCACGACAACGAATATTTGTTCAACCAAGTTACGATGATCGATTGTATTAATAGGGGATACTCATATACAGAATTAGCTGCGCTTATCACATTTCACTATCTCTTACTCACTAGGGCAAGATAACCCAAAATCGACAAACGCACTTATCGTACTGTCGCGAAGTGAATTAATAGTGCTTCTCAAGAATTTAACGTGGAAGTTCAGGTTTATATATGCCTATTCGTAGGGGCTTGCCTGTGTGTTTTTTGTTTTGAATATATGCCACTTGCCGTTGTGTGGCTTACTAGTTTTTATACCACTTAACGGTTGTCTACAACAAATTGGACAGTTGTATAGAATATATTAATCAAGTCCACATGGTATCTATCCACATCTATCAATCCCAATCCAGAAGAACTAGCGATGGCATATTTACTGGCGTTGGACATAAATCAGTGTGGCTTTTTGATAGCTTTAGAGGACCATGAAGACATGAAACCATTGCTGTTAATATGGAGCAGTGCAATACTCTTGACAAAGGACCATATCTTTCATCCAACTAATTCGACTTATCTGTCAATATTGTTCCATTCCTTTTTCGCTATAACTCTAACCCACGTTTGTAGCTCTAGTGCGAGGTGTTCGTACAGAATAATATGATGCACATTTGTGCAATTTACCTGTCCTATAAATCATATTTGTAGTTATATTTTTTCTGTGTTCACGCTGTGCTACTCTAGATATGCGCCACTCAAGCCGACAATTATCTGTACATTAAAACACCCACTGCTGTTGATCTACAATATATGAAAATACACACAAGCGCGCAAACTCTTACACGCACATGAATGTTTATTCATGATGCACCTGGCTAAGAAAGATGGCATGCTTCTGGCACCCCCATTAATTATATTGTTGTTTACCAGTCCGGCCATATCATAGTTAGCGATAACATGGTGATAAGAGAAACCACAATTCGACAACGGCCTAATGGAGCATGTTCACCACAGATTGTAGTGATACAAATCATGTTTTCCATTGCTTAATGTTTGTTAAAATAGTGACATTATTCTCGATGAATCCATCTCAAGTGTTTTATCAGCCTGAAACCGCAATGTACCGCCACTATTTTGTAGGCCTTGGAATAATATGACAGCTTTGCATAGTAAGTCATCAAATTCGTTTACATGAGAATACATTATAACCTGAGTTCGCTCTATGTTTACCACAGCATCGACCTTTTTCGTACATTTATTCGTTGCATGATTCCCATGACATACTAAGCTGATACTTTGGATTGCTAGTAAGCTCGTGACTTTGTAGGGTTGGAGCGCATTGACCGAGAAACATAGATGATTATTGGTGGAGCATCGAAACATCGGTATTTTTGTTCGGCCTTTCCACTTGCAGCCCTAACATTGTTTTCCACTGAATGTGTGCACACAAAGCTACAAAACATCAAACGATGTTGTAAGACCTCTGGGTGCAACTTATTATGCATGATAGGCATGCAACACCAGTGGAAATGTGCCTTGAACGTATATCTTAAGCCATTTATAGTTCCAACCATATACACAATACCACAAACGAACACTATATAGATACCGCCCTCCACCGTTGATCGAAATACTCACCAATCAAGGAACGCAACATTGTTGCAAATGTCGGTCAGTTACAGTACAGTGACCAAGAGGTCATGTGATTTCATTTCTGTAAACCAACAATATCGTACACTAATTGTATTACAAACAATGTATATCGATGGACCTAAACAATACCACTAAATGCATAGCACAAATAAACCTCCAAGTTATGAGCTAAATGCGCACGCAATATGTCTTTGTATTGATTCCGACAGGTCGAATTATTTGAAGGCTGTAATCAGCCTTTGCATCAAAAATGCTACGTTCTTGAACAATCTTTTCCCCACTTAACAACAGGTGCAATATATCAGTGCACGAAAAATCGTTTATTCGGAACTCACAACGGACTATAATAAAGGCCTTGAGTGGCACATCAAGCATATACAATGTTTATCTATTAATATATATTGAAATATTTTGCATGACCAAATTACTTTGTTGCAAGGCATGGTGATATCACCAGCGACGGATCTTGCAGCATCTTACCAATTATGACCGTACATCCTGGCATATATTACGCGGGATGGTTATCACTTTCTGTGTTGACAGAATGAACGATGTGGATCCATATAAGGGTAGAGGTGGCTTGAATAACAACCATAGTCTTCATTCATTATGTGCTAACTAGTGCACCACATGGACTCGTCAACGCTGCTCTTACCAGTATTTTCAACCCATCAATACCTAGCCACTTAACATAAAATCATCCAGCAGCATTGGACATCAACATGGAACAGGTTAAGGTGCTTCAACAAATGGACTTTCTGTGTGACTCTCTGTATCAATTCCATCCCTCAGGAGCATAACGAATGAAAATAGTATTACTCTACAAGTCGGGAGAATGCCAATTCAATTGCGCACAGCCTTTGAATGAGCTGACATTTCAATGCAAACACCTATTGTAACCATACTTATTGGAGATAACAAGGTTTAGGCGATGCGTGACTGCATAATTAAGCTTTGGTGATTGGATTTCGTGATCGCATTGCAGCACAATATCATTAACAGCCATTGGGCTACACGGAAACTTGAGTTAATAATGAAAGCTAAATAAAATTGTTATTCTGTGTTGCAATAATACACATGCGGTAAGATTTATTTTACGGTTACTCGGTTGTTGTTTGTACAGCTTCGTTCTACTTATCCGATCTTAGTTATAATTCATACGATCACATTGCCACAGTGAATACGGACCATGGCGGTTTTAGATGGTAATAAAGGGTCAAAGAAGATCACAATCGACAGAGAATTTAGCTTCCTCGCAAAATGGGTAAAACACACAAGCAGTCCAACGGCACGATACCAATTCCAGCACGATATCAAGTGTCACGTGCTACTTTAATATCAAGTGTGATAATGGGTTCATTAAACGGAGCACATTGTGCATTGACCGCACCTCGTCAGTAGTTATCGCTTTGTTATCTAATGAGAGGGTTTCAGTGTAACAGTTTATCCAGCCGATAATGAAGCCTATGCATAATGGGGACTATTTGCGTATTTGCTCAGGCAACATGGGTTATTATACTGAGCGATAATCGACATATAATGCGTGGATGGTCAGTACGCCGAACCCAATTTAACACTAAATTACCCAATGCTAAAATGAGCCAGTTAAGCATTGAATGTATTGCAGCAGACTCATAAGGTTGGAAGCATAGCTTATGTTGCATGCATCCATTGTGACTGAGTATCGCTAGACAAAATTCAGAGTTTCAGGCCTAGTACGCGAACTGCTATTATTTTTTCCGAAGTTGTGGCTTAAGTAAGTCTAGCATGAGTAACCAGCACAATTCGTTGGATTTTATCCGCATTTCAGGTCGCAGTTGTTGATTAATTTTAATTTTCATGTGCATGTGCACATACCTATATTAGAGAGCCGGAATTGGTGAATATATTTGCATAATATTGCATTGAAATGGAACTGATTCTCTTAGTTTTGATATCAATCAGTCCACCTAGCCTATTTCTATGTCTAGCTATGCTTCCAACCCTACATCCATGCTTAATGATACCATATATTCAACACCTTTTCTATGTATTTTGACAAACTGTCACTGAAAGCGTTGTCGACAGACACCTGCCTTTACGTTATGTGTATGAAATATGTAATCACATTAATGAACTATTTTTCGAGTTACAGAACGTTCCTAACATGAATCAAATATGACTATTATCATTATTTTCTTACTTTGTAATGCATTTGTAATAAGCATATGCAATTACAGCCACGGAGGTTGAGTAAAATAAAATGGCAACTGTGCAACGTTTATGTTAGAACTGAACAGATGATATAAGGATCGAACAATTTATCTGCAGTGTTACCAGGTCTACAATAAATGGTAAACACTCACATTATAATACATCGTATTAACTGTGTCGTCGTATGCTCTATGCACAAAAGCACATTAGCAAAGCATACTCGGGTGTTCTGTTAGTTAACCATGAGGAATCTGTTTTGTACATTCTTTCGTATTTCATTTACTTCAGCTTACATCAGCTACTGAGACCAAATTATTTTTTCACAACTTAAAAACTGACTATACGACCATCGAGTACAACATGGAATTAAGGGAATATTGGTAAATTATACATGCAGTTAGAAATTTTATTCGATTTACCAGACTAATAGAACCGTTGGTTGGTTTTCCGGTTGCAACTATCCGCAGTACAACTAATGTGCATTTAATCGTCCACCAGATCTGGATAAGTTAAGATAACATATGATAACAGCCTCCTCTGCATAGAAAATGCCCACTTATCTACCCGTCAAGGATATTTTTGTACCATGGTGTATTTGGGGATTATTATGTAGTTGTTACGTATTAGTCGATAGATTTAGAAAAATAAAGATTGACGTGAGGGTTGATGACTCGTGGTTATGCTATGTGTTCCATGTATTGATATTGGTGACTGACGCATCTTGCAATACACATCACTTACAGATCCCATGAATAATGCTCTCAGCTTTTTACCGAGCGGAGTGAAATAATAATTAATTCATTACGAAGATAACAGATCTTAATACAGTCTGCAAACACACAGGGCAGAATATTAAAAGGGAAATATATAACATGGCGCACATTCGTTTCTACTCGCATAAGACCTCCAGCACTCTGGATAGTAAATGATATTGCCAAGCTGTGTACAGCGTAAATTTTTCCACTGATATATCGACTTCAGCAACACAGGCAAGACAGTTTTCTTTCTTTATACATTTGGGATATAACTCAGGTAGGATGGTTTGCTCATTCAAAACACCACGATGTCTGTGGTTATGCTTTTGGATAAACGTAGCAATTGTTTTGACCGTTGATGTCACCTAGCATAGCTAAAGATATGAACAAAAAGCAACCTTCTGGCTAGCGGTGTCCATGTCTTTCTCACCCCTAACACGTTTGTCTCAATTTGCTTTTAACAGCAATTTTACCCATGACTGAAGTAGCAAAGAAATTTCGTTGCTAGTACCCATAGGATACGAGTGGCGACAAGAGAAATCCCCTAAGTGTTTGCTAACTGACCTTACTTACCATTCAATTATTATCCTGATTTTAGCTCCAATAGTTGTTACTTGTTTCAGGCAGCTTGTGCTTCTCTTATTTAAGCTTAAATCTGATTATACAGTACCAGCAGTAATTCATCTTATAACCTCATTTCTTATATTGTTTTCACTTCTTTCTATCGTCCTGTCCACTTGATATATTCCACCTTTTGAGGATGATGCCGGTCAAGATACCGTAGTTTCTTGTGGCTGTAGGATGTTATGATAACTGATTAACACGGGTTCTTGTGTGGTAGCATTTCCATCATGTCATTGGGAAACAGCACTTCGGTTGATTTGATAAATATTCCTAACCATGTAACATCCCTTCTGTTGCATACATAATCGTAGATCACTTTGCCTTTTATTGTTAGTCCTGTGCATTCTGTAAGCGTCATGTAACTGTACTGTCACAAAGAAATGACTAAAAAGCGCTGATTGACGCGATTGGATTAATCACAGTGTCGCCAATAGGCTACACTGATTTATTCATCACTGAAAAACTTATGAAAACTGGAGAACAATGTTACTGTTATCCAAAGTAAGCAACTGAATGTCACTTCAGCTTGCGACTGGTGAACTAATGCCATTACAGTTATAGCCAATGTTGTACGAGAAGTCTAATTTACATTATTATTTAGAGCCAACCAGTGTCTGATAATTAATGCACTCATTGCGTTTGATTGATATCCACCTTCAATGTAACTTCAGTGTTAGGAAAAGCCTGAGGTCGATATAAGTCGAAGAAGAACAAAGGTAATAACTCTCGTAGAAGTGAATAGATGCATTGTTGGCTGACAAGCACGTTTATCTGAGAGCAGGGTCCAAAACTTATGGACTTTTGCTGTACAGGACGTACTCTTTGCTGGTGATTGTCATATGGTACTTCAACATCCGGGTTTTGT
>CM067346.1:17747227-17859779 GCA_034190875.2 Urechis unicinctus
TTAAAATCGATCCTTGTTCCTGCCCGCGTGTGTTTTTCTTATCCTCGTGACAAATCTTAATTCTGGTTATGCAGCTTTAGCAGTCATTTATCTATGTAACTCAGGTTCGCCATCTTCCACTCATATAATCTGAAGCATATTTTGAGACGCATTTTCTGACATTGCAGTGCCTCTACAATGATGGGCGCACTTGGTAATCTTGTATTGATTCTACCGGTCCAGGAAACCATACTACCACCACAACCATGAAGTTCCGCTCTAAGTGAGGTATGATGAGCATGGGGTTGGTATGATAAGAATGCCATGGTATACCAGCTGTAGTTTAAGTATAAGGAAAATGTTTCGTCCCTTTGTCGCTGGTTCATGCCTCTCGACAGTGAGCAATGAGGCTATATACTGGGCTATAGATTGTTTTTGCCTTTAGAATATGGAACATAATTACATTTGTATGGTAATTGAGTTAACCGCATATGAAGCTGAGCATGTGAAATGAGAGCTGCAACATTAAGGGAAGCATAATAACTTTACGGATATTAAAGTAAACAAATACACGGTAACCCGGCCTGGATAACGACCACGTTTATTGTATGGGTTTTATAACTGATGTCTTTGAGATGTTGTTTTTGTGTTGCCATTGAAGAGTATATAAAGTGTACAGATGGCCGATTAATTACAAAGAAGGCGTTGCACCGTATTGATGAAACATGACATGCCTACATTCTAGAACTAGAGCTACATTGCAAAGGTACGCAGTAAACAAACTGATGAGCTGTATAATTGCAAGTGATTTATGCAATAGCAACCACACCTAGTAAAGTAAAAAACCGATTTAATTAGAAACATCACCTTATTATGCATATGCTACAAATCGATCAGCAAAATTTATTGTTTTGTACCCATTACAGTCAAAAATAAGCAGGGCGTCAAACTGTAACGATTAATTACCTGCCGACTACGTATTTTACTTCACCAGGTTTAAAAGAATGAATATGTCAAATATATTATATGTGATAAATTTTAACATGCCCATTGCTGTAACAGTACTAAAATTATCATAATCCATATAATCACTTCAAAGGGAGCTGTCTAATTAACAAAATCATTCTCGTTCATCAGCGTCGCCTCATCATACCGTTGTTGAAGGCGATATAGAAATATAAATATAATATTTTTAATTTTTTTAATCCCTCCAAGACATCTCGCCCTTCCGTTTGTGCTTTACCCAAATACCACATACTGCTTCCTCTAACAAGGGGGCTACTGTCAAAACTATGTCCGTACGATACAGAGAAAACGGTCACAAGGGCATCCATCTCTATTGTGTCCCAGGAGATGGAAGGAACCGCAGACTATTTCAGCTATATTATAGCGACTCATATTTGCGACGTCAATTGAATGACCTCGATTGCATTTAGCTCTGAACAATGTAGGATCTCGAATAGCCATTAGCAGTGTGCGGATTTATTGAAGATTTCGTATATCTACGCTGTTTACATGATGAATATTTCTTTCTGTGTGTTTTGTTTTATGCAAATGAGTTCCGTGTATAAATACGCAATTGTGCAAGTGTTTGTTATCGCATGGTCACGTGTGTTACATGGAGAAAAAACACGAGGATGTGGAATAGATGCAGCCATGGGTCACATTCGTCCGTTATATTTTCGTTACTTCCCTCATGAAGCCAACAACCGTTACTACAGTGTTGTAGGGTTTAATTTGACTTCGCCCTTCTATCAGTCTCAAATAATTTGTTCGAACTCGAGTCTCCCCACATTTATTAGGTTCCATTTTCGATTCACCCTTACTCAAGCACTCAACAAAGAAGCATATCTGCAAGTGATGGTAATAAAACGGACAGTTAGCCACCCAGCATGTATCTTGCGCGAACATGCAGCTGGTTGCAATCAAATGCCACCGGTCATATGCTTACTTCAGATCAATTCAGCAGAGCATAACAATAATCCCTAAAAGCACCGCGTTTTCATTAATGCTTTTGTCAATTGACAAACCATGAATGTGCAACCGTCTCATCATTTTATTTCTTGCATGATGCTTACACCGCACATACTTTTGTAAGGTTAATGCATTCACACTAACAATTCGACTAGTCCGTTTCCTTTGAGACCTTATAGGAATGAGGCGAATATTATTCATGGTTTATAATTAGAATGTGGCTCGGCTGCTTAATGGCTTTAAAAATATCAACAGATCCTTACAGGAATGGATTAGTTCGACGAGCAAGCCAAATGATGAGAATGCCAAGTAACCCATTAGAGGCTTGTAATTGTTGAATCTGAAGTATTTGTTTGTTCACAGCTTCAGCAACTGTATAGAAAAAATAAATTATAATTATTGCATCACAATTACAAAAGAAGGAGAGTAATATTACGCAATACAATTAGCAGCCAGGGATGGGTTGTTATTTGACAGTAATCAGCGATTATTATCGGAGACAATCCACCAAAACTAATGGCTTTTAGAAGATGTGCGATATGAATCAGTACAATGTCGGAGCTCGCACTTTTGATCTAATCTGCACCGTTTCCATCTTGACCTCAGCGCCGTAAAGAAATTATTACCTACGAGGATAAGGGCTTAACAAAACGTGAACACGATAGATAACTGTAAGCCGCTTGGGCGGTGGGAAGCATTTTACGGAATGTATGATGATAGTGTTGGTATTTCATGGTTGTTTTAGGTTGATTTTAGTCAATGAACCTTTTATTGCTCTATTCCACGTAATAAGGAATGTATTGTTTGATTGAACAACGGTACGTTATCGACCGACGCACCGAATGAAATCAAGGCTTTGTTCCGTGCCGGTTTAACCCCTGTTTTATATGCAAAGCAATTATAATCCCCATACATTCAGTGAATAGTAAGAGTTATACAATCGGCGCGCATGGTAGCTGGTGCATAGGAGGGCTGTGGGTGGTACAACTTACCACGTGTTACAAGTATTGCACATTCTGGCCGTTCCCGCGCCCGGAACGACAAATTTCATTGCGTTCAGGTGACAGCTGCTCCTTGTTAGGTTAACACAACTACCAACTGACGTAGGTCCCCAACACTTGGGTGATGGAAATATTTGACCCATATCAGAATACCGCAAACAAGTTATCCTGGTGTTTGCTGCAGTGTGGATGGATATATATATATATATATATATATATATATATAGAGAGATATATATATATATATATATATATATATATATATATATATATCTATATATATATATAGATATATATATATATATATATATATATATATATATATATATATATATATATATATATATATATATATATATATATATATATATATATATATATACATATATATTTATATATATATATATATATATATATAACTGTGTTGAAATATATGCAGTTGACATTACGATATTGTATTAACATAACACGCTAACTTCAATCAAGCTTTTAAGCAACGAACGACGTAAAATTGGACGTTGTTTCTTATTTAATACACAGCACCCAAATCAATGTAACGGATCATTTGTCTATGCAATAGCCTCGACGGAAGCTTGATAGACTTCAGCTACTGTGAAGGCCTGCTCCTAAAACGTACAGTTAATGACGCAGCTGTTATCAGGGTGCATGCATTTCAAGATTATAGACGTGTTTTTGGTAAAAGCGTCAGTGTTTTTCTAAAGTCAGTTTGTTTTTGTGCTGTTCAATTTACTCTTACATTGCTTCGAAATATACAAGTTAATGAGTGTCATGTCGCTCTTACAGCATATTCAGTTTCGCAACCTGACTGCGTAGTTCATTTAACGCTTAGATTATTGTGACGTATTGACTATGCAGTGAATATGCTCAATCGACTGCCGCATGCTGTTTACTACAGACTTCCGCATTCAATAATATTAATATAAATGAGCCGGGAGTTATTCAACCAATAGTTTTCATCCTCGATATCACCTCATTTGTTGCTCACCGAAACCTTGCTAGACGTGTCCTAACATAAATAATTGATCAATATATTATTCATACACCTTGTACACAACGCGGGGCCTGATCACATACATCACTACTGGTAAATTCCCGCGGGCCACTACCAACTGATGTAGGTCTCAAACACGTTGGTGATGTAGATATCTGACCCATGTCCGGATACCGCAAACGAAAGCAATACGGTTGATTTTGGTGTTGGTGCCTCACAGCCAAGTCGTCCCCTGCAGAAAGGATGATAACGCAAACACCGTTAATGCAATTATTGTTTTGTGGCGTTTTATTTAATATAAGCAAATAGTCTGCGCTTCTAGATGAAACAAAAGGACGCCGAGGAGTTTGGATGTTGGAGACGGAGCTGGGGAAGGAATATGCATTCTCTACTTAGATGGTACCTGTTAAGAAGTGGCTCATTAGTTGCAGCTCTTTTTGTCTCCTGATGTACTTTGATGCGGGATCACAAGTATCAATTAACGTAAATCTTTAGTTCGACAGTCGATTTTTAATTTTTCACACACATGTTACATACCATGACAGCCTGAAACACTGGAGGATTAAATTAATTGGTTGCCCTTGATATGTTTATGGGGTTTGAAGAACAAAACCCTCCTAAGTCGCAAACTACATGACATGCTATTAATTGCACCAAGACTACTTAATTTAACTTCAGTCGCTTTCTCTGTAAGAGCGGTCAGGATGGAAATATATCTTTCAGGAGGAGGCTACATGTTGACTCTTCTTTAAAATTATGTGGAAGGGTATTATCCTCTCTGTGGTGAATCCCTGCGTTACTACGATACACATATAGGTGAATAAGCGTCACGTTGCCCTATCAACTAGCTTTGCCCTGCCAGCGAACTGCGTGGTTCATATAACGCCCTGGAATAATGGGACGTGTTGACTCTGCACTTAAGTGAATATGCCCAATCGCTCGTTGTTCACGCCGGTGTACTGCAGTCCACATCGATTGTATAGATGCGTCTGAATTTATTCAGCCAGACCATGCCTTGTGTGTCCTAACAAGAACCATTGATCAATGTACTATACATACACAATGAACACACAGCTGATCGTATACACTACTTCTGATGCAATACAGCGGGCTCATAGCGCTAATAATTAATTAAATTCCTCCCTAATCAATACCTGCGGATAGTATTTTTGTCCTCAACCGATGGTTTATTCCATCGAAACTCTTTCTCTAGCACTACACAGTAACATAATTCTCAATATGACAAATAATAGTTGTTATTCTCGTGAACAACAGGAAACAGGAACAACATTTCCCACCATATATGCATCACTGCACAATCGCTACCGATTTCCAGGAAAAACGAACCCCACAAGTTCGTTAAATGCGGAATACCTTTAGACCTTCCTGTCTTATAACTATACCGGCCTCCATTCATGCTACAAGAAACCCTTCACTTTATCTATGAATTATATATATATAGTTTATACATAGTATATAAAAGTATCTGTGTGCTGTCAATTTTTTCATTTGGTTGCACACTAACGTTTACGTTCATCTAATTGGCAGGCCACACAGGTGAAAAGAGATTAAAATATCCCAACTATTGTCTATTGACCTATGTACATCCCAAAATGTATCCCCAACACAAACCGACCACACCCAACACTCCCTTTATGAATCAATGAGAACACAGATTCGTGGAGGGGATGTGTAATATAACATAGTGGAACTGAATGATAATAACTATTGTGTATTCCTATAAATAAGCAAAGAAGCTGTATCCATCGATATACATATCATAAAAATAACTGGTTGGCAATACCAACACATTCGGTGCTCATCCAGCCAGACTGCTGACTAAAATACCCCACTAATTAGAAATAACAATGAACAGACTGCAACACCCGTCTTCCGAATAACCTGACACACACACACACACACACACACACACACACACACACACACACACACACACACACACACACACACACACACACACACACACACACACACACACACACACACACACACACACACACACACACACACACACACACACATACACACACACACACACACACACACACACACACACACACACACACAAACCATAGGTAGATGGTGACCTTGATATGTTTTTACCCGCCTCTTACATGTCACATGGAAGAACCAACATAACCCGAAGCTGATCGTATAACTTCGCTTTTTTCATGGGGCTTTGCGCAGATCTGGACATTGCAGGCTGATTAAATCTCATGTAAACAGGGCATCGGTTTATAAAGATTTTGTTTATAAGTTAATTAAGGTTACAAACAATCGGATGGTAACGAGATATATAATATGATAGTTTGACAAAGCATAAAATGTATAGACGTAATGCATATGCAAAATAATAACTTATGACAATGAACATCTTTCCAGAAATTAGCAGTCCGTTCTTCCATAGCGTAGATTGTGACATTGCTTAGTCAATCTCTTTATGATAATCGCTACAACTAAAAGTGAATTTATTTCGTCATAAAGGCTACATTCAACAAACAGTATATTTACGGCTATATCCCCGCCCCTTTTCGCACCCCCTTTAATGATCATATTTCTGATACCATCAAAATCGTTACAGATGTGCATTCTCGCAATTCTGCAATGTTCTTTAATTGCAGGGTTTTCTTCATACAACAATTAATCAATTGTGGCATTAGATTACATCCTCATCCTTTCATTTATCATTTCAGGTGATTATTCTGTGACACAACATTACAATAATGTTGTAAGTGTCCAATCATGAACTGTCATAACAAAGGCATTGGTACAAAATGATATTTACGCTTTGTAGAATCTTTTCAAGAGGAATTAAGATCGGTCCGATCTCCATATAACCCCTACACAGTCCTGTGAGATGAGACTGCACAGGGAACGACTCAATATTAACGTAATGCTAACAAGTGAGAAATAATCAGTGGACCATGTGAAAATCAAGCGTCGAGCATGTGCCTATCCGTCATTGTTTTTATATGTTTTCCTAGCTTTCCATCAGTAGTTTAGATATCGATGCATATAATAACGCGTTTTGATCAACACCTCTGTACCAATCATTTGCATACCTCTTTATTCTGATATCTGATAAAGACAGTACAAACATATCATTAACGTTATTCTTCAATAAATGGTATGCCTTCAATGGGTTCTGCAGATTTTATAACTATGACAGCAACGCAGAGATTCGCATTTCGCCAATCTCTGCCATTAACAAGGTGGTGTCAAGAGCTTTATAACATCAATGTCCACTAGCTGGCCAGCGACAACATTGCTTTTCCCATATGCATATATCAAACACACCACCAAACAGATCAGAAAGACTGGTTAACTGATGAATGCAAACCGCAGTGTAGCCTATCGTAAATTGAGGTTCATTTCAACAGGCGTTTATGACGAACGCACTATATTCTGACTTGCATTCAGGAAAGTTATGTTCATGGGAATAAGCCGACACGGCTGATTATCTGACATGTAGGGCGTATTGTAATTGCTGTCAAACCTAATATTGCATATATCAGGAACCCCTATCCTCCACAGTAAACATGGGCATTTATTGACTATTCGAAACGGTAACTCGCCTCCTTAGCTGACTTGACTAAGAACGCGTCGACTGAAGCAACATGTCACATTACCATATAATTGATCTACTTAACTGTCCTCTTGATCTCATGATAGTGAAGATGGTTTGAAGTCTGTGTGTCGCCTAATATGAGTGAAGAAATACTGGGTCGATGGGCCCGGGTCGTTACATGGTAAGGAGATCTAGCGACGATGTATTAATTCATATTCTGCACATGCTATCAAACAACGCATCAAAACATACGGCAGACTATCCATTGGCATTCCATATCGTCTAACGACTAATATACATTAACACACATGGATGTTTGAACATATTGGATCCCTTCGTAGTTCATGAATACAGCCACAAAATCTGTCTTTATTAATATATGTGGGGTTGTAATCCGTTGAGATGGGGGAGTAACGTTAAGCGGTAACACGATGTCGCAGTGATTGGTGGAAACGACATCTTCCCAAGAAGACGAAAAATGATAACTGTCATACAAACACAAGGCGTCAAGACCACTATATTATAGTTGTATATGTAATGGCGACATTAAGACATATCTTCAAAGGTATCGGGTCAGTTCGCCCCCGGGACGGATCGCCCCCGGGTCAGTTCGCCCTCGCTGGGACAGTTAGCCCCGGGTCAGTTCGACCCCGCAATGATACGCCCATGTTTAACAGAAAGGAATATATTGAACGCTACATATTTCATTTAATAAAGAAACAGTATTAATGAATTTATTATATTTATATGAAATAAATTTAAAGAATTATGTCTACCGTTCATCGTCCCCGGATAAGGTGCTGTAGCGGCGTTTGGACTCGGCGGGCAGGGGATTTGTCCGGGCCGTCGTCTCGGGACGATATGCCCCTTGAACAAAACGCGTACACATACAGAAACCGAGTACCAGAAGAATCGTGGTATATTTTATTTATGGCAGTAGCATATGTTATAATTGATAACTTATAAAAATCAGTAAAATAAATCACGAATACGAAGTAAATTGAGGAATACGAACTAAACAAGAGTATCAGACTAGAGGAATCTGAACTAAAAACGCACACATGCATACATATAACTCAATACAACATGGGCTCTTTATTCAACATTCATAAAACATACATAAAAACAAACATGATACAAGTCAGACTCTACATTCATACAATTAAGCAATTGCATTTTGAAAAATGGAGGTGATAGGCTGAGCACATGGATACGATCAAAGTGCTCTGCGACATGACACGTGGTGAGCTGTAGGCGGGAAGCGTCATGAGTACAACGCACATCGCGACGTGACTCTTGGTGAGTTGTGAGCGGTAAGCGTACAAAGCACATCGCGAAAGTGACACTTGGTGAGTTTTGACCTGGTATGCTTCCCTATATAAGGTACTGATGTCTGCATGTGATCATTCACAATCCTGAATCATGAACATCTGCATAATTTGCGCTACTGAAGTCAGAAGAAGGCAGCAAGCTTTTGAGTGCGAGAGGTGCAGCAGCACCGAACTTGCAACACAGGAGTGAGCCAGACCAACCACAGATTAGCTATCAAGGACCAGCTTGTTCTCTCGTGGAGATGTGTCGACTGCACAAGAGTCAGCATATTCAGCGCATTAGCCGAGAGCTCCAGAATATCTCCAACACCAACCACTCTCGCCGATATGAACCCAGATAGGCAGTCCGAAGTAAGTGATGGGGAAGTACCTCATCGCTCAACGGCGGATGACCTATCCTTCTCCGTCATTTTACCCTCATTCACCGCCCCCAACCACCCTGCTGAGGAATCCGTTGAGGACGAAACTTTACCAACTCAGATCGTCGACCCCACTCCAGTTACTTACAAGATACTCGAGAAAGGCAGCCGACGAGGGAAGTCGAAACTGGTGGATAGCTTAGGCTACGCGTATTGCCTGAAAAAGGAGGGCCCTACTACAAGCCAGTGGATCTGCAGCGTCCGCAACAGGAACCTACGATGCTACGCGGGCGTATCGCTGAGGGATGGCTCCTTCGGCCGGGGAGTTCGCCACATCGAGCCTGCGATCAAGAAACTTCACGACCGGACCATCACCGACAGACTGCAGGAGCTCTTCGTCTACGTTTCGACCACCTTGCTCACATCAGCGAGCTTCTCCGTGCCAGCGGTAGAGTGTTTGCTCCTGTGTAGTATCATGTATGCTTTTAGTTCATATATCGCTATTTACTTCGTATTCTTTTATTCATGTCATGTATGATTTATGAATGTTGAATAAAGATCTCGAGTTGTATTGAGTTAAATGTATGCATGTGTGCGCTTTTAGCTTATATTCCTTTCTGTAAAACATGGGCGTAGCATTTCGGGGCGTAGCATTTCGGGGGCGTAGCATTTCGGGGGCGTAGCATTTCGGGGGCGTCATTAATGTAATATATTCATTAACGAGGGTCTATAGTGAAACTTTTGATATATATATATATATATATATATATATATATATATATATATATATATATATATATATATATATATATATATATATATATATATATATATATATATATATATATATATACTGACAATTACAACCATTCGTAGACACCAACCTTTTGTGGACAAATCGTTTAAGTACATTTCTTACTATCATTAGTTTTAATTATAAATTCGGCATATCTTAAATAATTTAATGATACCGCTTAATGTAATTTTAACGTATATTTGTCACTTTATATTTCCAGTGAAACCTTTGGGCCTTAAAAGGTCGTCCACGAATTATCAAGATTCTAATTTGTACGTATAAATCCAACCTTTCGTGCGATATATATTTCTGTATATTTGCGGAATAGCGAAATTTCGAAATTATTTTCAGTCATCATGGACAAAAATTATAATATATGTTGTAGATATGATCATCATGAGCCATTGGCAGCATTTTGCGAACCTATTCAAAGTTGTAGATAGACGAATAAATAGAAAAAATACAGTTTTCGGTATAATAATTATTAAAATTTCCAAATCATAAGAAACTTCCAATAAACATATTCTACTCTCTTGTTCAAACATTATTTTGACAATTTGGGCCAAAATGTATACGTTGTAAGGAAGATATAGAGGTTATCAGGTAATGTGAGCGAATGGTTAGTTGTTTAAAATTTGATTTCGCTATCATATTCAAAATTCAAAGAAATCTTTCATAAAAGATTATCTTTGTTCGTTATTAAGAGTAGACTATCATATTGAAACCCAAATATTTTTTAACATTTTGAAAGAAAAAGTGCATTGACTCTATGTGGACATAGTAGTTTATCCTTTCGTCGACCCAAGTCCACTAAAGGTTGGTGGTTTGAACGCTTAAGATCGCGTACGTGCTAATATATATATATATATATATATATATATATATATATATATATATATATTATATAACATCTATATATATATATATATATATATATATATATATATATATATATATGTATATATATGTATATATATATATATATACATATATATATATATATATATATATATTTATCGACATATATCTATATATGTATAACAGATTTATGTATATATATATATGCATATGGTTAATATATAAATGTAGGTATCTATATATATATATATATATATATATATATATATATAATATTTATAAAATATATATATATTCATATATAGATATATATATAGATATATATATATATATATATACATCTATAAATATATATACATGTATATATTGATAAATATATATATATATATATATATATATAGATGCATATATATAAATATTTAAAAAGATATATATCTATATATATATATATATATATATATATATATATATATATATATATATATATATATATATACGTATATATATATATATATATATATATATATATATATATACTGACGATTACAACCATTCGTGGACTCCAACCATTCGTGGACAAATTTTTATAGTACATTTTTGCTATTATTAATTAACAATTATTTATTCGGCATCTTTAAATTGATACAATTAAATAGATTAAAGCGAATAAAAATCTTTTTGTCACTTTTTATTGCTGGTATATACTTTTGGTCCTTGAAAGGTCGTCCACGAAAGGTCAAGACATTAATTTATACGTATAAATCCAACCTTTCGTGACCATATATATTTTTGAATATTTGCGTAATACCGAAATATTTAAATCATTTTTAGTCATCATCGATTAGATGTAGATCCGATCTTTATGAACCATTGGTACCATTTCATGATCTAATTCAATGTTGTAGATTAATGAATAAGGAGAAAAAGTTTTTCGGTAATAAAATTTAAAAATAAATCAAATATTTTAATTTTTCAAATAAACATATCATACACACATGATTACACATTATCTCGGCAATTTGGATCGAAGTATATATGGTTTTATGGAAGATATCGAGGTGTGCGGGTTATGTCAACGAATGGTTAGTTGTTAAAATTTTATTTCGCTATCATATTCAAAATCCAAAGAAATCACGCGTGAAAAGTTTTCTGTGTACGTTACTATGACTAGACTATCACATTTGAATGGTCAAACTAAAATATTTTCAACTATTTTGGACGAAAATGTGCGTTGACTTTATGTGGACATATTGGTATAACCTTTCGTGGACCAAAGTCTACGAAAGGTTGGCGGTTTGTCCACTAAAGTTGCATGCGTGCTAATATATATATATATATATATATATATATATATATATATATATATATATATATATATATATATATATATATATATATATATATATATATATATATATATATATATATATATATATATATATATATATATATATATATATATATATATATATATATATATATATATATATAAGCCTATTGTGCGACGTAGTGGAACCACTGCCTTTATGCACATGTTTTCTGTGCATCCGGAAAAAGAAAAAACAAGACTAAAGGCACCATGGCAACAGCGATTCCGGCCATAACCATTGGCACACACGCGAGTCTTGGGTCAAGATTTTTTCGTACTTCAAACTGCTCTTGCAGACTCTGGCATTCAGATATGATAACCGGCTCCCTCTGCATGGAATCTTCTGGTTAATCGTCTATTTTATGGACCATGGTATATTTGGGGATGATTATGAATTTGTAACTGATCAGTGGATAGATTCAGAGAAAAATAGTTTGACGTGAGGGTAGATAACTCGTTGACGATAGTTACGTTATGCGTGCCATGTATTGATATTGGTAACTGACGCAACTTGCAATACACATCACTTACAGATCCCATGAATAATGCTCTCAGCTTTTTACCGAGCGGAGTGAAATAATAATTAATTCATTACGGAGGATAACAGATCTTAATACAGTCTGAAAACACACAGGGCCGAATATTAAAAGGGAAATATATCATGGCGCACATTCGTTTCTACTTGCATAAGACCTCCGGCACTCTGGATAGTAAATGATATTGCCAAGCTGTTTGCAGCGTAAATTTTGCCGCTGATATATCGACATCAGCAATACAGGCAAGACAGTTTTCTTTCTTTATACATTTGGGATATAACTCAGGTAGGATGGTTTGCTCATTCAAAACACCACGATGTCTGTGGTTATGCTTTTGGATAAACGTAGCAATTGTTTTGACCGTTGATGTCACCTAGCATAGCTAAAGATATGAACAAAACGCAACCTTCTTGCTAGCGGTGTCCATGTCTTTCTCACCCCTAACACGTTTGTCTCAATTTGCTTTTAACAGCAATTTTACCCATGACTGAAGTAGCAAAGAAATTTCGTTGCTAGTACCCATAGGATACGACTGGCGACAAGAGAAATTCCCTAAGTGTTTGCTAACTGGCCTTACTTACCATTCAATTATTACCCTGATTTTAGCTCCAATAGTTGTTACTTGTTTCAGGCCGCTTGTGCTGCTTCTCTTATTTAAGCTTAAATCTGGTTATACAGTACCAGCAGTAATTCATCTTATAACCTCATTTCTGATATTGTTTTCACTTCTTTCTATCGTCCTGTCCACTTGATATATTCCACCTTTTGTGGAAGATGCCGGTCATGACACTGTATTTTCTTGTGGCTGTAGGATGTTATGATAATCGATTAACACGGGTTCTTGTGTGGTAGCATGTCCATCATGTCATTGGAAAACAACACTTCGGTTGATTTGATAAATATTCCTAACCATGTAACATCCCTTCTGTTGCATACATAATCGTAGATCACTTTGCCTTTTATTGTTAGTCCTGTGCATTCTGTAAGCGTCATGTTACTGTACTGTCACAAAGAAATGACTACCAAAGCGCTGATTGACGCGATTGGATTAATCACAATGTCGCCAATAGGCTACACTGATTTATTCATCACTGAAAACCTTATGAAAACTGGAGAACAATGTTATTGTTATCCAAAGTAAGCAACTGAATATCACTTCAGCTTGCGACTGGTGAACTAATGCTAGTACAATTATAGCCAGGGTTGTACGAGTAGTCTAATTTACATAATTATTCCAAAAAAAGCTGAAAAAGTGGTATCCCAATGTCATATCAAGTGACTGATATATGCAGCGGAATTGCGGAAAAAACCTTTGCTGTTGCTCAGGTGGAGCCGCATTTTATGACGGTTGTGTAGCCATAGTGTAGCAGGAAAGAACAATACATATATTTTGTAGCAACATGTAACCATAGAGCCAACCAGTGTCTGATAATTAATGCACTCATTGCGTTTGATTGATATCCACCCTCAATGTAACGTCAGTGTTAGGAAAAGCTTGAGGTCGATATAAGTCGAAGGAGAACAAAGGTAATAACTCTCCGAAATAAAGCGCTATTGACATCTCGTAGAAGTGAATAGATGCATTGTTGGCTGACAAGCACGTTTATCTGAGAGCAGGGTCCATAACTTATGGACTTTTGCTGTACAGGACGTACTTTTTGCTGGTGATTGTCATATGGTACTTCAACATCCGGGTTTTGTGCGTACAAACAATGGTATCAAACCACACAGTACACAACCATTCCTTTTATGGCCACAATCTCCATGTATCCTTCGTGACTCTGTAGGGTTGTAGCGCAATGACCGAGAAACATAGATAATTATTGGTGGTGGAGCATCGAAACATCGATATTTTTGTTCGGCCTTTCCACTTGCAGCCCTAATCTTGTTTTCCACTGAATGTGTGCACACAAAGCTACAAAACATCAAACGATGTTGTAAGACCTCTGGGTGCAACTTATTATGCATGATAGGCATGCAACACCAGTGGAAATGTGCCTTGAACGTATATCTTAAGCCATTTATAGTTCCAACCATATACACAATACCACAAACGCACACTATATAGATACCGCCCTCCACCGTTGATCGAAATACTCACCAATCAAGGAACGCAACATTGTTGCAAATGTCGGTCAGTTACAGTACAGTGACCAAGAGGTCATGTGATTTCATTTCTGTAAACCAACAATATCGTACACTAATTATATTACAAACAATGTATATCGATGGACCTAAACAATACCACTAAATGCATAGCACAAATAAACCTCCAAGTTATGAGCTAAATGCGCACGCAATATGTCTTTGTATTGAATCCGACAGGTCGAATTATTTGAAGGCTGTAATCAGCCTTTGCATCAAAAATGCTACGTTCTTGAACAATCTTTTCCCCACTTAACAACAGGTGCAGTATATCAGTGCACGGAAAATCGTTTATTCGGAACTCACAACGGACTATAATAAAGGCCTTGAGTGGCACATCAAGCATATACAATGTTTATCTTTTAATATATATTGAAATATTTTGCATGACCAAATTACTTTGTTGCAAGGCATGGTGATATCACCAGCGACGGATCTTGCAGCATCTTACCAATTATGACCGTACATCCTGGCATATATTACGCGGGATGGTTATCACTTTCTGTGTTGACAGAATGAACGATGTGGATCCATATAAGGGTAGAGGTGGCTTGAATAACAACCATAGTCTTCATTCATTATGTGCTAACTAGTGCACCACATGGACTCATCAACGCTGCTCTTACCAGTATTTTCAACCCATCAATACCTAGCCACTTAACATAAAATCATCCAGTAGCATTATCCAGCCGATAATGAAGCCTATGCATAATGGGGACTATTTGCGTATTTGCTCAGGCAACATGGGTTATTATACTGAGCGATAATCGACATATAATGCGTGGATGGTCAGTACGCCAAACCCAATTTAACACTCAATTACCCAATGCTAAAATGAGCCAGTTAAGCATTGAATGTATTGCAGCAGACTCATAGGGTTGGAAGCATAGCTTATGTTGCATGCATCCATTGTGACTGAGTATCGCTAGACAAAATTCAGAGTTTCAGGCCTAGTACGCGAACTGCTATTATTTTTTCCGAAGTTGTGGCTTAAGTAAGTCTAGCATGAGTAACCAGCAAAATTCAGGTCGCAGTTGTTGCTAGTGAAAGAATAATGTCCCTTGCAAATATAGCTGTAAGTCAAGCGATGTCTCAACCTTTTCGTTGTACCAAAACGTTCCCGCATATTCTGAATATTGACAATTAAGGGTTTTATCGTTTGAGCGTTTCAATGTTTTGCGTTCGCACCTAATGATTAATTTTCATGAAGCATGTTCACATACCTATATCAGAGAGCCGGGATTGGTGAATATATTTGCATAATATGCATTGAAATGGAACTGATTCTCGTAGTTGAGATAACAATCCGTCCACCTAGCCTATTTCTATGTTATATGGTCCCTGTAGGGGAATTTTACTGAAATCTTCGTGCCACTGATGTCATGCGTTCATTTGTCCTGTGAATTAGTGTACACACTGAAGATATCAAGGTCGAATCCTTAGGTCATGGTGCCAAAGAGATTAAAGACACTTTTCTTGACATTTCCCGATGTCTGAACTAAATCCGTTTGAAAGCACAAAACATATATAGCGTATAATTCAACCCGCAGATTGTCATGTAATTACAGCTGACCAAAGAATATTGTGGTTGAGCAAGGAACCTGCTTATATGATTTTCTTCCATGTCACCCTCGTGACCTCGCGATAACTAACACCAGTAGTAAAACAAGTCGAAAATTTCACCTGCGAGCTGTATAATCATAATGCCGCATTAGCTAACGGTATCACTTCAATCTTACTTGGGCTCTCTGTACACTGAGGTATTGGGAAAGCGCCTAAGTGATTGAACAAGAATGAAACATTCGCAGTTAAAACAGGTTTCACGGCACTACCCTCACTGTGTATTTAGATATTCGTCGCCACACCTCGTCACAAAGCCACTTTATCTGACGGTAGTACGATGGAAGATTGTACGCGTATGCCAATTATACGCCGTTAAAAATCGGGTCTAGATGAATTATTGACAGTTCTATGCAAATAGTTGATATACTGGCAATACTTTTTGTACAACGGTAATACGCGATTGGACTTTAGGACACTTATTAATACATGAATATAACTCATGGGCGCTATTTATCACAGGTCTGGTCTTAACCAAGGGTGTTAGCCTTGTTTCGTATCCCAATTTCATTATGTCGGTTTTTATACTCATGATTCTGCATAAACTCAGATAATTAACCGCCCTTGTCATCTCATTACCCAAGCCATGTGCGCAAATACTACCGGCTAGCCTCAAAGTACAGGTCCGAAGAATGCCATTATATTCCCTAAGGGCGCTTTGGTCAATTATGATGAATGAATTGAATTGAACAGACCGCGCTTCCGTAATCAATTACAATGGTTGCAGAAGGTTGTAGCGGGGTCTCATACATCAATTGCAAGGTAGTCCCAGACGTAGTGAGGAATGCCATTCATCCCTAACAAGTACATTGTCTGGGGTCATATTCGGCTTAAGTTACAAAGAATGCCTAAGTTAGAGCTGCAATGTCAAAAACAAAACTGCTTTTCGTCAGGCTTTGGCGGAAGCGGCAATAAAATAAGTGTTTGACAACAAATATTTGTCATGTAACGACTGATATGGTGCAATTTGGGACAACCCATCAGATCATGTATGAAATGGCGTTATACCTGAAAATTGTATTGATAATCCAGCTACGGATATTGGGTTGCCAGATAGAATTGCAGCATTATTCTATTGACATCCTGGCTGAGGGAATACATCAAATTAGCAAACGTAGTACTCCGGGCACATCTGCTGTGCGGGTTGCTGTCGACACTTGACTCTCTGTAGACTCCTGGACAATATACATACTTCACCAATTTACTTGATCATGTGAACATATCGGTATTTCAACTATTTGCACAACTGCGACCTAAGTTCTGTTAAGTTTCCGAGGTAGTTTGCACATAAGCTTCACGTTTCTACGTGCATAAGACCTCCAATACTCTAGATAGTAAATGATATTGCCAGGCTGAACGAAGCGTAAATTTTGCCGCTGATATATCGATTTCAGCAATACAGGCAAACAGTTATCTTTCTTTATACATGTGGGATATAACTCATGTAGGGTCGTTTTCTCATTATAAACGCCACGATTTATGTGGTTATGCTGCCAAGCACATTTATTTATCGTTATATAGAACTGAGCTTTGCAGGTTTTGATCCACAGAGCAATTGTTTTGACCGTTTATGTCACAAAGCCTAGCTTAAGATATGAACAAAAAGTAACTTTCTGGAGAACATTTACCACAGGTGTCGATGTCTTACTCACGCTTATCACGTCAGTCTGAAATTGCTTTTAACTGCAATTCGACTCATGACTAGGGTGACAAAGGTATTTCGTTGATAGTATCCATAGGATACAAGTGACGACAAAAGTAATTCCCCGAGCGCCCCTAATGGCGTTTGCTGTGTGGCTTGACTTACCCTTCAATTAGTTCCCTGATTATTAGCTCCTTTTTTTTTTCTTGCCCCAGACGGCTTGTGCTTCTCTTATCTAAACTTAAATCTGATTATACAGTACCAGCAGTATCTAAATACCTCATTTCTGATATTGTTTTCACTTTCTTCTATTGTCCTGCGTTGTCCTATCCACCTTTTGGGGAGGAAGTCGGATAAGATACCGTAGTTCCGTGTTACTGTAAGATGTAATGACATTTGATTAACACAGTTGCTATTGCGCTAGCCTTTCCCTCGTGTCATTGGGAAACAACACCTCGGTTAATATTATTGCACCAGGTAAACTAATGCTAGTACAATTATAGCCAGGGTTGTACGAGTAGTCTAATTTACGATATTATTCCAAAACAGCTGAAAAAGTGGTATCCAAATTTCATAACAAGTGATTGATATATGCAGCTGAACGGCCATAAAACTTTGCTGTTGTTCAAGTGCGGCGCCGCATTTTACGACGTTGTGTGGCAGTTGTGTAGGAGGTTAAAAGGAGAAAAAAACAAACATATGTTTTTGCAACATGTAACCATAGAGCCCACCAGTGTCTGATAATTAATGCACTCATTGCGTTTGATAGATATCCACGTTTAATGTAACTTAAGTGATAGGAAAATCCTGAGGTCGATATGTGCCGAAGGAAAACAAAGGTAGTAACTCTCCGAAATACAGCGGAATTGACATCTCGCAGAAGAGTATAGGTGCATTGTTGGTTGACAAGCACGTATATCTGAGAGCAGGGTTCATAACTTATAGACTCTGATGGATACTTTTGTTATACAGGTCATAGACTGTGTAGAAGATTGTCAGGTGGTACTCCAACATCCGGGTTTTGTGTGTACAAGCTATGGCATCAAACCACACAATACACAACAATTCCCATGTATCCCCACTACTCCGTTCCAAACCACTCAAGCCTAGCAGTCATACACTCCTTTTTTTCGCATGCATAAATAACAATATCGGTCATATTGTGTACAGGAATAAGTCTAGTGTACCCATTTAGGGGCTTAATCGTGTAATTATTGGGTGTGTGCTCATTATTGCAGAGCTCCGGCTGATGTACACCTACATATGCGCTAGCAGCGGCCTTTCATCGGTTTACTTCTAGTGAGCGCAGTTTACATATTTCCGGACAGATATTTCATTCCCCGTGGACATAGTAGAATGTATAAATTTACGATGGGGTCTGCAAGAGGTGTAATACTTAATAAGAAGGACTAGCGATGCCGACATTGGAAGCAGGCGCAGAGCAGCTGTTGATGAAGAACTTCTCAAGCAATTATGTTGGAGCACTATGCTACACATCCCGATGTGGCGTACGCATACATATGGTTTTTACTGTTATTAGAAGGATGCAACATATTACCGAGAATCATTATCATTTATTGGCTCAAGTTCGCGAATGCTTTGATTCTTTATAGGATTCCTGACCAATCAAGGAAACATATGTAATAATGGGGCAGCGTATTAATGGTTTAATTCCAACGACTTCAAACATATATTATTGGTGCAGTTTACAATAAGTCTGTATTATCTATTACGGCGACGAAACTAATGCAGAAAGAAAAAAATCATCAAAGTGCAATCGTAGTTTTGAATTCGGGGCATATTCACCAAGACAGCCAGATAACATGGCCGCGATAGTAATAAAACAGTATGCATGACTTAGTGGCACCGTCGCCGAACAGCCCTGAAGACATTGCTTAGGTCATTATAGCATTTTTGCGGAGAAGACGCGCGAGTACCACGCTATGGCGCTGTTTTGTCACATCATTGCGCGTAGCTATTGTTCGATTTCCCTTTTGTGGTGCAGCGCTTACAGAATTATAGCTGTTACCCACGACTCGAATTAACCTAGCAGTGTGTGTCGTTAAAAAGCATACATCGGAATAGATTACACAGCCACATAATGGTCAATAAATATTTGTTGGGATCGCAGGTACCCGTTGCTTAGTTCAACGAACGAGTTAGTGTGATACTATAATTCAAAAAAGCTCCATTTGCAGCTTTTCATTCTGTAATGAATGATCTGAATGCTTAATAAACCTCAATCGAATGCAGCCACAGTTCAAAATCGTTTAATCAAGCTGATGCAGTATCAATGGCTGGTGTTATATCATACCATTTCCGTGGTACGACGCACATATTATCTGATAAGGGAACAGTTGGATGAGTGAAGAGAGTGTTCACTTCATTATCACTTCCATTTGTCACTCGCAAAACGGACATCACAGAGGAGCACGTCACAATAGAAAATGAAGCCACGGCTTCGAAATATGTCGTTGCATATTTTCATATAAAATAATACAATTACTCAGCCTCCATTCATAGCACTTCTGGCTGAATAGAATGCTCCCCGCTGCCTTTTGTCACAAGCTAGTATAGCGCCGACTGGCGTCAAATATATCTCCGCAATAATTGAAAGTGCCTTAGGCTACTGTGCGGTGAAAGGTGAATGCTTGGGACCGCTGTGGCTAATGTGACCAATATAAGTTGGAAACTATAGCAATACAACGGTGACTGCGTACGCATTGGTATGCGCCAACGTAGGTAAGAGGATGCTGTGTGGTAAAACGACGAGAAGAAGCGTGGCTACAAGGCTGTTTATTGTGTAGTTGACTACCAAAGCAATGGTGTACGGCGCTAACGTTCCAGATGTAGCACGCCACAACTTACTCGAATGCGTGTGATCTATATGACTTTTCTTCAATGCGTTTGATCGATCTTAACTAGTACCTGCTGTACGCAGAAGCATAGTTTAATATTCTAAGACTAGGATAAACACCACAATCATCAATATATAATGCTATGACATGCGCACGTCTGGTTATGTGTGTGCGCGTCCGCAAATATGTGTATATGCGCGTGTGGGTGTATGTGTTTCCATATTTGTTGCCGTGCGTGTGTGTCAGTGTGTTGGTTGGTGTGTATGTGTCGGTATGTATAAGTGTATGTGTCCGTGTGTGAATCAGTGTGTGTCTGCGTGTTTCCGTGCGTATATCCGTGCGTGTCCGCATATGTCCGTATGTGAGTACGTAAGTGTTTCCGTGTGTGTATCCGTGTGTATTCATGTCTACCCGAGTGTGCCCGTGTGTGTCCGTGTGTGTGTGTTTGTATCTGCGTGTGTGCGTATCTGCGGGTAATGTGGAAACCATTGATGTTAATATGGAACAATGCAATACTCTTGACGATGGGCCATATCTTCCATCCAACGTATTCGTCGTATCAGTTATAACTGGTCCATTCTTTTTCGCTATAACTCTATCACACAGTTGTAGCTCTAGTTCGAATTGTTCCTACAACAAATATGATGCACATTTGTGCCGTTAACCTGTCCTATAATTCATATTTGTAGTTATATTTTTCTTTGTTCAGGCTGTGCTGCTCTAGATATGCGCCACTCAAGCGTCAATTATCTGTACATTAAAACACCCACTGCTGTTGATCTACAATATATGTCAATACACACAAGCGCGCAAACTCTTACACGCACATGGATGTTTATTCACGATGCACCTGGCTAAGGAAGATGGCACGCTTCTGGCACCCCCATTAGTTACATTGTTGTTTACCAGTCCGGCCATATCATAGGTAGCGATAACATGGTGATAAGAGAAAGCACGATTCAACAACAGTCTAATGGAGCATGTTCACCAAAGCTTGTAGTGATACGAATCATTTCTTCCATTGCGTAATATTTATTAAAACAGTGACATTATTCCTGATGAATCCATTTCAAGCGTTTTATCAGCAAAAAGTTTCAAAGGGTAAAACACACAAGCAGTCAACCGGCATGATATCAATTGCAGCACGATATCAAGTGTCACATGCTGGTCCAAATAATTAGTCGTCGAGGTGACATGCTACTTTAATTTCAAGTGTGATAATGGGTTCATTAAACGAAGCACATTGTGCATTGACCGCGCCTCGTCAGAATTTATCCCTTGGTTTTTTAATGAGAGGGTTTCAGTGTAACAGTTTATTCGGCCGACTATTTGTGTATTTGTGAAGGCAACGAAGGGTATTATACTGGGCGATAATCGACACGTAATGCGTGGATAGTCAGTACGCCAAACCCTATTAACACTCAATTATCCGATGCTTAAATGAGCCAGTTATGCAATGAATTTATTGCATCAGCCTTGGGATTTTGAATGCATTTTTTGAATGCCGCGATATATCCATGTGAGATTTATAAGCCCAAACATCTGAACCTCATGTGATCCGTTGTATTACATATATTACGACCGGGTGCAGCATTGAGTTAGGGACACTTTATAGTTCCACTACTTCTGCCTACATCGGCTGAATAAACAAAGTTTAAAATGGTAACAAATCAATAGATGACTAATGTCGTTGTTCAATATGTCTATTTATTACTCAAGGAATCGGTAGGAATTTTCCACATTTTCTACTCTAGGAAGCACTTAAATATGGAGGACGTGCTGCTGCTGGTACATCCATAAGCTGGAGTCGTCTTTCTTGGCAATATTTGCACTTATTTTGAGGGTGGTATTCGGCCAGGTTTCTTCCGGCAAAACCAAAATAGATAAAACGTGCATGTAGTTGACTTCTTATTATAATCACACATGGTGTATGGGACATATTGTTTGTTGGGTATGTGGCACTAAGTATATAAAGTAAATGAGAGCAGTTTGACAGAATTGTGTAATTCCGTACTTACATTGCACCTACAATATGACAAATATATGTAAGGGCTCGGACTTAAAGTCTTCTTGAGACAGTAACAGTGTATTTGAGATTGGAGGATTGCTAGGTCCATTTTAACTACATATTGTAATACACTTGAGAACTGCATTTTCCATATCGTTTTGAGATCGAATTATTCATAAGGTTGGAAGTATTGCTAACGTTGCATGAATCCATTATAAACGAGTATCGTTGGACAAAGTTTAGAACTTGGGGCCTAGAATGCGACCAACTGTTATATTTTCCGCATTTGTGGCTAAAGTAGGTCTAGCAAAAGTAACCAACACAATTTATTGGATTTATTTTATGCGCATTTTATGGATATTAACAATTTAGGGTTTTGTTGTTTGAGCGTTTCAATGTTTTTCGTTCACCTCTTCGCACCCGAGACGCAGTAGCAAGAAGCATGTGCATAAACCTCAAACCAATACACCGCTCCCTGAACGAATTTTGAGTTGGTGGATATATTTGCATGATATTGTATTGAACTTAAACTATTTCACGTAGTTGTGTTATATGGTCCCTGCATGGATACTGAGCGCTTCTTGCCACTGATATCGTGCGTTCATTTTTCACAATGAAGATAACAAGATCGATTCCTTAGGTCAACATGCCACAGAGTTTAAAGACACTTTTGTTAATGTTTTTGGTCATTAAGCACCCCCATCTTAGTCGAGCAGAGTAAGCGAGGATCTAGTTTTGGCTTTTTTATATCGTACCAAGCTGGCAGCCGTCGTACGTCTAGTCTCAACTTCAACTTGATCTTGATCTACCTTGATCTGAGAAATTCCCCGCCAGAGCACCTCGATACCACTATGGCAAGACTATGATGCCGCTTAATGTACAGAATATCCTACAAGCTTTAAAGCGAAATTTTCAAATGTCCATGGCTTGTTAGACCTTCATCTTTTTGATTATTCGTCATTGAAACGTCTTACCTCAGTTTCCCAGTAACTTTGGTGGGGTGTAACTGTTACATCTGCTGCTTTAACTAGAATCGAGCAGAGAAGCGCGACAAATCTCTTTCCTGAGTAAATCTAAATCAGGGGTAATCATTACCGCTAGAAACTTTTTATTATCCAGAATGTCTGCATTACAACCCCCTGAGTGCACACAACATAAATAGCGTATACTTCAACCCATGGATAGTCATTTAATTACAACGGACCAAAGAATGTTGTGGCTGGTTAAGGAATGTGCTTATATGGTTTTCGTCCGCGACAGCGATGTGAATTTGCGCTTAATAATCGCGTGTAAGTGCAATAGCAATAAGTATTTTAGCGCATGGCCACGAATGATATGTGTTCACACCCGACATTCAGCGTCCTTGTGTCTTACTCCATACCACCCTCGTGTCCTTTACCGGTAGTAAAAAAAATCGAACGTTCTACCTGCAAGCTATATAATCATGCAGCCACATTACCTAGGGGTATTACTTCAATCTTACTTGGTCTCTCTGTACACTGAGGTATTGAAAAAGCGCTCAGGTGATCCAACACGAATGAAACACTAAGCATGATTAAATAATATTCGCAGATCAAACAGGTTTCATCCTCACTGTGTATTTTGATATCCTTCATCACACCTCACCGCAAAGCCACTTTATCTGACTAGAGTTCGATGGAAGATTGTACGTGTAAGGCCATAATACGCCTTGATAATTCGGGACTGGAAGATTTATTGACAGTTCTATGCAAATTGATATTGTGGCAATACTTTTTATACCAACGGTATATACGCTATTGGACTCATGTATGAATATAACTGATCTGGTCTTAAAAAAGGGTGTTAGCCTTTTTTCATATCCCAAATCCAATATGTCGTTTTCATACTCATGATTCCACATAGATACACTCCGATCATTAACCGCCCGAATCATCTGAGCCATGTGCGCAAATACTACCGGCTAGCCTCAATCAATTGATACGGTGCAATTTGGGACAACCCATCAGATCATGTATAAAAAAATTGACTTGATAATCCAGCTAAGTATATTGGGTTAACCAGATGGAATTGCCACACAATTCTATTGACAACTTAGCCGAGGGAATACATTAAATTAGTATTCCAGGCACATCTGATGTGAGGGTAGCTGTCAACAATTGCCTCCCCTGTTGTTCTGTGAAGTCCAGATAAATATACATGCTTCACCAACTGACTCGATCATGTGAGCATATCGGTATTTAAATAATTTGTACAACTGCGACTTAAGTTCTGTTAAGTGTCCGAGGTAGTTTGCGCATAAGCTTCAAGTGCAGCGGTGTGCTGGATGGAATAGCAATACAATTCTATTGACAACCTGACCGACGGAACATATTAAATTGGCAAACATAGTACTCCAGGCACATCTGCTGTGAGTGTTGCTGTAAACACTTGCCTCCCCCGACGGAACATATTAAATTGGCAAACATAGTACTCCAGGCACATCTGCTGTGAGTGTTGCTGTAAACACTTGCCTCCCCCGATGTTCTGTAGACTCCTGGAAAATATACATACTTTACCAATTTACTCGATTGTGTGAACATATCGGTATCTTAATCATTTGTACAACTGCGACCTAAGTTCTGTTAAGTGTCCGAGGTAGTTTGCACATAAGCCTTACCAACGTATTCTGAACCATTATGCACCACCATGATATTCCGTGTTTATTCCTATTTATGTTGTATGGATATATTTCTCGGTCCTCTTTTTTCCTGAGTATACCACAACGACCGCAAACCTGTGGGACTACACAACTGAGTGGTACATCCATATTTTTGGCACCTTTGGTATTGTGCAATAAATACTTGAGTTTATCTTGTAGGATCGTTGAAATGGCATGATAGTTTGTTCTTCTAAAGCGTAGTACAGGATAAAATCAATTGTTTGATGGTGTCGCTCCGCTAAGTTTATACGTGACAATTTACATAATAGGAACACCATATATTTTCTAACACATATACCATGTTCCAGCAAAGTTGGTACGTTGAAATAATACCTTGTGTGTTACAACTAGCGAACACTGTGCCAGTATGCTTAAGCGTAGCAATTGCATTAACCCAACTATCGATACCCTTCATACAACTGTATATTTCCTGACACCTACAACATTAAGTAAATGAAGATCTAAATTAATGCATAGGACATTCAACAAGTTGTCGTATGCAATGAACTATTTCAGACTTATATGCTGGCATACGTACATGCGATCAAATGTTTTAGGTAATACATAAACAATGATCATTATTCATCAACAGAGCATTATTTTCCTTCGCGATTTGTTCTTTATGTGAGTAATACTAGTGAGCAGCTTATTGCTAAATGGCATTTTTGTCATTGTTTTGATGTATTAAACTCGGTCGTTCTGAACCAAAAGACAACTACGAAGTGGCAGTAGGATTACCATCAACATTCTGAAGAAGAATTTTGAGAACAGCGAGAGTAGCGCTCTTAATAGAAGAAACATTTAATAATATAATCGACACGTAAGTTTGGGCCAACTGTATCGGAATGTTAGCACATTAGTAGTCTTCAATTTCTATCACACAGCAACTCAATCTGCTTTTTGCACTCTCATCAATATATGAATCATCGGGAAGTCAAGGGTTAATCAAAGGAACATTCGCTCTTACCGATAAGTACAAAACTTTCCGGCGTTGTTTTATGTGAAAAATGGTTTATTTGAGTTAACGAATCATAACCTCTACCTGCATAATATTTCGCGTTTAATCATGGCTGCTGACGGTAGCTGTACTGCTGTAAATATATAAGAACAACTAATATTTCTCAGTCCATTGTTTGGTGACGTTTGTAGGGTTTTCTGGGTGCATCATTAATGTGTGTGCTGACAAATCTCATTCTTTTTCCCGAATAACATGTACTTTGGTATTGAGCAGAAACTAACGCAATTATCTCCTGTATTGCTGTGAAATATTTGCTTTTACGATTTGTGAATAATAACAGGATTTCCATTATAATAAACGGATATCAATATCGTTAGCTGCTAGACTGGATCATTTGATTCTGCTAAATTGACCGAATTGGTGAATGACTTTACCACAAGCCAGGCTTCATCTAAGTAACTATCGGCTCCTATATCGACCTCATGGCAAATCAACAATGTTTGGTTTGTAAACACTACAAAAGATCTGTTTAACTTAAGACACTGCATGTAGTTACCCATTATTATTACATTCTTAACAAGTAGCAGTCCTACTCCTGCTAGAGTTGTGATAGATGTAAATATATTTCATTGTCCGTTTTATTTAAAATGTCACCATAACAGCAACAACTGTTTAGTGTTGCATGGACACTTGAAGTAATCCATTTCAATAAGGCAATGGAGATATCACCGTAAGTCAGTTGTGAAGATTATCTATGCACACTAATATAAGGACCATGTTCTCAGTAATAACACGTGATATTAAGCAGGTCGGAAAACTAATGCAGGAGCAAAAGCGATATATATATATATAAATATATATATATATATATATTTATATATATATATATATCTATATAAATATATATATATATATATGCATATATATATATATATACGGATATATATATTTACATATACGAATATATATGCATACCTATAAATATCTGTATATATGTATATATATGCACATAAATGCATATATATATATATATATATAATATATATATATATATATACACATATATATATATATATATATATATATATATATATATATATATTTTATATTATAATATATATATATATATATATATATATATATATAATTATATATATGCATATATATATATATGCATATATATATATATATATATATATATATATATATATATATATATATATATATATATATATTCATATCTACAACATTGATATATATGTTTTATAATATCTCTTCTATATATTTTATATATCTAATCCATAGTACTATATTATATCCGCGAACACACGAAAATATATATATAGGTTATTTATATAACAATAGTGTCTTACTTTTATATTCGCTGACCAATATATATGCCAGGACTAAAAAAGTGCCAAAAATTATTTGCATAAAGTTTTTATATATAAATATATATATATATATATATACTAAAAAAATATATATCTACTGACGATTACAACCATTCGTGGACTCCAACCATTCGTGGACAAATTTTTATAGTACATTTTTGTTATTATTAATTAGCAATTATTCATTCGGCATCTTTTAATTGGTACAATTAAATAGTTTAAAGCGAATAAAAATCTTTTTGTCACTTTTTATTCCTGGTATATACTTTTGGTCCTCGAAAGGTCGTCCACGAAAAGTCAAGACACTATTGTCACTATTCAAGGGGCCATCCGAAACATTTTCTATGGAAGTGTTGTTTTCATCAGGGAGCGTCCATCATTGGGAAGATTCGATACTATTCTTAATGCTTATGTCTTCCGTTTAATGTAAGACTAATTGGATCATTTAGGCTGCATTCAAGAGTGCGGGGTAGCATGAGTACATGACGTCTCACATGCTGGCATCTATTTATTGAGCAACCAAGAGCTCAACTTGCTTATTAAAGGGTGATTACGTGGCCTCAAAAGCTGATCAACTATACCGGCAAATGAAACCCAGGGAGTTCATTTGTGACATAATCTTCTCCTCAGTCACTGGGATGACATTCTTAGCAGCCAAAGAGTATGTCGGATTTAAAAGCGGGATTGGAGGTTTATGGCAGCATATGTCGCCTGTTTTAACGATTCTTCTCACTTTACACGCTCGACCGAGGAAATGTAAATGTTTAAGTTAATAGTGTTCGCATGTATCAATGTGGCTCCGTCATAAATTATAATGTAATTACTTGTATTCGAAATCTCACTCGAAGCCATAAGAAAGAACTTAATGGTTTTTAATCCTGCCTCCCTGTCTACAGACGAGTCTGATACATGCCGGTACGATGTTGTTTTTTTTTTTTTTGTTTTTTTTTTTGGGGGGGGGGGGGGGGGGGGGGATTTGGTTAAAGCCGTGACTTAATTAGGGGCCAGTTATTTTACAATATGCAGTAAGTACATAAGAATTGTTCTATTTTCAATCATCTGGGCTTGCTTGGGGATGAAGTATGCTATTGAATTCCAAAACATTGCAAATTCAAAACATTTGATTTCAAATACTGACACAAACTAGGTTTTGATTGACTTCAACGTCGGTTATTTCTATGCAAAGGAGGTAGCATATGTGTACTTTTTCAGCATATAGATGCCAAGAGGAGATTATCATGGCCATGAAGGGCTAACTGATATTTTCAACGAATGCAGAAATATATACACAAACATCTTACAAGCTATTAGATTCCTAAAAGGTGTAGAATAACTCCAGTAAGATACGGCTAATGAAGTACTATATATACAAATCAAACATTTCATTTGTGAGGACAATGAAGACATAATGGGCGCTCTCATGTGACCGAATGGCCCGCTTGCTTCATAGAGACACAAATAGTGCAGCGTTTAATTGTCAACTATGTATGTTATCAGAAACTGGCAGGTAATCCTTTAAGTAAACAATATTAGCGATTCTATTCATCGTGAATGTACATTATAAGATGCAATTAAATGCTCAATCTGAAGTGTTTCGGCGTAAATTCTAACATATCGATAAGCTAATGATGGCTGTTCTAATGGAGAACATTGCATACAAATACAATTGGAGGCTTAAAAACCAAGTTTTGTGATATTAAAGCCACAACGTATGATCATTGCATCTGTTTTTACACGAACGACTACATGAATGAGTATACAACTGCAATTATTCTACCAATTCGATAGTCGCCAGATTCCCTTGTTTTACCAATAATTAAGATATAAAGCACATTTTATATGGCTAAATGTCAGCGACTATGGCTTTAACATCAAACGATGTCCGGTATTTGTGAACTGCCTAATTTTTACATATATGTCAATGGTGAAAGGCATTGTGGAGGTGTCACTCAAAGCAAGGATAAGGGAACGCTTGATCTGAGCGAGATATACTCTGCAGATGTTGTTAGTGTCCAGGCACTCTATGTGTTGCAAGTCACAATTATTAAGTCATCACCTACTTTGTCCGAAAGGGGATACTGGCAATATATTTCGTAGGATTATAAGATTCGGTTTCCTCGTTTGTATGATTTTCCCCATCGTAGTGGATTTGTTGCTGTGTACCCTTTGAAAAGCTTAATAAGCTGTAATTACAATTGATCCAATTTGGCTAAAGAGATTTTTTGGATGGCACAACATAAGTTTGAAGGTATGCTCTGAAATACATATGAGGTTGCCATGTTGCTCTGCTTTGACAGGCTAAGCAACATGCAAGTGAATAAGTTCATAGCAATGACAATGGCAAGCCCAACAAGGATGCATAACACCCCATTTCGAGCAATATCGATTACAAGAGCCCATGTCTGCAACAACACGCGCATATCCAGCTTGTATATAATTAGACCTATGCAATGCCCAAAAACATTTTTGTTTAGCATCCAGGACTAATACCAGATTGTCAAGGTAATTAAGGTGCGATGCTGCCATTGTTGGTTACACGTAATATACATAATACAACTAACCAATTCTATTGTACGTTAATCCCTTTATTGCCGATTTAATGGTACGCATATGCTAAACTACGTTTTGCCTGTATTCAATGGACTGTACTTGCAAATTGCTTATCATCACAGATATAAAAAAATAGGTATGAGGTGTGCTTCCTAGTCAATCATATTACCTACATGTGAGTATTTGGCATGTTTATCTTTACTAGTTAATCGCATACTTGTATAGGTACGGATATATGATTGATATGTAACTATATTATTATGTTCCACGCAAGCGGAAATATCATTCTACACATTGAGATTAATTATAAGATAAAAATCAAGCAGCGATACAATAGTAGCAATCACTTTAGGCTCCGTTAACATGACGCTTTCATCACGTACATTACAATTCCTGGCGTTATTTTTTGATTTCAATCAACAACCACCTGATCAGTGCGGCTTTATTATGACTACTTAATAGAGCATCTCGAGCTAAACTTTTAGAGCTTGAAATGCTCATCGCAAAAATATAACATTAAGAGTTTCCAACCCAGCGTGTAGGAAGTAGATTACAATTGACGGAATCTTTAAACACTTTCAACCGAATAAACGCTGTAAAGCAATACCTCATTAGGTTTTCAGTAAGACCAACGGTGACAGACACCAAAACATATTCGACACCTAATTTGCATTCACAGCACTGTCTTGGGTTTCATTGCAATATCCAATGGGTAAACGCGGGACGTATAACGGGACGTATATGCAAACATATACCATGACTTTGGCGCTGATTCAAACAAAATGTGGCATCACGTTGTCTCGCCAATGTGGTAAAGGTATCAATCCTAAATGTCAATTAGCAGCAGTAAATTATTGTTCGCTCCGATCCAGACATACCAGTGCCTGGATGTTATCGCAATGATAATAAAAATAGGCACAGGTTGTACCTGACATTCCTGAAACCGCTAACATCTTCTGCTACCATTACTACGATCAATGTTTCATACTGCCCATACTGTTTCTCAACAGCCATGGTTTCACCCACACACGCCTTCTTCTTTTCCTTCGTCTTTCAACATCATCAGCATCAGCCTTTTTTCTCTTTGTTCCTCCAGTAGCTTCGGTTCCTTTCTCCAGTGCAGCAACAGCTTTATCAAGGGCCAAGGTGGGATCTAGCGTGTCCAATGACAGGCTGACATCTTCAGGTAGAGGTAGTGCAGGATCCAGGTTTCACCTTCTGGGGACTGCAATGGAAAAGTTGAAACAGCATTGTGCATCGTTTTCGACCCCAATCCCGGTAACCGTGCTCGTTCCGTGTTGCTGCCAGCCGGCTGCCACCGCGTCTTCTGCCATACTCGTGTTGTTTCTGGCGTCTTCTGGGCTCTTTCGTGATTATTTCTGGATCCTCCGTGTTTTGCCGGGGTCATCCTTGTTATTGCTCGGTCCTCTGTGTTGTGACCCGCGTCTTCCAGGGGCCTTTTCGGGGATGTTCCGCGTGCCACCCCCCCCCCCCCCACCCCCAATGGCATCCGTGTCAGCTCCGTCTTGGCACCGTACACATCCGTGTCTACTCCGTTATGCCCCTGTATTTGTCAATTATGCAGTCAGATCCGTGTTAGCTTCGGCAACTGTAACACGAATGGCGCCTTCGGGATGCTCCGGGGTCTTCCTGGGACTGCTCCGACAGTTGATTGATGCTCGTGCTAACCGCTAACGGCTGATATTGTATGCTCTCTGTGAAGGTTGCATAGGAGGCATTTGATTATACAGGCATATGTATGTGCAAGGAACAATATCATAACACAATAAACAGGATCAACGTAATCACATTTAAACATAAGGTGCAATGAAATGTATGCCAAGCAATCGCCGCGACTTGAATGATTGTCGTTTTAATATCTTCGTATAGCAATAAATCATGCAACATTTCCCTGCTGATATATATCGTTAGAAACATCACTTATATCCAATGTAATCAATTGAAATTCTAGGTTCCGAACCAATATACACATTAACGCTTGTGGGGGAGGCGGAAACGCATGTCAAATGCCTCTATTCCATATTAATATCCCTAAGTTTTATATATATATATATATATATATATATATAGATATATATATATATATATATATATATATATATATATATATATATATATATATATATATATATGTATATATATGTATATATGTATATAATATATATATATATATATATATATGTTATATATATATTATGTATATATATATATATATATATATATATATATATATATATTATATACATATATATATACAATATATACATATATGTATGTTATATTTATGTATTGTATATATATATATATTCAAATATATACATATATATATATATATATATGCATATATATATATTTTATATATATATATATATATATATATATATATATATATATATATATATATACATATAAAAATATATATATATATATATATATATATATATGTGTGTGTGTGTGTGTGTGTGTGTGTGTGTGTGTGTGTGTGTGTGTGTGTGTGTGTGTGTGTGTGTGTGTGTGTGTGTGTGTGTGTGTGTGTGTGTGTGTGTGTGTGTGTGTGTGTGTGTGTGTGTGTGTGTGTGTGTGTGTGTGCAGGAAAGACAGAGGTGGTGACTATCAGCGGCCATTGCACACATCCAGAGTGGAACTGCATGATTTTATTCAACACAAGGATAGAACTTGTGATGGATTTCGGACCCAATAACATCAACCACCGTTGCGTCCCATCATTGAGTCAAGTGTATGTGTACGTCAGTTAACCGGAACGCATATTGGCCCATACACTTACATACGCATAGAATAGCATTACGTCTCAACGTTAGTTAGCCTGGACCCACAATGAGCTCGTCATCAGCAATTCAAACATTGGCCTCTTTGCAAATGATTTCAAACAGATGTATGAGCGATAAATACAAATATTGCAATGACAACAATGGGAACAATAGCAACATGTTCGGAGCCGGTGTGAGTAAGCAAGGTCGAAATCTACTAAAACATAATTAGTTCATTCGATATCAGACGGGACAAGCTCTAAATTAACAGGATAGGAATAGCCTTCCAGAACCATCCAATTGCCATCGTTGCAGTTAGTTGTTTGCATACTTCTCAAATGCAATTACCATCTCAGTCAGTAACATGCATCGGGTTACATCAATCACCCTATTAATCCGGACAAAGAAGGCTATTCGTCTGACAGGACCTATCCATTGGTTGCACTGCCATTCATATTAACGCCAACACATGAACGGAATGCTTCGAATAGATTCACTCCGTCTTTGATTGTTCCTTTATCTTAATCATCCGTATCGCTGCATTGGTTATTCTGTACTCGCATTTCGGTTGATTAAGCAGATTAACTGAAGAAATTTTCGTACGTATATGAACACTTTCGGATTTTTCCGTGCCATAAGATGAGTAAAAGGATGTTGTCGTCATAGGAATTGGTACAACACGCTTGCTGTCTATGTTATGTCCTGGGAATATCGCCGCGGTTGGGGTTGCACTTTTTTTACGCTGTTTATAGAGTATCGCAGAAACACTGTATGACGTCATGACGACGTCGGGAATACTGCAATGCACAATATAGCACATTTCCTCCTCCTAGGCAATACGATGGTTATCGTGTCTGTGGGGGTTTGTTATTCAATATATTATTATCTTAGCACCCATGATGAATGAGCCTCGGAAATTAAATCGCTTTCCAAAAGTATTCTGTATTAATCTTATTGCAGCCAACGAGATTTTCACAGAATGGTTGCTGTAGGTCAATGAGCATTCTCAAGGGTTATTTGTTCTCCCACACACTGTACAATTGCATCTTGAATAATTTAAGCTTTTCTATTTCACCCAGTGTTCTCGTGCTCAACACCTACAGGCCATTCTCTCTCATCGGCAAGATATTGTCCACGGATAATTGGATTCACAAACGTACTGCAGTTATGAAAGTCTGTATATTAATATAATATGATATCGGATATCATACAAGCATTATCTTCTGTGTATCGTAGACAGGCCCTATGCCGACTTTTGAGATATCTGTTGGGGACTGCAATTATAGTTAACCAAGCTTGTCAATTGTCATCTGCAAACCAATGTCTCATAAACTTTCGTAACTCTTTTTATTCCCATGGCTGTGCACATCTTCAGTCACTATCGCCCAAGACTCACGCAATTAAGATAACCCTCAAACATGGATGTATTTGTCGAAGGCAAAACCTGCATGTCAGCCATAGTAATCAAACATGCTTTCACCCGACATTAATAACTTCCGGTTCATGTCTGCGTGTGAAGAACAGCTACAAATAATTATTTTGATAATGATTATAAATGTATGAGGCAAGGGAGCATGTGGGGTTGGCTGAGTATAAATATAAGGCATCAACGCAATGGAAGTGTCCATATATTGTGTGGTTGGCTGTAAATCAATTGATTCATACGACATAAATATGGCGCATTCATGCTTTCCCCATATCTCACATATCGACTGATGGACGCGGTCGACCATCAACAAATATTACATAGAAAATTGCATTGAATCAGTTTCGTTCATGAATCCCGACATTCATCTGCTTGGATCGATTCATTGCGCATGTGCGCTTGCCCATGGTAAAATACATACTTATTAGCTCCAAGCGTTTGATAGTCGACGTCCTGTCAATAAGTTCAGCAAATTACACTACCGGTCAAGGAAACCATCCTACGACCACAACCATCAAGTTCCCTCTCGGCATGAAGTATATCAGTACAGGGAAATGTGATGCCCATTCGTCACGGGTCCATGCTTCTCGTACCCATACGAACAATAACTACGTTGATCAGGCTATTCAGTTTATTGCATATGAAGATGCGCAGGTGAAGGTGAATGTATTGCAGCAACTCTGATGTTGATAAGCTAAGGATACAAACCTTTAACCGTATACAAGGTAACCCGGCGTGGTCGATGAAAAACACCTCCTACATTTTTTGTATCTGGTTGGATGGATCGAAAGAAGATGCAGAGTGGAAGCGAGTGTGTGTGTGCCTGTGTACTTATTACCAAACTTGTAGCGTTGCACTACTGGATGGTTAACCAGACTCTAAAAATTCTCTTCGCATCACCCTCTAGTGCTTATCCACACTATTAAGTTGCATCGGATTGCTAGTTTTTATTCTTGTTTGAAGTTATGAGAGTTAGTGACATTCCCTGGGAATTTGCGAAATATGTGGTACCGCATTTTCGGCTCCTAAAGGTATGCAGGAAGTCATCAATCATAATGATTTCTATGCGTTGCCGCTGTAAAAAATAATTACTATAATAATCTTGATCAAGCGACGGATGCAGATGTTGCCAATTTAATTCCCTTGTATCCTGGGTGGTACTCACGTGACATAATAAATACGTTATGATGCTGATGATGGTGATTTGCTTATATGAGACATTATCATGTGTGCATCGTCTATTTCTCTGTAATGATAGATTGTTGGAAAAATGTGCATTATATCGTTGCGTTGGTATTAATAGTGAGCAGATAATAACATTATTCTTCACGATTAAAATAAATTCATTGTGAGAACTCTGCAAGCACGTATAGCCCGCGATTAGTCCAGCTTGTACAATGCTATGATTTGCAGTTTTGCACCGAGCAGTTATGAAGGATCACATCAATGATGATAATGCTGCATCATAAATTCGTGCACAGGGGGTTATGGCTTGAATGATTTTCAATCGAATAAGAAATCTATTACGACGAAAAGAAATATGTTCTACAGCTAACAGATAAAAGCCGTTTGTACACCTTTTCGTTGAGTTCTTACTTAACTGATCACCAATCGATTAAATATACGCACTAGCGTTGAAGCCATCACATACACATACCATATGAATGATATGGCGCAATTTATATGTCGCTGTGCAAATGCAGAACATAGTCTGCGTTTATGAGATATCTCAAGCCTGAACAGCTAGTCACAATGGCGTCGTAATAATACCAAAGTTGGGATTTTTATGTCTGTTAGCATAAACATTGCTTGATGCTGTGTCATTTTTGGCTAGGTGCTACAGGACGACATTGGTCATTCGTATTGTCATTTTCTTTTTCAATGAAAGGATGGACATGTATATAAGCAAACAGATATGCATATTGTAGATCCCATTATATCATTGTTCTTGCGCCACTGTATAAATTCTAAACGCCATTACAATTAAAGGGCTATATGATTACACCATTATGACGCCTCAACAATCGTCTCATATTTTACCTCTTTTTTAGTCAAAAAATTGATGTAATTTCACCAGCTTGGCCAATATATGCTTAAGTAATATCGTCATACCAGCTTGTGTGCATTTATCGAATGAAATATTCATTACATTTTTTTTAAGTGTTGTTTGACGACAGTGCACGCAGGTATATAACTATTGATCTCTAATCAGCTATCAGCCGTATTATTATTTAAACAAAATTAAGACGCTCCTCCTTCGCATCTGGTATATTGAATCGAAGTAACGCTTGCGATTTGCTCTAGAGCAACCAAGGTACGACCATGAAACTATGCAAGTGGAGGTCTCGTTGGTTCGTCGTTGAATGGGATTTATGCAACAAGTGGTGCTGTTGATGGCAGTTCAGTGTATGCGTCATTGGCTGTAGAGTGGTATTTGGAAACAAATACAGAAAAATGCAATCCTACGACGGTTATTCACGCGTCGTCTATAACAGTCTCCACGGAGACACATTGCTGTATCTCATAATATAATATGCTTTGACAAAATTGAGACCTGCAAACATTCAGGGTTTATTGGGTTGTTCTGATCAAAAAGTACATCTACATAGCACATTATTGTCATCACTCATCATAGTATATAAGTTCGTAAATGCCAAGAATGAAATATAATCGACCTTACCAATCGTGATTTAGAAGTATTACTTATTTCATCATATGCCTCATATATCCAGTCGGTGGGGGTTAAACATTGCATGGGTATCAACCATGTTTAGGCTAGTAATTAATGAACGGATGGTGGTGTGTATGACAGACCTGCATAATTCGAACCCGAAGTCTAGACCAAATAGCAATCTAACATGCCTTGCTTGGTCTCTTATAAGGTGTTCAAGTACAAGCTTATTAGGAGTCCGCTATCAAACGAAGATGCGGAAGTGGCAGACAAAAGGTTACCCAAAGAGTCATTTATCACTCGGGTGCATAATTATTGCAAGCATTCGGCAGTTACCTCCACATTAGCAGCATCTCGCATTGCTCAAAACGGAACCACTACCGCTCCATTTCATCCACATCTATTCAGTGCCCTATATCACGTATAGATATGTGCAATGTTGGAGCTCGCATAGATATTTCGTAAAATCTGCGTTCTTTTCATCACCGCGACGTAAAAATAAGAGAGCCTGTGAGGTGCGAATGTTAACACATGGGGAACACATGGTGTAGTCGATTACTGTGAGCAACATCAAGGATTGTAAGGATTTTACGGACTGCATGCAGACCGTGTGTGTATTTAAGGGTTGTTTTATGTGCAGCTTTGTCAATCGACCATTTATTTGTGTCGTACGGGTGATGCCTGAATACGACATCATTACAGGCTAGCTATGCGCTTTTCCACGGAAGTGCATTATTTCATTGAACAGCGGTAAGCTATCAATCGATGCTCAAAATGGACTCAAGGCTTTGTTATTAACCGACAGCGGCATGTGCCATGATAACAGCTGTTTCTATATGTAATGCAATCATAATTCCAATATATTAAGTGAAAAGTGAGATTAATACTCTCTGCGCGCATGGAGGGTTGGTCATAGGAGGGCTGAGGGAATGTTACATGCTACTACCACAACAAGCATTCAGTTTAGTTAAATGCATAGTGACAGCTGCTGCCTGCCGGGTTAACACCACTATCCACTGATGTAGGCCCCAATTACGTGGGTGATGTAGATATCTGATCTAGCTTGGGATATCGCAATCAAAAGGAATACTTTTATAACCTATTGAGATTAGAAAATGGATTCGTTTGAGAGATGTTGATATCTTATATATATCGCTAGTTTCGGATTAGTGGGACAAGATACAGTTTTGGTTAAATAAGATTTCCACTCCGCTTACCCCATATATCCGTTTACAACAATTTACAATCTTTGACTGCTAACATTAGGTGTTTGAGTAAGGAATGCCTTCACAAAAAGTTGTAATGGCCTTGTCCTAAAGCATGCACGGAATGGCGCAGTTTTATCAGAGAGCATTAGAAACATGGTTGTGGTATATTTTACAGGGAAAATGCTCGACTGACTGGCAAGATGTCCTCGCGTTACAACAGATAGCTGCATCATTTTTGTTGAAAGCCGTAACGGTTGCTGTAACGCTGTTATATCCCATATACCCCATATATATATATATATATACATATAAATGTTGTTCAGTGTAACCGATTGGTGTTGACATATGTCAGCTAGAACTTGCACTATGACTTTAATTTGGAAGGCATTCCAAATATTTAATTCCCCTACCAGCGACATATTATACGACAAATCAAATGGATTTCAGTTTGTTTGCAATAACCATGCGACACATATGTAATGCTAAGGAATCCAAAAAAACTAATAATCAGGATGAAAGGGGACGAACCAGTCGCCATCGGTCATGGTCATTTGCATTAATGGACCTTGTGAATCTTGCCAATGGGCGCTCAACTCTCTTAATTGGTTTCATCATGAGTATGGATTTACTGGAACACAAACCAAGGCATACCGAGTACGAAAGGGAGTGCCTCAATCTGCCACATAAAGGACAGGTACCAAAAAACACACTATATACAGATAGTGACCTTGAAACGCTTGTACCCGCCACTTACACGTCACATGAAATAGCCAACATAACACGAAGCTTATTGCATAAGTTCTCTTTTCTCAAGGGATTTTATGCCAATCTGGACATTGAAGATTGATGAAATCTCCTGTATGCGAAGAGGGCATCGGTTTATAAAGTCTGGTTAATTAAGATTGAAGAAAATTGGATGATGCTTCATTCAATGTCTCACCTTCTTGGGAAATATATAATATTATACTCTGATCAGGCATCAAATATATGGACCCAATGCATATGCAAAATGATAACTTATGACGATGAGCATAAGTCGACTGTCTATAGTTGTTGTAACCTGTCCTCCAGAAATGAACTGTCCGTTCGTACACAGCATGCAAGGTGACATTGCTCAGTTAATTTCTTTATGATTATCTCTACAGTTATAAGTGAATTTGCTTCATCATAAAGACTACATTCAAAACAGCAATATAAGTACGGCTTTATGCCCGCCCCTTCCCCCCTCCCCCATCTCCTTTTAATGACCATATTTCTTATAGCCTCAAAATCGATATAGTCGTGCCTACTCGCAACTCTGCGAGGGTTATCTACACACAACTATTAATCAATATTGGCATCACATTTTGTCCTCATTCTTTTCCTTTGTCATTTCAAATGATTAATCTGTAACATAATACGGCAATCATATTCCAAGTGCCTAATCATTGATCAAAAATAATATTTGGAAATAGGGCTGCATAGGGAAAGACTCTATACTACCTTCATGCTTACGAGTAGGAAATATTCAGTGGGTCACGTGAAAATAAAGTGTCGAGCCCGTGTCTTTCTGTTATTGTTTTCTTACGTTGGACTAGCTTTCTATCAGTAGTTTAGATATCGATGCACATAATAATGCCTTGTAATCACCACCTTAGTACCGGTCTATATTGCATACCTGTTTATTTTGATATCTGACAAAGACAACACAACCATACCATTAGGGTAATTCTTCTGTCTGCGTGTCGCCTAAACGGAATAAACACATACTGGATCGATAGGCTGGGGTTGAAAATAGAGTTGTTGATAATAGGACAACAGTTTGGTGTAAATCGAACAGTTTTCAATGCAGAATGGTACAATCTACATCGTAGTATATTGTTAGCGCAATTTTCTCGTCTTTCTTGACTGCCTTTATTATAAAAGAATCGTAATTGAGCAATCGCCTGAATGCTACAAAAGCCCTGTATATACTCTGCTTTTGGCAATTATTTAACTACACGTCTGCCCCTATGCATTGGTATATGATCACTAAATAGCTTCATATGTATGTCCGAGTCTGCAAGATCTAGCACCGATGTATTATTTCATATTCAGGACATGCTATCAAAAAACGCATCAAAACACATGGCAGACTATTCATTGGCATTCCACAACGTTTATCCACTGATGTTTATTAACATACTTGTTTGTTTCAATATATTAAACCACCTAGTAGTGCATACATACAGCCACAAAGTCTGTCTTTATCAATATATGTGTGGTTGTAATCCGTTGAAGAGAGGCAGTTATAAAGCACGTGAAGCATTTACACGATGTGGCAGTGATGGGTAGAAACGACATCTTCCCACGAAGACAAAGAATAATAACTGTTTTACGAACACAAGGCATCTAGACAAGGATATTATGATTAGAGTGTAGTAACGGAGGCATTGACACATATCGTCATAGGCTGAATTTACAGCGGTTATTAATGTAATGTTTACCGCAAATGATAAATGAGTTTCGTAGGTGGTGAGTGCAATTACCAACTGCATGTTATAAGATGGTAAGCCAGCCAGGAAAGACCGACGGTGCTTATTGTGTATGCGAATCGTGACCATGGAGGTTAATTACATTCACAAACATTACATTAAGTGATTGTACGTTAATTATGTCAGTTTATACCTGTCAACCTGAACACAGATAACTTATCGATGGTAAAGATGACTGAAACACTATGAATATCTAGCAGTGCACAAAGTCATACCAAAAATGCCGTAACATTAAAAGGCCAACACTTAAAAGTTAAGCAAAATGCATACCACAATTTATAATATAACACATTGCCACCCAACACCAACAGTGACCATACATTATTGATCTCTGCGAGATGATCCACCTTCATCGTAGTAACCCTTCATCGCTCTGAAAATATTGTAACATCTCCTAGGACTGGTTTTTATTACAAAAGCACGTACAATTGATGCATCAAAATAGGCATTTAGATTTGTTATATATCCTTCTACCTTTCATTCTCTTGCTTGCTTTCAGAACACCTAACGCCACATTGATTATCTCATCACTTCTATACCGCTACCCCACTATATATATCCGCTAAAGTGCGATACGAACTCTGCCTTGAAGCATTGATACCGCCAAACAAAACTGTTGATAAGGTGAAGTGAGATATCAAGGGTACAACCTAACACGGCTGCGCTTATAGTCAATAGCATACATAATGCAATCGCTGCCACAAATGCCACAACTTCAGCCAACATGATGATAAGGTGAAATACCAATGAGCTATTGTAGCTCGTTGCCTGACGCAAATATAAGGCAGAGGGCGTCCCTGATAAGCGTTTACTAACCCTTGACACGTTGCACTGAAGCAAAAAGTGCACCAGCCTTCCCTCAATCGAATCAGCCTCACCAAACCATGAGTTAGTAAGACCCTAAGATTAACCAAATTTGACCCAACTCTGTGTATATCACAAGTGACATCTGACGTCTGTGTTAAAACAAATGACAAAGTTAGCGTCGTAATTGCGATGACGTTAAATGCCAATGAGCTGCAGCAGTTGCCCAACCCATTCGCACACAATAGTGGGTACAAAGAAAGCTTCATCTACTTCAATGCTACTCATGTTGGAAGTTACTAAGAGTGTTCGTTAGCCTAAGGTTGGTGCGGCTACTAGACGATTGTTCGTTAGTAATGCAGGTGACATTAATGCATTTTGCAGCGCGGTGATTACTTTTCGGTTTCATTTCATGCAAATCATCAGTTCTTAGTATAACTCCTCAATCAAGACTGTTTTGTGTCAAGCCTTTTTCTGAGATTTACATACTGTTATCATTAAAAAGCAACTGCAGCCTCATACCGGGTTGTGATACCATTAATGTACTGCAATGTTAACCAATTATTGATTACCTTCCATTACTATTCCTCTGGCCTTCTCAACAACAAATTGTCACGAAATGAAGCACATAAAGAATCCAGTAGATCTGAGAGCAATGAAAGATATTGGGATAAGATAGCGGTTGTGTGATGCTGCAGGAAGCAAAATCATCGATTAACATGTTCGCGGGATTGCCAGCAATTCAATCCGTGTCAATGTGCAATAGTACCTCGGTAGCTACCAGATATACAACACCATATAACCCATTTTCCGTTGGCGAGAGACTGATTATATGGTATGCCACATTCTTCTTACATTGTACGGTACGTGTGATGTGATCGACCACTCTCAATGGCAGACTACACAACATAACGTCATGCGCTTACATAACATCTCTGCAATATGTGACGTATCGCAAGTGATTTAATCCGACCTTGACCTATGACCAAGCGATTACAATCAGCGCGTCATACATAAACAAACATGCATGGTCAACATGAATTTACGATAATAGGACAAAAAAAACCACTCGTCGATCACAACACCTAATCATTGAGAGACAATTTGTTGAACCTTTGCAGTGGTTACGCGTGCAGGCAAAGGGGTTCAGTATCTGAAAGACATGTCTGGCTAAGTTATTGAATGTCCATGACTTTCATCAACTAGCTGTAGATTTATAGAAAATTAACAGCAAACGAGGCGAATGAATCGAGTAATAACGGACCTAATTTAGGAAAAACAATGCATTGTTTCTCTGAAATCTTGCGTTTGATTATAAAATGTTGTGGGCATGAGTTGTGTGATGTTAGTTATTTAGATTGCTACGTCACATTTTGTACAAAGCCAAATAGAACCATTTGTATGTCCACATCTACCACAATACTGATGAGAATCTACCGAAATGCTGTATACTAAACGCCTTCAAACGGCAGACAGGGTATCGAGTGACATTCCGCTTTTTTTAACCGCTTATCATCATCGACATTTGTCGAATGTAAAGTACAGTATTTGGCTTGGTGCACATGTGATGTTTATGCAACTGATGATGATATCCTCTTTCAAAAATATCATCTATGCTTTATGAAACCATTTAATCAATGGGGTAATTTTATCGCGTTGTTATCGTCTCATGTGTAGGAGTTCATGCCCAAAAGAGGGCGAGGCCACTGGTAACACCTTCCATGTAATCAATCAAACTTGGCACTGCTACACGGTACACCGCCCGAGGCAGCTGCTGTCTCTCTGTGTGCTGTGAAATGGAACAGCTGCCTTTGTGCACATGTTCTCTAAGCATCCGGAAAAAGAAAAACAAGACTAAAGACACCATTGCAACGGCGATTTCGGCAATAACATCTGGCACGCTCGCGAGACCGGGGTACTTGCTCGATGACAGATTGCATGCACATATGGTAACAGCCTCCTCAGCATGGAATCTTTTCACTAATCTTCTAGTCACGGATATGTTATTTGAGGATGTTTAATTAGCTGTAACGTATCAGTTTACGGATTTAAATAGATTGGCGTGAGGGTAGATAACTTGTTGAAGATAGTTACGCTATGTGTTCCATGTTTTAATATTGGTGACTGACGCATCTATCAATTGACATCACCACCAGATCCCATAAATAATGCTCGCCGCTTTTCACCCAGTAGAGTGAAATAATGATTAGCTCATAACATATGTTAATACAGTTTGCAAACACACGGGGCAGAATATTCAAATGGAAATATATCATGGGGCACATTCGTGTCTACATGCATCAGACAGTTTTCTCAACGTTCTGCGATAAAATTCACCTCAAACACTCTGGATAGTAAATGATATTGCCATACTGTACGCATCGTAAATTATGTTGAGAATTTGCTGCTGTAATATCGATTTAAACAATACAGGAAAGACAGTTATCTTTCTTTATACATTTGGGACATAACTCAGGTAGGGTCTGTTTCTCAGCAAACTACTCCGTGTCACTGGTTACGCTGCCAAGCTCATTTGATTGTCGTTAGGCGGGACTACACGGCAGATGTACACCCTCATTTGCGCTGGTAGCTGCCTTTCACCTGTTTCTTTATTGGGCGCAGTTAAACAATTTCCGTAGAATTCATTCAAACCACATAGGCATAGTAGAATTTATGAATTTACGATGGGGTCTGCAAGAGTTTTAATGCTTAATAAGATGGACGCGCAATGCCAATATCGGAAGCAAGCGCAAGATAACTTTTGATAAAAGAACTTTCCAGGCAATTGCGTTGGAGCACTATGTTACAAAGCCTGATGTGACATACGCCTATGTATGTTTTATACTCTAATTGGATGAATGCAGCGTATTATCATTTATCGGCTAAATTTCACGAATGCTTTGATTCTTTATAGGATTCTCGGTTCTGAAACTCGTCGCTGCATGTTTTCATATAAAATAATACAATTACTCAGCCCCCATATATTGTACTTCTGGTAGAATAAAATGCCCCGCTTTGCATTTTGCAATAAGCAAGCATAGCGCCGACTGGTGTCCAATAGAAGTGCCTGATGCTTGACGGCTGTGGCTAATGTGACAAATATTAGTTGGAAACTTTAGCCATAACTTAGTTACTAAGTACGCATTGGTATGCGCCAACGTAGATTATACGACACGAAGGACTGTATATCGTGCAATGGACTTCAAAAGCAATGATGTACGGCGCTAATGTTATGTATATGTGGCACGACACGACTTTCTCCAATGCATGTGATCGATCTTAACCAGTATCTATTGTACGCAGAAGCATAATTCGGCATTTAACTGGATTAGTTTATCCTCGTCGTGCAAGCAAACACACAAAGCAAGCGTGTTGATCTATTTGTTTAGGCCTTTAAACGCAGCGTAATCTGATATTAGCCATATTCTGAGACGATGATATACACCAATATAGACAGAATAAATAATGTGCATGGCATTAGAGGGACCTAGTCAAATTGACTTGATCAACGAGTATGGTATGGGTCAATAATATGACGCTTATTGCTCAAGTGACTGCACCCTTTCTTCCCAATTTGTGTGTCTTACCAGTGTTTATACCACATAACGGTTGTGTGCAACAAATTGGACAGTTGTATAAAGAAAATAATCAAACGCACCTGTTGCCTATCAGAGGGCACGTTTACAATGACTCATCAATTCGCAACCCTTTCCAAGAATTGTACGAATGTGCATTTAAATCTAAATATTTTTGTTAATGATACATGAACGTTGCTTGTGATAGTTAGTTAACACAATTGATATGGTAACGACAACAGAATTGTGAACATATGGACAATTATGTACATCGCATCGGCGAATGATCACTTCTAAGCACTTTCGTTAAACAATACTCTTATCATTGCGCACTCACTTCCCATTGATCCTGCTATAAACAGCACAATCACCGCGTTCTAACCGGACCTCAGTCTGCGAAGAAATCCATTCAGGCATTGGACATAAATCAGTGTGGTATTTTGATAGCTTTAGAGGATAAACACACATGAAGGCAGGAAACCACTGATGTTAATATGTAGCAATACAATACTCTTGACAAAGGACCATATCTTTTATCCAACTTATTCGACTTATCAGTCAATATTGTTCCGTCCCTTTTCGCTATAACTCTATCACACTTTTTGTAGCGCTAGTTTGGGATGTTACTACAGACAAATATGATACACATTTGTTCAAATAACTTTAATTTAGTTAGTTTTATTGTTCTTTGCTCAGGCTGTGCTACTCCAGATATGCGCTACCCAATATGTCAATTATCTGTACATTGAAAAACCCACTGCTGTTGATCTACAATATCTATAAATACACACGCACGCGCGCCCATGAATGTATATGTATGATGCACCTGGCTAAGGAAGATGACTCGCTTCTGGCACCACCATTAATTACATTGCTGTTTACCAGTCCGGCCATATCATAGGTAGCGATAACATGATGATAAGAAAAAGGACAATTCACCAACGGCCTAAGGAAGCATGTTTACCAAAGCTTGTAGTGGTATGAATCTTCTATTCCACTGCTGAATGTTTGATTAAAATTGTGACGTTATACTCGATGAATCCATCACAAACGTTCTAATCCCGCAATGCATCGCCACTATTTTGTAGGCATTAGGCCTGATAATAAAGTGGGGATGTTTTACATTCAATTTACATTATTAAGGAAGATAATGACAGCAAAAGCCTTCGATAAATGTTTAGAATAATGTGACAGCATCGCAGAGTACGTCATCGAAATGTTTTTACATGAGAATACATGATGAACTAAGTGTGCCCTGCCCGGGTTCCTGGTACATATATTCGTTGCAGAGTTCCATGACTTACGAAGCTGATACTTTGGATTACTTGTTGGCTCATGGCTCTGTAGGATTTGAGCGCGTTGACCCAGAAACATAGATACTCTTTGGTGGAGCATCGAAACATCCGTATTTCAGTTTTGCCTTTCTACTTGCTGCCCTGCCATTGTTTTCCACTAAATGTGCGAAGACTAAGATACACAACATAAAACGTTTGGTTAGTCCTCATGGTATAACTTATTTAGTTCGCGAACTCCTGATATCTTTTCTGCAATTGTTGCTAAAGTATGTCTAGCATTAGTAACCAGCACAATTTGTTGGATTTTATCCGCATTTCAAATAGCATTATTTACTAGCGAACGAACAACATTCCTTGCAAATCTACATTTGCTGTAGCAACAAATATTCCCGCATGTTCTAGATATTGACAATTTAGGGTTTTATCGTTTGAGTGTTACAATCTGTTTCGCGTACCTGATTCGTAGTTTAATTTTTATGGAGCATGTGCATATACCTAAATCACATAGCAGGTTCTTTTTCTAATAAACAACTAGCTAAACAAATCCAAGACTGGCGGATATATGTGCATGATATGCTATTGAAATGGAACTGATTGATGTGTGCTGGGATATCAATCAGTCCATCTAGCCTATTTATATGTGATATGGTCCCTGTAGAAGAATTTTATTGAGCATTGAAGGCCACTGATGACATGCGTTCATTTTTCCTGTAAATCATTTTTACTCAGTGAAGATATCAAGGTCGAATCATTAGGTCACGATGCCACAGAGATTAAAGTCACTGTCGGTGATATTGTCCGAGCTTTTTGCCATATAGCACACTCCTCTCAGCAAACCACGGTGTGCGAGATAGCTGGTTTTCCTTTTGCTATATCGTACAAAGCTTGCAGCCGTCGCACGACTAGTCTCAACTTCACCCTGATCTATCTCGATTTGAAAAATTCCCAACATCGCAATACCATGAAGCCGCCTGATGTACAGAATATCTTGCAAACGTTATAGCGAGAGACATCCATTGTTTGTTAGACCTTTATCTGTTAGATTGGAACGTCTTGCCTCAGTTCTGCAGTTACTTGCTAGGGGTGAAACTGTACATCTGCTACCATAACTAGCATCGAGTAAAGAAGCACGACAACACTCGTTACTGAGTAAATCTAATTCGTGGGCACTGAACATCCCCGAAGCCTAGAATCAAATCAAACAGATATTTTATGTAAGCAGTAATAATTTCCCGCAACAGACCCTTCATTATCCTGAATGTCTGAACTAAAACCCTTTAAATGCACACAAAAACTATACAGCGTATACTTTAATTCACAGATTATCATGTTATTACAACTGACCAAATAATAGTGTGGTTGGTCAAGGAACCTGCTTAATAATCGCGTGCAATTGCAATAAGTGTATTATCGCGTGCCCACGAGAAATATGGATGTACACACCTGGACCTTCAGTGAACTCGTGTTTTACCCCATATCACCCTTGTGACCTTGCGATAACTAACACAAATAGTACAACAGGTAGAAACTTTTACCTGCAAGCTGTAAAATCATGCAGCCACATTAGCTAACGGTATCACAGGACTCGATGAATTATTGACAGATCTATGCAAATTGTTGATATTGTATCAATACTTTTAGTACCAATGGTAACACGCGATTGGGCTTTAAGACACTCACTAACACATGAATATAACCCATTGGCGTTATTTATTAAAAGGCCTGGTCTCACACGGGGGTGTTAACCCTTGTTTCGTATCCCAATTCAAAAATGTCTGTTTTCATACTCATGATTCCACACACTCATACCATTACTTATCAGGGTGTCACCCGAGTCATCTTATTATCCAAGCCATGTGTGCAATTTCATGGACTGAATAATGCCATTATATTCCCTACGGGCGCTTTTGTCAGTAATGATGAATGAATTGAATTTAACATACCGCGCTTCCGTGATTAATTATACTGGTTGCAGAAGGTTGTAGCGGTGTCTCATATATCAGTTGCAAGATAGTCGCAGTCGTAGTGAGGAATGTCATTCATCTCTATCAAATAGATTTTCAGGGATTATATTCGGTTTAAGTTACGAAGAATACATAGATTATATGCTAATATTGGCTCTATGCAAAGGATATATTAGTGCGACATCGCTATCACAATATGACAATGAGAAATCGCTCCACTTATTCTGGAGACCGTAAATAATCCTGAGGTTTTGTATTATGAGTTTTTTCGCATTTACTGTTTAGTGAAAAACATCCGTAGTATGTCACTTAGCATATTATATAACCAATATAACCACAAGCTTTGGAAATCTAAGACAGTTACAAACATGAAAGACTGACGTGACAGTATACTCATGTCCCTATTGTTCCAATACCTGAGTTAACATTATTTGTCTGAAGAAAATAAAGCAGCACGACTACAACTACAAATATAACAGGTCTATAACGGCAGACATTCTGCAGTTCATATATTATGCTAAATACATTACTCCCCAAAACCATGAACACTTAAATATAAAAGCATATTACTTTCATCCCTTCTGTGCAATTATGTTTGGTTTTTTTCAACAAAAAAGATCAATGTGGCTAACGGCGAGGTTATATGTGATACAATAGTAGTATTTGCTTTCGCAACAATATTTGAGTTAGTTACCTTAAAGACGCAAAAGAAGCACCAGTGGTACTGGGAACGGCGCGATACTACGTCAGCCAGTACATGGCCTGAAACAGGAGAGACATGAAATAAACGATCATCATGTTGTGATCCCGAGTTCACGTCGCCGAACTCTGCTTATATCCGACACCATAACAGTCAAATTGTCATATGAATTGGAAAATATAAATCATTTGTATACACTACATTGTCGATTTATCTGCGCTGAGTGAACTCGTAGACCATAGTTCTGAAAGGTGCAGTTCGTCCAATGTATGTTTTGACTACATCGATTTTGCAGATCAATGCTAAGGCATCTTACTACGTGATTCGTGACAAAAAACGGACCGAAAGTGATTTATCATTCAATGCCTCGATTTATGAGTGAGATTACAACTGCTCTGACCTGTCAGAGGGGCTGTTATGTTTTCATCGATAGCTTGTTGTTTGTTCGAATTATAGTCGTTTTTAGCAACGTAGGCTATGTACGACTCATCGGTAGTGTCCCGATACATAATATTATAACAATTTCGCCAGGCAACATTTGGTATATTTTCTTATTAATTGACGCAAGAGTGCAGTCGTAAACCAAAGCTCTGATTACAGAAAGCTGTAGCAACTCAGATGTAGGATAATGTCTGGTAACGCATAGTTTTCAATAAATAATGTATAATGCTTACAATAATTTACTGCGAGCTTCTGCGGTTTCTTTCCTCTTTTTGCACTCTCGCCAATTGATGGATCATTGGGATGTCAAGGGTTTACCATGGGAACCCTCGCTTTTATGGATTGGTACAAATATATCATCGGTCGGTTTCCGGCGTTGCTTAATGTACCAAACGGATTTATTGAGTCCATACCAAGATTCGGCAAGCGATTCTCGATGAGTTGCATTGCAGACAAACTTAGCCATATCATATACTTGCTCGTCATTCAATTTGTCTAGATTAGGAATGCCACAAGAATTGTGTAGTTTCCTTCCAAAACATTATTATTTGGTATAAAAATGTGTTGCCTGGGTTCATCGACTAATATATGCATCAGGAAACTTTAGTGCAGTGTGTCATGCTCAACCAAAAGAGGTACCTCGTTGTCTTATTTGCTAACAGCCAATTGATCACATGACCCCGTAAACCCTGGTTTTTGACCTTTCATAACAATATACCATGGTCTACACATACCAGTTGTCTTGGAATACCTAAATGGTATGTCGCAAATACGAATTTGGCTAAAGTAGGCTACTAATCATACATCTATTCGAACAGGATGTGTCAAATTAGAACCAACAATTGGACGGCATAGCTAGAGTGTTAATAATACTAAATCATACTCTATTCAACTAAGTCGATGATATTTGCATAAAATATTTTGTTATCTTGAATACATCTCAGTGTACACTCTCCAGGAGACAAATAACACCAGGTAAAGAGAATATTTCAATAAAGATGGCGCTTCCGGGATGCTCCGGGGTTTTCGGGGGATAGCTCCGACAATAAATTAATGCTTGTGCTAACCACAAACGGATGATAATGTTAGCTCTTTGTGAAGGTTGCACGACGCATTTGATTATACAGGCATATTGTTGTGCAAGGCACAATATCTATAATAAATAAACATCGATCAACCTTATCATCATTAAAACATAACGTAATCAAATATATGCCATGCGATCGCCACGACTTGAATAAATGTCGTTCGAATATCTTTGCATAGCGATGAATCATGCAGCATTTCCCTACGGACGTATAACGTTACAAGCATCCCTTATTCGCCATAGTGATGCACGGATGCGCATATATCCATTATAATCAATTGCAATCGTAGGTTGCCCACCAATATACACATCAGAGCTTAAGGGTGTGTGTGGCGTAGGAGGGCGAAACGCCTGTTAGATGCCTCTATTCCACATAGATATCACACAGTTATGGCAATTGTTACGTCGGCACACTTTGCGTTCTTCATACTAATCAGTCATTGGTTCCCTTGTGGCCGATTGATTCAACACCCTTAAGCAACCTGCCTCCATATTGGACAAATGGGTGATGGTTATTAAGATATTAGTAAAACAATTGGAGTACGTGTGTTAATATGTATATATGTATACGTATAGATATATATATAAATATATATATATATATATATATATATATATATATAATATATATATATAGATATATAAATTTACATATCCATATACATATATATATGTATATATATATACATTTATATATATATATATATATCTGCATATGTATATATACATATATATATGTGTGTGTATATATATATATATATGTATATATATATATATATATATATATATAAATATATATATATATATATATATATATATATATATATATATATATATATATATCTATATATATATATCTATCTCTCTATCTATATATATATATATATATATATATATATATATATATATATATATCTATATATATATATATATATATATAAGGCATTCGGGCGGGCCGTCTTCTCGGGACGATATGCTACTTGGACAAAACGCGTACAGATACATAAACTATGCTCCAAAAGAATGTTTGATATATTTTGTTAATGGCAGTAGCATATGATGTTATAATTGATCTTTTATAAGAACCAGTTAAATAAAACAAAAAAACGAAGTAACTAGAGGAATACGAACTTAAAGCGCACACAAAAATACATATAGCCCAATACAACTCGGGCTATATATTCAACATTCAATAAACATACATGACACGAATACTAGAATACGAAGTAAATAGAGGAATATGAACTAGAAGCATACATGATACTACACAGGAGCATACACTCTACCGCAGGCATGGAGATGCTGGGATGGGCTGATATTCTTGGCCTTGTAGTCGCCTCACAGCTTGGTAATCTTCCCTTGTAGATCCGTGAACTTTGTGCGTTGATGTCGACGGAGCTTTCCTTCTGAAACCAATGGAAACCAGGCAGGCTTCTTCGTGGAGGATGGTAATCAGCTTATATAAGTTAATTTGGCAACGTCCTTTGACGTCGTTGTTGATCCTGATGGAACGTCGAAACACACTCCAACTGGCGATGTCCCAGGTAGTTGATGTGTGCCAGGTGGTTGAGACGTAAACGTAGAGCTCCTGCAGTCTGTCGTTGATCGTACGGTCTTGAAGTTTCTTGAACGCCACTCAATGTGTTCCGCAGGTAGGAAAGGGAGAGAGAGGATACGGCGTATTTTCTTGCAAACAGCGGGGTCCTCAGTGTATGCCGAATGAAGGCCAACATCCTGGACCTTCCTCCATACCGCCTGGGCCCAGTGGAAGGCAGGCCAGGGTGCACAAACAATTTTGTGAACATAATTACATATCAAGCCAACACACCTTGCATACTAATTAAGCCACATGAAACCAGTGTGTTTTCGTGCAATTATGATTAATATGCTATAGAAAGCATCTAGGGTAGATGTTTGATATAGTGAAGACATATTGATGAGGCCTTTGATTAGGGCCTTGGAGAGGATGACATCTTCTAGTTAATCACTGGCTTTGCTGTCTGCACAAAAAGGTTCTATCATATACCTACTCACAAAATACCTCCATCAGTCATTATTCATAAATACCATTTTCAATATCCAGGACACGCTACTGTCGGGCAAGCATACATCTACATATAGCTGCCCAACGGGACAAGTCTATATGTCAGATCTGCGGAACAGCCCTATCAAATTGAACCGCCCCACACGAATCACTAAGGGCCTAACAATTGTATCAACTGACAAGTGCTCAGTCTGACCACTTACCGAAGCGGACATAGAGTAGCTAGAGATCCAGTGCCGTAGACAGTTTTCATAGGCTGCGGATATGTAAATGACTTAAATTAATTGTCTACAAGGGAGGATAATAGCTTAAAATTCCCTTCCCATATATTCCACCACGTCTCTCGAAAGGCAGCTTTCCACCGCTGCGACTGTTTCACATTCCTTTGGTTTTGAAAATCAGAACAGAAACATAATTAATGAATTCGACTGTCGTGTGGGAAATGTAAAGATGAATATGCATACAGGTTCTCATAAAACCATTGGATACAAAAAAGCTGAGGAATGTATGTAAATAACGATTAATTTGTACGGCAGCTATTATGCAAATAGAAACGGCGTCCGTGGCAACATCTTCTGGTGACATATGACGTCACAACGCCCTCGCTTATCTTCGCGTGCGGTCTGGAACTTCAGGAATGTGTTGTTTGTTTTTGCTTATTTCTTGTTTACTTGATCAAAAATAGCACTGCAAGTTATTGAAAAGAAAATCACGTTTTATGTAATCCCGAAAATTCATATTTTAGCCAATATTTTCCCGTTAATCATCCGTATAGCTGCATTACTTTTTCTGCACTCATATTTCTGTTGAGTATATAGATTGATAGTAGAAATTTGTGTACGTATATAAAAATTTTCGGGTTTTTCTGTGCCATCAGATGAGTAAAAGGATGTTGTTGTCGTAGGTATAGATACAACACGCTTGTTGACTATGTTATGTCCTGGGAATATCACCGCGGTTTGGGTTGCGTTAGCTTTTTACGCTGTTTATAGTTAATGGTTATCGCAGAAGCACTGTATGACGTCATGACGAAATCGGGTATACTCCAAAGCACGATATAGCAAATTTCCTCCTCCCAGCAGAACAATGATTAATCGAGTCTGCGTTGGTTTGTTATTCAATATATTAGTAGTTTCGCACCAATGATGAGCAAGCCTCAGAAGTTACATTGGATTCCATAAGTATTCATGATTAATCATATTGCAACAAACGAGATTTTCACAGAATGGTTGCTTTGAGCATTATCAGAGGTCATTTGTTCTTCATCACTTTGTACAATTGCATCTTGAATAATTCAAGCTTTTCTCTTTTACCAAGTGTTCTCGTGCTGAACACCTACAGGCCATTCCTTTCATCAGCAAGACATTATCCAGGGATAATGGTATTTCACAAACGTTTTGCATTTATGAAAGTCTGTATATTAGTACAATATGATACACGATAGCATATAATCATTATCTTCTGTGCATCGCCGAAAGGCACTTACGCCAACCTTTAGGATATCTATAGAGGTCTGCATTTATTGCTAACAAAGCCAGTGAATTGCAAATGCAAACCGATGTTTTATTAACTTCGGATAACAAAATTTTTGATTTGCGGAACTCCATGGTTGTGCACATTTCCATGATTGTGCACATCTTCCGCCATTATCGCTCAAAACTGAAGCTATAATGATTACGCTCAGGCATGGATGTATCTGTCATTATGATGTACACAACATTGCCGAAGTCAAACCCACAAGTCAGCCATAGTGGTTAAACATGCTGACGCCCGACAATATTAAATACCGAAACTGTCGGCGAGCAGTCTGCATGTGAAGAACAGCTATAATTAATTATTTTGATAATGATTAAAAATGTATGAGGTAAGGGAGTATGTGGGGTGAGTTCGGCGTGGTATAAATTTAAGTCATCAATGCAACGGGAATTTCCGTATACTGTGTGGTTTGCTATAAATCAATTGATCCATTTGACATTTCTATGGCGCATCAATGCTTTCTCCGTTTCCCATATCGATTGATGGACGCAGTCGATCATCAACAAATATTTGTTTTCACATTATTGTGGGCGACCATACACTAAACTGCATTAAATCTGTTTCGTTTATGAAGCTAGACATTTGACTGCTTAGACTGTATCGATACACATGTCAATCTCTCCGCAATGGCATTGTAATGGTAGCTGTCATATAAACACAATCATGCTCGTTCATCACCTTTGATACATCATATTGTTGTTGAACGTGATGGAATATATAGGTAATTTATTTCATATTGTCACACACCTCGGTATATCTCACCCTTTTGTGTGTGGTTTACCAAGTACCACTTCACATGCATCCTGCTTTGTCCATGCTAGGGTTTCATAATCTACCTCGTATTAAATGTTGAGCGAATAGGTAAGATGACAATGGACAGCTTGGGGTTCTATAATCTACCTGGTTTTACATGTCGCTCGTATAGGTACGTTGACAAGGGACAGTTTGGGGTTGCACAATCTATTTTGCAGCTGCACATAGTGTGAATTCTCCAAACTAACGATCCACGAGTGAATATTGTATCCGATGCAGTGAGTGAGTGAGTGAGTGAGTGAGTGAGTGAGTGAGTGAGTGAGTGAGTGAGTGAGTGAGTGAGTGAGTGAGTGAGTGAGTGAGTGAGTGAGTGAGTGAGTGAGTGAGTGAGTGAGTGAGTGAGTGAGTGAGGGAGTGAGTGAGTGAGTGAGTGAAAATATTATTTAACGGCGTACCAACACTAAAGTGTTATATGGCGCCTTGACAGGTAAATAGATAATTTCGACGTGATAAAGCATCCGCCTTCTAGGATAAATGAGAAGAAGGACAAAAAACAATTATCCTGTGGCAAGTCGCCACCAGCCGATTGACTGGACGAGGCCATCCCATTCTCTCGTCTAGTCGAAATCTTGGCCAACGTGGTGTGTTAAAGCTTTGTATCTCGCAAGAACAACTATTCTCAAAACACTGGATCCCATTGCCCACCGGAACGAGTTGCAACCCACGCCAACATGTTGCCCCCTATTTTTAGCCTCTTACGATGTACAGAATGATACAGTGGACCTATTCTACCCCCGGACCTACAGGGGGTGGTTACTGATGCACTAAGTATTGGCAACTACAGTAATGGACACTTTGGATAACGATTAGTGTTTGCTTAGTAAACATGGATGATGATAACTACATGACCAGTATTGTTATACCACAAAAGCTAACATCATGGTTCACTGTGGTATTGGTACACCATTTGTAAACACAACTGTCTCGTCCATCGTTTTTGTATCTGGACGGATGGATCGATGGAAGATGCGGAGTTGGAGCGAGTGTGTGTGTGTGTGTGTGTGTGTGTGTGTGTGTGTGTGTGTGTGTGTGTGTGTGTGTGTGTGTGTGTGTGTGTGTGTGTGTGTGTGTGTGTGTGTGTGTGTGTGTGTGTGTGTGTGTGTGTGTGTGTGTGTGTGTGTGTGTGTGTGTGTGTGTGTGTGTGTGTGTGTGTGTGTGTGTGTGCGTGTGTGTGTGCGTGTACGTTGGACCAAACTGGCAATTTTAATGAAGACGTATGTGGTGGGTCAGCTACAGGTTATATACCTGCCTCTCTTCGACATTGTCCCCATTAATACCGGTAGTAGACAATTGAATTATTGATACAAGCACTTTTAGGTATACATATTGATTCAACCAAATAAAACAGATCTCATAATTGCAAGTAGCTAACAATGGTGTCGTATTTGAGCAATAGATAGGCTTGTAATGACGACATACATACAAGAAAGGTGTGTCAAAATTCTCTCAACGTTAGACTGGAAACCAATTGCATGTTTGTCTGGCTGACAAGGTTACCATTAAATTCAAAGCATTATACCAGCTTCAATAGTTGAAAGCTGACTTTACTGTAGGACATTTATCTTCGTCGCTACTCCCTCTCCCCACCGGTTCTGATTGTCATACAGTTTGTATTTAGGGCGAAGTACCGCAAATAGTTTTATTCACAAGACTAAGACTATTGCGTGTAATCTCTTGCAAAGTCCCTAATTCATGGCTTGAGACGGAAAAAGGGGATAGAAGGGAACATATAATAACATCATTATATTCCGCAAAATAATGTTTTTGATGAGAGTATTTAATATGCCACGCACCTACACCTGAGAAATTGCTCTTGGTCTAAATTAGTCCAATACCCAATTTTATTAATAAGCTGACGGTAGTAGACATACTCCATTCTGATCAAACCCTAAGCAGTCAGAACGAAAACTCTTGTTATTGATCCATGATTAGGGGTACAAGTCTGCAGAAAAGTTTTATTCTCCCAACATGAGAGTAGCTTAAATAGGGCCAATAACACAGACATCTTAAGAATAACAATATCAGACATATCTGCCGTCATAACGTGAGTGACCGTCTGCAGACAGATTATATTGGCTAATGAATGGATAAATGTTCATCCATTATTTAACAGAAACCAGGACGATCATGTATGCTTAATCTTATTTATTTAACACGGCTTAAATAATCGTGGGTCCGTGAGTAGATATAATGGAATGGACCAGTCAATCGGCTGGTGGTGATATGACCTGGGATATTCGTTCACATTTACCTTTTCCATCGATTTTATGCATGTTCATCTACGTTTCATTAATCCGAGAAGGTAGATTTTATCTCCTCATATTCACTGTACGTGTGTAGGCTCCATGTATCAGAAAAGTGTTTGTAGGCCATTAAACCCATAACTTACCTGCTTACTTACTTGTCAACTTTCATCAAATTAGGTAATATGGTAGCAGTTGCGATGCATAATTGTCTAGCGGGCTCATCAGTGACGTCCTCGTCTGGTTTAGAAGCCAGGACCATATCATGTATCAAGCTTAAGGGTCGGAAGCATCCCGATTGGAGATGGGATCGGCATCTAATATGTAATCGTGAGGAACCCGTCAGGTCTTCCCAAATCGAATCCCACAACCTGGTGGTCGAAAGGTAACACTGCTAACCACTATGCCACGGGAACTGGCTTTACTGTCAAACATTGCGAAATACACCTTCGATTGTTGTATGAATCCATCACGACGTTAAGACAATAACAATTGTGTTACCTTCATTAACATTTTTATTCCATGAAAATCGTATCACAACCAGTTCACGTACAGTTTTTTTTACAAGCATGTGATAAAATTATATGCTGTATATGTAAATTGATACAACATTAATAACGTTGAAATGTGCCATACCTTACGGACTCTGGTCAGTGACGACATAACTTGACTCTCAGAGTACTATCAAAACACGACAACTCTCAAACTTTTCTAGGAAAATACGTCTAGTCAACACGTACGAAGGTTATCATAAATGGTGAGTGGCTCAAAATGACGAGATTCATCAATGTTGATAATACAGATGCACAGAAAAACGAGACCAGCTCCGTGAAAAAAGCGCGGGATACCAAGTTAATTAGAGTAATAACCGTAAGTAGCATGGTGTCTACCTACTGGAGGAGTAATATGGGTCACCGACAGAGAGAGCTCCACGCCACTGACACAAAGTACTAAAGATAATACTTGAATTGGGTATCATCATCGTGGCCATTATCTGTAACGACCAACTCCAATACCTACACAGATTATACATTACCAAGAGGTCCCCCTTCTAATCCATTCCTAAGTATCAATGGCGAGGCAAGCATGGACCATCAGCGGTCACACTAGGAAAGTCGTAAGCCACTCATGGTAGAGCAGTTGCCATTCAAGTGAAAAATGAGGCCATCAATGGTAAGCCAGCTGCCATTGATGGAATTTTCACTGCCATTCATATGAAGTCAGCGGCCATCCGTGGTAAGGTAACGTCTAAGTCAATGGACAAACCAATAACAATTCCTAGTTTCTGTGTGACCCTTTCCCCCACAGTTATTGTATAAGCAGTAATTGTGAACAACATGCATGCTTACGGTATTAGACTCAGTCCATAACGACTTTTAATTCGCTATTAACCGGTTATTAGAAGAACACATCTAAATGAATATAGCGAATAATACATGCGCAATAGATATGCGCGGCAACGCAAGATAATGAATTAAGAATAGCGACCCCGTTGTTGTTCGTCGCGGTAATGATTCTATCGTTAAAGCCATACAGCCACTTAGGCTTGGAGGTTGAATGGCTGAGTTGCATGACTGGCTAGAGGAAGATGATTGCGGGGGAGGCGGCTTAATCACCCAGGATCTCATGCGTAAATGGATTACAACAGTCAATGACAAGCCATTACGGCTGATGGCATGGTAGGTTGAAAGAGCTGATGATCGAAAGATTGGCAACCACCAACTCGCAGTCGCTTTAAACGCGAGTCCTTGTCGCGTGCGGTATATTCACGGAGTGGCGGGGGGGGGGGGGGGCATGTTTGAATCCAGCAAACAGTTTATGTTATAATTTAACCACAACAGCCCCCACCCACCTTGCTGCCAGCAGTTATTGGTAGCTTGAAATATTTACAATTAACGACACTAGTTGAAACCTGCGGCAAATGTCTGCATTTTTACTCCCAAACTGACACACAAAGCTATTTAATGACAGGAGGCGACGTTGGCATATCAACTCTCAACAAGCCATTACAGTAAGAAAATACTCCCGGAGGCCCGTATATCAATGACAGGACCTTCACGCGACGATGTCAGGCACAAAAGGCTCCCAAAGTAAGGTCATGAAACAAGAAATATCATTTACAATACTGATCCGAAGGTTAGTCACGAGCTACTCGCATCATTCTAGTCGGCGAGATAACAAGCCCTCATTCAACTATCATTCACGATATGTCAAATGTACAGACACATATACATAATATTTTTTAAACTTCACCTTTTGGCGAGTATAAAAGTTTCAGATGGCGGAATACATTGTGACGTTTTGTTTTGTGTCACTGACTCTGATTTTCGTCTGTAGACCTAAACTAAGACTGTTCGGTTTCTGGGGCTTGTCGAATCTGTTGAAGAGTTTCAGGAAACTACCCCTGAATTCCTTCGAGTAGAAGTTATAAACAAATGGATTGACGATGCTACTGGAGTAGGCGATGACAACGCTAAGAATGCGGTATATCTCGTAGAGTTTGTTTTGCGGTTGCGTGCCGTACCACGCGAATAACACCTGGATGTGTAACGGGAGCCAGCAGATAGCAAAGCCAAGAACCACGCGGATGAGAATGTTAGAGGCTTTCATACGGCGCATGTTGCGAGATGAACTGCCGTTGGTGGGCTTCAGAGATGACAGTTTCCGCTGACGTTTCAAAAAGTGCAAAAGCAGGAGATAGAAAGCGCAGATGCTGGTTAGAGGCAGCGCGTAGGAGAGAACGAAGAATGACATCATTACAGGGCGACCCAGACTCCTGGGGAGGGGCGCAGTAACTGTAGGGAGTGTAGTCTCCGAACTGGACGGTCTTCACTCTGTAGAAGATGAAGATGGGGCTGGTGAGGGCGATGAAGAAGATCCAGAGGAGAAGGATGAAGATGCGGATCTTAGTCGTACTCAGAATCACTGTTGCTGTTTCCGGATGAACTACCGTTAGGAAGCGAATAAAAGCCACGGCGACCATCGTGTAAACTGTCACGAACGCTGTGGCATAGAGAATAAAATATCCCAAACTGCAGGCGAAGTGACCGATGTTCCAAGTGTCAGCGGCGTAATGGTACGTCATGAAGGGGACACAGAGAAGCAGGAAAATGACGTCACTGACGGCTAGATTCAACAGTAAAACATTCACCTTGGTTTTGGGGACTCGCTCGGAGATGATGACGAATGCCACGAGGAGGTTTCCCGCCAAACCAACGACAGAAATTAGGGTGAAAAGTATTGGCACTATGATTTTATAAACCACATGGTGAAACATCAAGTCGAATGAATCATGCGTTGGCCCTGTTTGGTTCAAGTCCTCCGTGTACCCTGTATTGTTTTCGGCTATTGTAAGGCGAGATGTGATGTTAATTGCTGAAATCGTCGACATATTGTAAACGGCCATGATTTTTTAATTATTGACGGTGAACATATATATATATGAACTTGAATCCAGAGTTGGAATGCACCGCACACGCCAGTAAACAGGCAGATTCTGCCGAAGTCCGTGAACAAGCTCGAACTCCTTTTGGAGTTTACAAAATTACCTGCAAAATGAAATGTTTGCCATGTCAAATACTGGCTGAGTAACTCGATGAAGTTATCGTCGATTGAAGCAGGTGTCAGCTGATGAAGTTATGCTATGGTGGCGCTGCTCAGCGTCCGTCGGCAGAGTAACAGTACTTCTGCGCTGCGAGCTGTTGAGGCCGTTTATATAGCAGCGGACGCGCGGCGCTGCGCGCGCCCATGCTAGTTTATTGATTTCTATTATAATGCATCCCACTCTTCGAATCTACCTCGCAAATGCAACCTGCCCTAACACTTCGCCAGCCGCCTACTGCTCAGTCAAAACTATAAATTGAAAGGGGTGAAAGTGACAAGATCGAGCAATTTTTTGTTGTGGTCACGAACAGTAACGCGGTCGGTCAAAGGAGCTTTATCCTGCCTGTTAAAGACGTCGAACCGGTAGCTGAAAGGGAACATGGTCTTTTTCTTACTTTAAAGGAATATATATATATATATACATATAAATATATATATATATATATATATAGAGAGAATAGAGAGAGAGAGAGGATATATATATATATATATATATAGATATATATAGATATATAGATATATATATATATAGTATATAGAGAGATAGGAGAGAGAGAGATATAGATAGAATATAGAAGGATATAGACTATAGACTATCTCTCCATATATATATAAGTATATATATATATATATAGAGAAATCTCTCTGTCTGTATATATATATCTGTCTGTATCTATCTGATATATCTCTCTATGTAATAGATATCTATACATATATATATATACATATCTATCTCATCCTATATACAGATATCTCTATATCTATATATATCTATCTAGATAGAGATTCTCTCTATACTTCTCTCTTTTATATTTGTATATATATCTATATATGCATATATCTATATCTATATATACATAGATCTCTTATATCTATATTTATATATATCTCTATATCTATTTATATATATATATATTATATATATATATATATATATATATGTAGAATATATATAGGAAGATCTATATCTACATCTATATATATATATATATACATATATATATATACATACATACATATATATATACATATTTATTTATATATTTATATATATATGAATATATTTATATGTATATATATGTATGTGTTTTTATATATATATATATCAATACATCAATATAAAAATAATATCTCCCTCTTTATATGTATATACATATATATAGATATATATATATATATATATATATCTCTCTCTCTCTATATATCGTCTATCTCTCTCCTCTCTCTCTCTCTATATCTCTCTCTCTCTCTCTATATATCTCTATCTCTCCTATCTCTATATCTCTCTATATCTATATATATATATATATATATATATATATATATATATATGTATATATGTCTGTTATCCTGTTTATTCCGAGGGTAACAAAGACGTTGCTATTTCCCTTTTGGTAATAAGAGATACCTAAATCGACATGATATCTTAAGTGATATAAAACTAATGAGGGGTCCTGTTGGCGCTCGTGGTTCTTGTTATGAATCATAAGTGTACGTTTAGATATGCGATGTTGATATGTACGTCGGTAATAGAAGCAGTGCGAGAGACCATTGAGTTTGTTATCTCGTCCTCTTCCTTCCATTAAGGCGTTTGTCAGAGGCTACCCGATTCAAACGGTTTTACTGAGACAATTGGTATCAGTTACCGTTGATAATCATGAATGCTGTTACCAAGGTGATGATAGGCTGAGTATATCTGGCAGCTTGTAACCAGGACCATAGGTACGCGACATAGCCCCTGACAGCATGAGCCATCAACGTCACATGCAAGCCTTGAGAGCACAATATGCCTCGTAGGTAGTCTCATTATTCGTTCCATTCCGTCACTATATTTCTACAGGCACTGTTGTCTGATGTGGTTGATGTGGGTTAATGTAACACATATACATGTAAAGGCTGATAGTGTGTTTGGGTTGGGGTTTCATTTCAAAATACAAAGCGTTCACGCAACCAGCTGGTCGTGTAGGTCGGGGGGCGCCCAAGAGATGGGGGGGGGGATTCCAAGTCATAGAGATGATGTGGCGGTTGACTCATTCAATATGTAACGCGTGTGATATGCTATGAAGGAAATCAATTTTCTTACGCTCTGTTGTAATTTCCGGATATAAATTAATTCGATAAAAAAGATCGATCTTCTTTGCGAGGTGCGCCAATCTGTGAGTATTCCGCACGCAAGATCACAACCAGTTACCCGCGGATGTAGACAGGAAGCTTTAGTGATATCCGTATCATAACCGTGACGTCTTAGACAAATTAGGTATTAAACCAATTAACTCAAACAGACAGGTGACCGTTGGGTCGCGGGAGGGTCTGCCATCATCGCAGCGAAGGATGTACAACTGGTTTATAAGGCGAGTAAATGGGGCCAGGGAGTATAGGGCTGCACAGTGTGACGTCACATAGCTGATATAGATATATCATGGCAGATGTGCGGTTTATATTGGTAAAATGTGTGTAACAACCTGATGACTCATGTGTCTGAATCGATATAATGAAAGCTGATGCTATATACTCTAAATGGACCCCCACTCCCCTCCTCACACGCGTTTGAAGAAGTATGGGCTGTCTATAGTTTTTACCTAAATTAGTTCCCTTACTTGTCAGCTTCAAGATGGTAGATACTTCATCGCCAGGGCCTAGTTAGTGCACATGTTGTCGACTGAATGTAAAGGGGGAATATGAGCAAGTCTCTTTCAGAAGGATACGAGGGTAGCTTAGACGGACACCATTTAATCTTCAGTGGTGATTTAAACGGTTTGGTGTTGAAATTCGGGTATTCGTTAGTAATGTCCTTATCAGCCATGTTGAATGAATGGCGACAAAACACCTTCTGTGCGTCATCAATTAAAAGGAATTATGTTTCGTTGTACAGAAACGCTGTTTGACGTTACATGGCTGGTGATAATCCATGTTCTATGCCAATATACCATGTACAATTTATCATAATAAGTTGAATGGCCTACAGCATAAATGGTAATTAACCATGATTCACGATGCATTGATTGTTATAATGGTGGATTCGCCGTCATAGAATTGTTGTAATCATGGCTTTATACAGCGAAATGCCACATCGTCTCACGATTCGGTAAATAGCCACTATGTGCATTAACGAAATGGTTATATAACAGAGGAAGGCCAATGGTAGGAAAACAAAACAAATGATGATCATTGAGGTGCACAGATGACCACACAGGTATATGCTGCTGGTGTTTTATTTGAATAACAGAATCGTAGGTTGGTGAAGAAGATAAGAGAAACACAAACGGGCATAGAACGAGGAGTAATTGACGGAGCTAAACATGAGGGTGATAAGTTAAGGATTAGTCCCAGCCAGAAAATTTATCTTGTCGCCACCTGTATCCTTTGGAAACTTGCAGCTTTGAAGTGGAGAGCAATTTGATACCTACTTCTCATGCCTTAAGGCGCTTCTCACTGACGTGTTAAGTGCGAGCAAGAAATCGACACCTGTCGTAAATGATCGCCGGGAGGTTGCTATTTGGCCATTCACTGTCACATCAACTGTCTGAACAATTGCTCCATGTATCACATTAAAACGTAGTACCCCCAACAGCAACACGAATTTGCTGACAACGTTGTTTTTCGTTGCCAATAGAAAAACCACTATAGCCATGGTGGCTTGTTATTTGTACGGATGCACAGAGAGCACGTGTATGCAGGCCGTGATTTCGCTGCACGCATAGCAACAGCAGCTGTCTCGTTTGATATACTGGATATCAATGCCAGGTGCATTAATTAGATAGGAACTCACCTTGTAAGTGGCTCAGCATCTCCCTCATCCCGCCATGCATGGTTCTCTGTTGAGCGATGCCAAAGATGGACGCTGATGCAACAAAATTAGCAGAGGGATGAATATGGTAAAAGTCGACCATAAATCATTTGTTGTGGATAGATAAATAACACATGGAAATGCGTTACGTATATATAGCGTTCTTACCTGATCCAGTCCAGGTGGACAATCAAACGCACATCAGCTGCTGCTGACGGTCCAGGTTTAGCGCGTGGCACGCTATGATTCACATAACATACTTATTTTCAATCCTTAAGAGCATTATGTGTCATTTCACGTCATTGCTCGTTACGTACTTAATGCTATTCCATCATAGCTAATTAGTGTTTAACTACATACCTGACCTGGGCATGCTTCATCGTGATTGATTTGACCGATGCAATCGGTTGTTATGGAGCATTTTGTCTCCTGGGATACAGTTGTTACGCACCAAAAGGGAACATTGGTATGAGAAGAACGGAACAACTACACACGGACAACGAGCAGTAAATGGTGAGTGTAGCACACGAGTCACTTTGGTATATAAGGTGACGTATAGACTACATTTTGTTTACTTTTATGTGTCATTTGTTGAATAAAGCGCTTTGTGGCGCTGACAATATGCATTGGTATTTAGTCCCAATGTTTCAGACATTTTTAGGTGAGTCATTATCAGGCGCAGAATAATGTCCAATGGGATATCTCTAATTAAAAGCGTGGCAGGACAGGCTACGCATTTCATTGGAACAGGATCGAAACTGACAAGGCTTTCAGGTTAATATCTAGGATCACTCCTTCAGAAGTTGTTGCTTTAGCAGATAATTTACGAAGGATCTTGGTCGTTGTTATTCATGACCAACAGGTAATTACTTGCTGGTCAAATACTTTGTAGACTATTTAGATTAGGATGCCGACGTATGAAGCTTTGAGAGTCGACTTTAGTGATATCCGTTGCTATTGGTTAGTACATTAAGCTGCTCACTTCTATAGATGCAGTGATGATGATCACTTGATGTGCCGTATAGCGCAGTAACCGCTGATAAATGCGGCGTGAATATGACGGGGACTGAGGTAGAGGTCAGTACACGATGGATTATCTTTATAATGCTATATATATTGCCATTATAAGTGTTTCGTTCACGCAATCGAATATCATTTTTAAATACATGCATGTTTTCAACTGCTTTCGGCGTTTAATATACAGTTGTGATGTGAACGACATTACCAATGAATATAGGTAGTGTAGAGTAACAATAACAGCGAACATTGTCTGAAGCTTGAAGTGAGTGTGTGCTTGTTGTTGCAAAATTATGCAAAATTAAACAGGTCTTACCTGTTGTAGTTGAAGTTTATATGCTACCTTGTCCAGGTATGTAATACAACAATTAGCTAAATTCTCCAGGAAATATGCGATATATTTTTATTATTCTCAAACATTAAAAAACCATCAACTCCAGTATCTATACAAGCGACAAAACTGAGATTAAACTAGAAGGAAAGTCTACTGAGATGAAACATTGCATGCATAAACATAAGCTTCTGGTATAATATCTGTTGTTAGCAATTTGCATTAGTGGACTGAGATCGCAAACAGGCAATTATCCGCCCCGACCAGTTTCACAGAATAACTATCATGTGCGTCTCACGGCAGTCACCATACAATTTAAGTTCATAACCTCACCAATTGAGAACGTGTTGTAAGTGGAGACTAGTAGCCTTTTGGTCAAACAGTTTACGTGCCAGTGGAGGAAGCACTATTTAAACCGCACAGGTACACAAGATAACTGAAAGCTTTGTTGATATTTTCAAATCCCACGACGCGAGAGTCAACAATTTATCTCTCGTGTTGAAGTAGGCAATATTCAGTCTACAAATTACGACTAACTATTCTCCCCCGTGAATATCAGTGTGAATGCACATTTGCGTCTCCAATCTCTGAACTCTTGTACTGGTCGGTATTCGGATGTGGATGTTGACTGTAGCTTAAATCGGATCATATGCACATACACTCCTATTATTTGCACAATATTATCTTCTTATATACTCTCTTTACTTACATATGTATTCATATTAATAACTTGCTGCGTGTTTTAATCGATCTAGATTCATAAACATCTATATACTGTTCAATATACTCAAACCATTGACTCATTGCACCTCATCAATTTGGAATTATCTCATATCTTCTGAATAAGGATAATTCGCAACAACAAAACACACATTCGGTTCTTCCCGGCTGGCTAAATGATATACAGATATGCAGTTGGTAATTGCTCGTAACATTGACTAATATTCCTGTGTTCTTTCCTTTGTTTCTGAATGGCCACACGGCTATTTATTTAGTGCCGAAACAATTCATAGAAGCTATTCTAGGCTGAAGTTAATGAAACTCGAATGCAAGAACAAAACATGTTTCCGATTTATCTTGTAACCCAGTCAGATACCTGTTAATTAGCAGAGCACCGACGTATATATGAATCCCTAAGTTACAATTGCACTTTCTCGAATAGAGTAAACAGGGATATAGTCAATACAATGTATTTTGATGGGAGTGTTTGCCGTTTATTGAGGTCCTTTTTGCACTGCAATTAAATATATCTATTCTAACAGCATCTGTTCATTTGTAGCATCAAAACTGTACAATTATTTATGGGTTTTACCGTAACGACCTTAATTGCCCATCGAAATACCACGATCCAGCCTTAACCATTAACTGCTTCATTACCACAATGATGACTGAAGTATCCCGTGAGAGGTTTGGCCGTTCGGTAACAGAGCCTTTTTATTGTTGAGCGGGATGTATTGAACATAATGTGGTAATTCCATGGAGCTGCTTGTGTCATAAATGGTCGAATACAACATAATATGATTAAAGCAATGGAATAACATAGAGCAATTGGACAAATGAGTTAAACCTACAGTATTCTTACAAGTACAGCGCATATTGTAAGAATGTTACTGAGATCATCTGGGAATTGTTCGAACACATTTTGATTCTAGCACTCTCACTGCAGCTTGGTTAAAAAATACACAATAAAGACTGGTACATTTCTGTTATTGAACAAATGCAACATAACGAATACATTTGAAGCATAATGCATAACAAATAATCAACTAACAAGTGTTGAGGATAACAACCTATAAAAATTCCTTGCAGAGTAGTACGGTTACGTTCCACTCATTATGCACAAGAACAACATTCGATACGAAGGAAGCCATATGGATTATAGTTAATATTGTGCCACATTATTGACTACATTACGTAACTAGTATCAATATATATATATATATATCTATATATATATATTTATATATATATATATATATATATTATATATATGCATATATATATATATTTTTATATATATAAATATGTATGTACAGATATATATACATATATAAGAAAGATAACTATATCTATTATATATATATATATATAGATCTATTTTACATATATATATGGATATATAGATATGTATATATATACATATATATACTATATATACGTATATATTTGTATTTATATAGGGAGATATATACATATATATATAAATATATATATATTATATATACAGAGATATATATAAATACATATAGGAGATATACATATATATAGAGAGATATGTATATATATGTATCTCTATACCTATCTATATACCCTTTATATATATCTATAAATCCCTATCTATATCTATCTCTATCTCTCTATCTCTATCTCTCTCTATCTCTCTCTCTCTCTCTCTCTCTCTCTCTCTCTCTCTCTCTCTCTCTATATATCTCTCTCTCTCTCTCTCTATATCTATATATATATCTATATATCCTGTACATTCGGAGGGTAGGGTAAGACGTCGCTATTTCCCTATTTGTAATAACTCTTACCTATATCGACTTCATATCTAAGTGATATAAACTAATGAGGATTCCTGTTGGCGCTCGTGGTTCTTGTTATGGTTAATAAGAATATGTTTAGATGAGTGTTGCACCGTCTCGGAATTCTTGAACGACCTCTCCAAAATTGAACCTGCATGCTTGAAGTGAACTCTTGGAATGGCGGAGAAATGACCTTTTTGCACTCAGCCCGAGCAACTTCACATACAAGTTGAAAAATAGCTATTCGCATGTGCTTGTCCCGGAAAGCTTCACTGAGAGCAGCCTGATGCCTGGATACAACATCAATTAATAAAACAACTATTGAATAAAGATAAAAATAAGGGCAATAAATGGCATATATCCACATTTAAATTTAAATATCTAAAAGATTTACCGTTTGTGTACAAGTTTCCTGACAACTTGCTCAAGACATGATCTTGCTGGTAAATGAGTACTTCTGAATGCTGAAGTTTGGTATGTGACTCTCACCTAGAAAAAAATGATAATTAATTGAGGCTTCTAAATATCAGGGTGACATGAATGACTAACACAACAATTGGATGTTGTGGAATGTTAAAAACTAAAATGCAGATTATTGAAGGTATTCAATGGCGCTATCACACAAACTGCTTTTATTTCAATAACATAATTCTTAAACATTCATTTTCTTTGATTAATTAGTACTCACCGTCACGCGGTGCTGCTAGAATAGTGCTTCGTTGGTGTTGAAAATAGCGCCCTGCTCTTTGGATTTTTTTGTTGGTGTTGTTGGACTAACCAAGGTAACTTCATTGGCGTTGTCATCTTTCGAGGGCACATAAGTCTCTCTCTTCCTTTTGAGGGAAGTGAAAAAACAGAGGTCAGAGGTCAGAGCCTTTGACAAATCCCTCAACATGTCCAGCTGGTCAGACAATTTATCGAAATCCCTGTGGCACTGGCGACATAAAAAAGTCCACTTGGACAACTATCCAGAACACTGTCTGCAACTTCGCCAAGTCCGTAGAATGTAAAAATATGCTCAGCATGATGACGATCATGAATAAGGCTATGTCTGACGCATTTCTTCAAATAAGATCAATCAAAAATGGAGCTGCAGTTAACGCACTTCACTTCGTCAAACTCGCATCCATTGCTAAAATAGTATCTCTATCACCGTCGTCTGCATCTGCATCAGGTGTTAAATCGAAACAGAAATTCCGCGCGAAGAAATGGCGCCAAAACCCGCCAGACGGCCCCTAATTCCAGAAGACATTCATTGTGTTCTCATTGGACGCAGACAACAACAATGTACATGACGTCACATAAAACCGAGGGTGCGTATCACAAGTCAGTTTCATGAGCTGGACGAGCACAAGCGTAGCGGAGGGCCTGCAGTCTGGGATGCAGACTACAGTTCCTCTGTGGCTTGCATCTGTACAACATACAACAAATAATGACGTCAACGATAGCAATCGTCATTTATTTGTTTTGAGAAAGACTGCAGGTTTTTAAATTTACACTTCAATGTATAACTCATTAAACCAATAACTCACCTCGTCACAACAGTATTGACAAGTAAAAGATTTGAAATCAAGAATAAATCTCAACCGAACAACTTCCTTAGGGACGTTCCTAGTTGGTTTACTAGTACACATAGTATGTTTTTCTTACTGGCGTCGTTAAAGCGTCAAAGCCATGACTCCTTTGATAAAATCTGTACAAATATAGAAGCTATAAATGAAACTCGCGCCTTATATTGAACGAAATTAGCTATATATAAATAGCCGTTATGAATATCACATTAACATATGCTTCGATTTAACGAATCATTAACATCTCATTACCAATACAATTCGGGGTTATCACACATTTTCGTATATTCGCATTATTCAGATGTTCGCTCTCACTTAATCATCATTTAAAGATTAACTTAGTATTTTCTAACATTACCTTGTCGCTAAAATGTTAAACTCGTATTGTCTCTACCGGTCTTAGACACCATCCGACCAACACAACCATCAAGTTCCCTCTCACCATAGGGTATATCAGTTCGATGAATATGGGTTCGATCTAATGATGATCATTAAAATTCATTTATATATATATATATATATATATATATATATATATATATATATATATATATATATATATATATATATATATATATATATATATATATATATATATATATACATATTGATATATATATTGATATATATAGAGATATGTATACATATATACACACATTATATATATAAATATATATATATATCTAAATCTATATATATCCCTATATCTGTATCCCTATATATCTATATCTAAATATGTATCCAAATATCTATATCTATCTCTCTCCTCTATATACCCTCTCTTTTCTATATCTATATTTATCTATATCTATCTTTTATTTATATCTATAAATAAATATACATAATGCTTCGTCCATGTTAGGGTTCCATAGTCTACCTCGTACTACATGTTGCGCGTATAGATGCGTTGACAATGGACAGCTTAGCTTTGCATAATCTACTTTGTAATACACACATGGTGAATTCTCCACATTAACGCCTCCCGACAAAATATTGAACCCGATGCAGAGAGTGAGTGAGTAAGTTAATGAGTGAGTGAGTGATCGCGCGAGTGAATGAATCAGTGAGTGCGTGAATGAGTGAGTGAATGAGTGCATTGCCATAATTTTATTGCATTCGCATGCAATAACATGCTCATACTAGCACATATCAACTCAGACATCCAATAAGTTTGTTAATTGGTTTAGTTTGAAAGCATTCCATGAAATGTTCCTTCGAATGTCACCTGTGTTTTCCTTTATTTTTCGTCTAAAGACTTTATCCATCTGCCAGCACTATTAATCGAAAGTGACAAAGCCTAATGCCTTTGCGCTGAAAACCCGAGGGTCAGACATCGACTTGCGTTAATTGTGCGAGTACCGACCGACTGTGAATGAATATCACATTAACATGCCATCAACACAAATAACCCATGCATACAGATTTGTTTATTACATTGTCCAGATAACACGTCTTGGAATACATGTGCAATTATCTACTAGTGTATCCTACGATTAAATTATGTAATGGACTCATTCACGCTGATACCAATATACATTAAAGGGCATACATTTATGATGATTCTCCATATTAAAGGAATATACTCTGCACGCATACCACTGAATTGTCTATTTCTCCACAAGGCATACTATCGCGTGGTTGTCTGATCGTCGGTCTGCATTTCAGTCAGTACCATGCATAAGGTTAACACCAACTTCCGAATTAATCCAGACAAAGATAGCTATTCGCCCACTTGCATGGCAGGACTTATCCATTAGTTGCACTGCCATTCACATTAACGTTAACACATAAACTGAATGCTTCGAGCAGATTCACTCGGTGTTTGATTAATTTTTATTGTAATCGTCCGTATCTCTGCATTTGTTTTACTGTGCTAGTATTTCTGTTGTTTGAGTAGATTAATGGTGGACATTTTTGTGCGTGTATCAACAGTTTAGGGGTTTTCCGTACCATACGACGAGTAAAAAGATGTTGTAGTCGTAGGAATAGATACAACACGCTCCCTGTTTGTTTTATGTTCTGTTTATCTGACCGCAGAAGCACTGTATGACGTCATAAGGAAGTCGAGTATTCTGGGAAGCACGATATAGCACATTTCCTCCTCCTACGTCATACGATGATTAGTCAAGTTAGCGTGGGTTTGATATTCAATATATTAGTATCTTACCACCCATGATGAACAAGCCTCGGAAATTAAATTGGTTTCCATAAGTGTTCATTATTAATCACATTGCAATCAACGAGATTTTCCGAAATGGTTGCTTTACGTCAATGTGCATTCTCAAGGGTTATTTTTGCCCCCTCTCTGTGTACAATTGCATATTGAATAATTTAAGCTTTTCTCTTTCACCAAGTGTTCACGTGCTGAACACCTACAAGCCATAACTGTCACCAGCCCGACATTATCCAGGGATAATTGGATTCACAAACGTATTACATTTATGAAAGTCTGTATATTAGTACAATATGGTGCTTGATATCACACAATCGTCATCTTCTTTGTATCACAGAAACGCCCTACGCCGACTTTTAAGATATTTGTAGAGGTCTGCATTTATTGTTAACCAAGCCTGTGATTTGTCAACTGCAAATGTCTAATAAATTTCGGATACCAAATAAATGATTTGCGTAACTCTATTTATTCCCATGGCTGTGCACTTCATCCGCCACTATCGCTCAAGACTTATACCATAATGATAACGCTCAGGCTTGGTTTGATCTGTCATTATGATGTACACTACATCTCCGAAAGCAAACCCGCAAGTCAGCCATAGTGGTTAAACATGCTAACGCTCGACACTATTAACTTCCGGTACATGTCGGCGAGCTGTCTGCGTGTGAAGAACTGCTACAATTAATTATTTCAATATTGATTAAAATGTATTTGGCAAGGGTGTACATGGGGTGGCGTGGGCGTGGGATGAAAAATAAGTCATCAACGTAACGGGAAAGTCCATATATTGTGTGGTTTGCTGTAAATCAATTGATCCATTTGACATAAAAGCATATATGGCTTGTGGTATAACTACAATTATTGTGGGCGACCATACACAGTCCATTGCATTGAATCAGTTTCCTTTATGAAACCAGACATTCGGCTGCTATGACCGTATCATTACGCATGTGCGCGTGACCATGGTAAAATATATTCTTATTAGCTCCAAGCGTTTGCTAGTCGGCGTTCTGTCGGTTAGCTAAACAAATTATACTTTATTGTCTTTGAAAATTTCCATGCATTTCTAACAGTTAACAGTAAGTGATAATATACCTGCTGTTTCATCTGTTGTGCCATCAACTACAGCAGCATTAGACACTCATTTCTCATCGATTTATAACATATAAAGCTTATTTAAGTCCCTGTATTTTCTGACATTTCATTGTCGCTAAAATTGTGATCGCACCCGTTAATGTCTTATTGACTCTACCGGTCAAGGAAACCATCCTTCGACAACACCCATCGAGATCCCTCTCGGCATGTGGTACATCAATACAATGAGCATTGGGTTGGTATAATGAGGATGTCATGATATACCAGCAATAGTTGGACAATTAGGGAAATGTGATGCCAATTCGTCACGGGTCCATGCTTCTCGTACCCACACGAATAATAACCACGTTGGTCAGGTTATTCAGTTATAGCAGAAGTGGCACACAAAAGCTTACCCTAAGTGCCATTTATCACTTGTACGCATAATTAGTGCAAGCATTCGGTAGTTACCTAGCGGCATCTCGCGTTGCTCACGACGAAACTACAACCTTCAACTTTCGACTTATATCCTTCACATCGAATTAGTGGCCGTTATCAGATAAAAATCTGTGCCATGTTGGAGCTCACATAGATATTTCGGTAAATCTGCATTCTTTTCTTCACCGCGACCTAAAAATATGAGAGCCTCTGAGGTGCAGATGTTAGCATATGGGGAACCCATGGGGCAGTCGATTAATGTGACCAACTTCAAAGATTGTAAGCATTTTACGGACTGTATGCAGACCGTGTCTGTATTTGAGGGTTGTTTTATGTGCAGCTCTGTGAGGGTTGTTTTATGTGCAGCTCTGTGTTGCACGGCTGATTCAGATGTCGGTGTCTGCACACGACATCCATACAGGCAAGCTTTGCGCTATTCCACATAATCTGGTAAGCATTATTTGATTGAACAACAATAAGTTATCAATCGATGCACAGAATAGACTCAAGGCTTTGTTCCTTGCCGACAGCGGCATATGCCAAGATAACCGCTGTTACTATATGTAATGCAATCATAATTCCAATATATTGAGTGAAAAGTAATTGTAATACTGTCTACGCGCATGTAGGCTGAGGCATAGAAGGGCTGAGGGTTTGTTACATGCTACTAGTATTGCAAACTCGAGTCGTTCTCGCGCCCGGGTCGACAATAAGCATTGAGTTTAGTTAAATGCATAGTGGCAGCTGCTGCTTGCCTGGTTAACACCACCACCAGCTGATGTAGACCCCCAACACGTGCGTGATGTATATATCTGACCCAGCTTGATATATTATAACCCTTTGAGATAAAAGAAAGGGAGTCGTTTGAGACATATTGATGTCTTTAATATACCGCTAGTTTTGGCTTAGAAGGATAAGTTACAGTTTTGCACAAAAATTTAAAATCTACGACTGCTAACATTTGGTGTTTGAGTAAGGAATACCTCCACAGAAGCTTGACATATTGCAACTATGCAATGGCCTTGTCCAAAGGTATGCACGGAATGGCGCAGCTGTTACCAGAGAGCATTCATCTAAAGATTAGAAACATGTTTTTGGTAAAAGCGTCAGTGTTTTTCTAACGTCAGCTATCTTGTGTTGATAACGGTTCATCAAAACGTTAACTCTGTGTTACGTTTATATATACAAGTTGATGCGCGTCAAGTTGCCCCAGCAACTATTGTTCTGCAACCGAACTGCGTAGTTCATGTCACGACTTCGATAAATAAGGGGACGATGTGTCCAAGCGCATCAATTTACTATACATACACCATGGATACAACGTGGAGCCTGATCACATACACCACTATAGACATATTACCGCGGGCTCCTAGCGCTAGTAAACATGTCAACCAGAATGCCATCACGAGTTAAATGATATAGTGAATTTCCCAGACATATGATACTGGCATTAGCAAGATAATATATGACCTATTTATTGCTATACAATCAGCGAGGTAACTTCAAATCTAAGACAGAGCGTAACGGGTATTAACTATGTGCCTTTCCCTTCTATTGAAGGAGTAAGGAAGAACAAATAACAATGGATGAATACAGTCATCAGATGATGCACAGGGGCAGGCCATGAATCACATATGATGATGAATACCAGATGATGCGCAGTTTGTGCACTATAATAATGATTACACCACCAGATGATGCATAGCGCTAGAGCGTTGGTTATTAATGACGATACCACCCGTTCCTTGAGAAATAGGAGATGTAATGTTGACCATGTGGCAAAGCAATGTGTTATTAAATGGATTTGTTAAGTCGACAACGGAGGATTAACTGTCCCATGTGTTTTTGTTGATTTCTTGATAGCGGCACATGATAACAGGCTGTGTTTCACTCACTTGCTTAAGCACAACACAGCTGGTCGGAGTATTCCAAATTGCCTAGAATATTCCCTCCTTTAACCACTACCCATTATTTGCAACTAGTAACTAGCTGTGAGCGGACCTTTTAACCAAACCCAGCTGCATTTGTACAGAAGAGGCATCTGCAGTGTTTCCGACCGATATTTGGTAGGGAGATAAATAAGTTTTATAGGAAATTGTATTTGAAGGATGTTGCGTGGAGGCAAATATAGCCAGCGCCGTCAGCGATGGTTAACAGCCCTGTTATAACACAAACATCATAATCAAACTCCTCAATGCGACTAACAACAGAGATCGCACTCGTAACTATCGCGCATACTATGTGGGCCTTAGTTTACATACTATTTGCTAGCCGCTAATGGTGCCACGGATGTGTTATCGTAGACCATTCAGCAAGCCCAAATTGCACTGTCACAGAAGTGCTGAGTCAATGCATCACTTGGTCACATCGATTCATCTCTTGGTGTGGTATGTATTGTGAGTTAACAGAACTTTACACAAGGACGTTTTCCGCATATAGATACGTTAGATTCAGAACACATTGAGCTTCTTGGTGTCGCGTTATCAATGACCTTAATTAACGACGGAAGCTTTCATCAAAGCCATGTTTATTGTCTTGAAATGCTTCCCGACAGCAACTGTTGCAATAGCTGAACTTTGTCAAGCATCTGTGAAGGTCATTACAAATTTAAAAAAAATCTAAATCCCTTCCTCACATCTGTCAGGTTTGTACATATATTAAACTGAACGAACGATAATTATTGATATCATGTTACTGGACACAACATATGCGGAGGCATGACAACACGAGTCTAAATAGACACCACCAACAGACTACACCGTCCGTTCCTTAGTGAAACGTGGTCGTACCCATCCAAAGTATTACAGAATACGATGCTGAATACCACTGACACTAGTCCAATCCAACCACATTAACGCCGATAATTTTACTTGTTCCAGTACAGCCCACCGTGTTAGTTAGGGTTGTGACATATGAAACGCAACACCCGCGGTTAAGTATTGTGTATTATAAAGCGTTGATTTGAATGTGCGGCATTGCGATCAAACCGTCCAGATGTACATTAACGCTAAAGGGATAAAATAATCATAACGCATCTATCCAATCACGAAATCATTCCTTGTCCTGAATCCTATTGCCAAAATATCCTATATGCTTCATAATAGCCATAATAGGTTTGTGGAGACAGTGTGCGCGGTATATGTCAGTATAATAAAGCATGCATTGTTATACGGCTAGTTGCCAACATAGCTTGGACAGCGTGACGTCATCAAACAACGTCAATTGGAACGGTTGAGTAAAGACGCGTTCGATAGGTGAGGGAAGCTGCATGATAAGAGCACCACTCCACATGCGTGGCGTCAAGAGGCGCACCACCATTCATAAGGTGAGGTTCTCCGTATGTGAAAAGAGGCAACTGATGTCACTAAGCGTTCTATGAAATTGAATCATTGCCTTTTTGCACGTGCTCTATATGTCTCCAAAAAATAACAACACTAAAGTCACCATGGTGATAGAGTGTCAACACGTTGTAGCAGAATATCCTTGTCGCACACCCGAGGTCAGGCTTTACTCGCCCCTACCTCGTCCCTCTAAGACTATAACATGCACATGTGATATCAGCCTCCTCGGTATGATTTCTTCCCATCTGAATCTTCCAGTTGGCTGTGGCCTGAAGTTTCAGGAAAATTGATAATCATGTTTTTGGGTACGCCCGCCATTCAATTTGGTTCATGGGGCAAAAAAACCTCGGTAACTACTAAAAATACTCGCGAATATAACGGTTAACGTTGATCGAATGATGAAAACAGTGAGGTTAGACCCAATGCAATCAATCGTGTTAAGCTTTTTATACTGCATAGAAGATTATTAAGCATGTTTCATTCAACAGTACTAATCAACACACAAATTGCAAATAACAGTCATTGCCAAACAGTTGAAATCACTATTGAAGAGTACATGAGGTCCGTCTAATCTGCCCTCGTATACTTCCGAACGAGACCTGTTCTTATTCCCCTTCACATTTAGGCGACAACATGTGCACTTACTAGGCCCTTGCGTTGACGGATCAACCCACTTGAACCCTGCAAGTGATGGAACTTATTGATGCCGACAACCTGCGCATCGTCAAGTCCAGGACCAGAGAAAAGGGGGTACATGTTTGCTAAAGCACAGAGTCAAGGATATATTTAGAATATTTACCCAACGCAGTTCTTTTCAGAAATCGCTCCTTTTCTGTTTAAAACCCTTACGAATTGCTCAAAGAAATTGATCCACATAAAATCCTTGGCTTTATTGGCAATATTGGACCAAATTACAGCTTTTAAATGATACAAAATGATTTTGAATCTATTCAAATAATTAATTAATTCACAGCGTTTAATTCAATTAACGTGCACCTGTATTACCTATTATCTTTTCGTATTCGTTTTGTTTCCGATGTATAGGAGCTCATTTGCGTTTGACACAACATATTGGCAGCTCACGTGAGCATGCATTTGTGTAATTCCTGCATGTTCTACGTGGAAGATAATTAAGGTATCCAGTACCAAGCATCATCTTATCTCGCACTATCCCCTTCTCTCTGTGCCAAGCGATCAAACAAAGTAAGTAGTGCAAAACGTATCAGTGGTGTACAAAACACATTCATATATACAGAACTCAAAATGACCCAAATAAAGTGAACCGAGTGAGTTACAAATACCTACTTGTATCATTTATATGTCCACTCCTTTCACTATGCTAATGAGAACTTGCAGCGATGCATTGATCGTTATTCCGTGCACACTGTATACTAAACGCCTCAAAATGACATCAAGTATATTTTAAACGCTTATCGTCAACATATTTACGTGGTTATAACTTTTGTGATTCCTTATTTTTGTCAAACCGAAAACACGGAACTCAACATGATCCTGATAAAGTGAAATGGGTGAGTTACTAATACTTACTAGTATCATTTATATGTTCACTCCTCCCAAAATGCTAATGATATCTTGAGGGGATGCATTGATTCTGCGCACAATGAATAATAATAGCCTAATAATAACATTCCGCATGTTTGAACTGCTTATCTTTATCAACATTTATGGCTGGGTGATCTTATGGGATTTCGTAATATTGTCGAATTAAAGATATGGTATCTAGCTTAATCAGCCCACGTGAGGTTCATACATTTTATGACGATTTCCCCATTAAAATAGTACATTTTCTAAACGCATGTATTTTTACAAGATGTAGTTCATAAGGTTGTCGAAAGATCTCTGCCTATATTTCAAATGCATGGAATATGGAATGGCATAAAACAAATATTTATAGCAGTTACGGAATGTTCCTATTTTGGCAAACACTCATGTCTACATGAACAAAACGATTTCCCCAAACCTCTGAATTAAAATTCATTCCCAACATTCTGCATAGTTACTTCTATTGCCATGCTGTAAGTTTAATACTGCAATATCGATTTTTACAATATGGACAAGACTGTTATCTTTCCTTTAATATTTGGGCCATAACTTGTGTTGCCATTGAAGGATGCAAAGGTTGATCGGTTGATTACAGAGAAGGCGTTGCAGCATCGGATTAGTGGAATTTATGGATTGACGCTGATAATATTAACCACTATATAATATACCGTTCTGCAGTTACTCAATATGGTATAACACTGCATGCTGGAACTGATACCACAGGCACAACACATTAGCCTGCCTAGTGGCACCAATGAGAAAAAGTAGATCGTTTTTTGCACGAAATATGTCATGTCATATTTATCAACTATGCAGCTAGAACTAGAGCTACATTGCAACGGAACGCAGTAAAAAGTAAAAACAATTGATAGGACACACGACATTGAAGACATAGTTCGTTAGCATATGCTACGAATCGATCATCAACGTTAATTGTTTGGTACTAATTGCAAAAAAAAAAATAAGCAGAGCGATTGATTACCTTCCAATTTGGCGATTTACTTCACCATGTTTTAAAGAATGAATATGTCGCATATTATATAAGTGAAGGAAATAAACAAGCCCATTGCTGTAACATTACTTTAATTATCGTAATCCATATAATCACCTCCAATTGAGCTGTCTAATTAACATAATCATTCTCGTTCATAAGCGCTCGCCTCATTCTCTCATTGTTGAATGCGATATAAAAATATCGATACAATATCTCATTTTTCCCATCCCTCCAAGACATCTCGCCCTTCAGTTTGTGCTTTACCCACGTACTACTTTAAGATATGTTCAAGCATACTGCTTCCTCCAACCAGGCGATTGCTATTAGAACAGTCAGTACCATACCGAGAAAACGAGCACAAGGGCATCCATCACTATTGTGCCCCAGGAGAGGGAACGAACTACATGTACCGCTAGTTTGTTGCTTTATGCAAAGGTGTTTCGTGAATAATTACGACAATTGTACAAGTAATCGTTATCGAACGGTCACGTGTGTGAGATGGGGAAATACGAGGACGTGGAATAGATGCAGCCACTTGTCACGTTCGTTCATTATATTTTCGTTACTTTCCTCATGAAGCTAACAACCGTTATAACAATGTTGTTGTATTCAATTCGACTTCGCCATTCTAGCAGTCGCAAATCATTTGTTCAATTTCCCCCCCCCACCCCCATTTGTTCGGATCAATTTTTCCGTTCACCCTTACTCAAGCATTCAGCAAAGATTCATATCTGCGAGTGATGGTAATAAAAGGGACAGTTAGCCACGCTGCACGTGTCTTGAGCGAACATGCGGCTGGTTGCAATCAAATGCCACTCGTCATATGCTAACTTGAGGTCCATTCAGCGAATAATAATAATAATTCCTAAAGGCACCCTTTTATATCCACCGCGTACTTCATCAGTACATATTGACAAACCATGAATGTGCTACGGTTGTCTCATCATCTTATTTCTTGCATGATGCGTAAACCGCACATACTTTGGCAAGGTTTATGCATTCACACTAACATGATATAAGCTACAATGGACGCTCTTTCAGCGACAACTGCATATTTGGAACGAATCTTGTTAATGCAATTCGACTCGTCCATTTCATTTGAGACCATTTAGGAATGAGGCGCATATTGTGTATGGTTTGTAAACATGATGTTGCTCAGCTGCTTGATTGCTTTGAAATTATCAACAGAAGTTTACTGGAATGGATTGGTTCGGTGAGACACCGACCTAATGAGAATGCCAAGCAATTTATTTCAGGCTTGTAATTGTTGTATTTAAGTATTTGCTTGTTCACATCTTTAACAGCTGTATAAAGAAAATCAATTATACTTATTGCATCACTTTGAGCCAAGGAAGGAGAGTTATATTTCGCAATGCAATAAGCAGCCAGGGATTGCTTGTTATTTGATAGCAACGACGGCTGAGGCAGATCCTTTTCAAGCATTAGGCTACAAGCAGCATAGCTATCAGACCAACCAGTCACTGTAAGAAGTCTTCGTTACCAAAACATTCAAAGAGATGTTAGAGCAAACTGTATTCATTCCCAATGTAAGGAATCCATTTAACACCAGCTTATTGATAACACAATTTTTTTTTTACAATTCCCTAACACACCTGTCTCACATTGCCGGAGTTGTCCCTGTAAGACCCCGGAGTAGCAACCCAGGGTGTTCTGCTCTGTAACATGAAGACTCATGCATGTGTCTGTGTTGTGGCCGGGCTCTCCCGGCGGCTACCGGGGTCCTCCCTAGTACAAAGAATCAAGATCCTGGTTATTATGCTGCGTATTTGTGTATAATAACAATATAAGGTAATAATTTCGTACCTGGCTCATTTTCATCCGACAACATTTGCATTGTGATATCTTAGGACACTTGGATATTTAGGTAGGTCAGATAAGATAATGTACGCTTTTAGATTTGTCACCCAATTAAAAAACTCCTAGAATTCCAGTAACTTTGTAGCTTTCATCTTTGCAATATACATCATTTTATGATGTCAACAATAGCAATTGTCACATTGCTTTGCGAAAGGCTACATTTGGTTAAATTTACATTTCAATAGATACATCATCAAACCAAAAACTCATCTCGTCACAGCAATAACGACATGTGGCAGATTTGAAATCAAGAACAAATCGCAGCCACACAACTTCCTTAGCAACGTTCCTGGTAGGACTACCAGTGCACATAGCATGCTTTTCCTACTAGAGTCGGTAAAGCGTCATAATCAATGACTCTGCGATGAAATCTCTACAAATATGAAATCTAAAATTGGAACGCGCGCAAGCCGTTACGCATGCGCCGAACAATCTTATGAAATTAGCCTTTGCCTTGACAAAAAAAGATACGTAAAAGAATAAACCTGCACATTTAAGAGATTAATTACCAATTTCCGGCGCTGACATTGATTCGAATTTACCGTCAAAGGAAGCGTTCTATATCCCAACTATGCTGCCCCAAATCGTTAGGAAGGTGCCGAGGAATGACGAGCGTGATAAGCATGAAGAAATGATTGTGACGTCATCGCGCGCCGCACAGCACACAAACAAACTCACTACAGCAGTGTTTATTTTTACTTTCATGCAAAGAAGCATATCATTAGTATTCTAGATAGGTTGGCTCCAGGTAAAGATGCTTAAACAATTGTTTTAAAGTATTTACCTTTCGTGGTTCTACAGAGATGAACAATCACGATGTAGAGTAAACGACACGCTATTGTACGGTCCCGATGTGATGCATGAAGAGATCCACGATCAGATTATCTATGATGTACCGATGTTAATAGCTATTGTAATACGTAGCTGTTTTTAATGAGATCCATAGAATCGTTATCACCTAACCACAGGGCGTGCACAGGTGATGTCATGGATATATTTTGAAAGCCAGCTTTCTTCCATTCAAGTATTAATTTGATCGGTGGAGCTTATAATACAATTATAGATTCAGGTCTCAACATCGAAGCTCTGTATATCATGTTTACTGATTCAGCAATGGATATCAGTACTGGCAATGCACAGATTCTTGCAAAGCAACCTGCATTGGTTGTTTCTACACTATAAGATCTTCTTTATTGTTCACACATATTATGCTGATAGTTGCTGCACTCTGAATATTCAAAGATTCAGCAAACTTGCCGTTTTAAGCCTGAATATATTCAAAACGATAAAATCTTGCGTACACACAGGCGCCCATGCGCGTTCTTGATCTGAGAAAAAATCTGATACGTAACAACTAAAGTGGAACACCGACAGTTCTTATGAAACAATCCGTTAGGTAAATTGTGCAATTCCTACACACGTAAACCACATCTCAAAACTATTGCGCTCACACTGTGACAGCTGTATGATTGTGCTCTATGCTTCATCACTAATGTTATTGGTTGTCTTTGTGTTGAGAGCTATGGAATTTAAATTAGTGACAAATACTCCGATAAAGCATCAGGGTTATCTACATTTATAAGATGCGTGTTCTACGATCAGAACGCTTGCTAGCATCGCAATAATTGTAATTGCAATCGTATGCATTAAGATGCTCATATCAGCACATATCAATTCCGACACTCTATAAGTTTGTTGATGGCTTGTTGGTTGACAGCATTCCATTAAATGTTCCTCGATTTGTTACCTGTAAGTTCTTTTTTATTTCGTCCGAAGTCATTATTCATCTGTCAGCACTATCGGTCTAAACTGACGTAGCACAATGTATTTGCGCTGAAAACCCGTGCGTCAGACATCGACGTGCGTTAATTGTGCGAGTACTGACTGACTGTGAATGAATATAACATTCGCATGAAGTAATATCATGCTCACATGCCATCATCACAAATAACCCACCATTCATATTTGTTTATTACATTGTTCAGATTACGTATGTCTTGAAATACATTTGCATTATCTACTAATCTATACTTCGATTAAACGCTGAAACAAATATACGTTAAAGGACAAAAATCCATACATTTATGATGATTCGCCATATTAAAGGAATATACTCTGTCCGCATACCACTGATTTGTCTATTTCTCATCAAGGCATTCTGTCGCGTGGTTGTCTGATCGTCTGTCTGCATTTCAGTCAGTAACATGCATAAGGTGTACACCAACTACCACATTAGTCCAGACAAAGATAGCCATTCGCCCACTTGCCTAGCAGGACCTATCCATTAGTTACACTGCCATTCACGAAAACGTTAACACATGAACTGAATGTTTCGAGCAGATTCATTTGGTTTTGATTATTTCTTTATTTTAATCATCCGTTTCTTAGCATTTTTTTTACTGCTCGTATTTCTGTTGATTGAGTAGAATAATGGTAGACATTTGTGTGCGTCTATCAAAACTTTCAAGTTATTCCATATCATAATACGAGTAAAAGGATGTTTTAGTCGTAGGAATAGGTACAACACGCTTCCTGTTTATGTTAAGTCGATTAGATAGTTCCCAGAAGTTGAAAAGAGGTGAGTCAGTACACATGTATCTTTCACACCAACATCAAAATGTCACTCTAAGTGATGTGTTGAGATATGGGCTCAAATGATAACCATAAAATGATAGGGGACAACAAGACAACGAGGAGTTAGAATTCGGGAGACGGATCTCGGGTAGGAATGTGCATTATCTACGTAGATAGCACCTGTTAAGAAAATGATCAATGTTTAAGCTTTTTTGGTCTCCTGATGAACTTTAAGTATTAATCAACGTAAGACAATTGTGTTTTTATTATTCACACAAAGTTTACAAAGGCTTGACAGCCTGAAACACTAGAGCGCATAATGAATTGGTGGCCATTGTTGAGTTTATGGCCTTTGAAGAGCCTCTTATCTACAAAGCTCTCCTAAGTCGCAATGGAAATGCTCACCAGACTGGCATGCTTTCACTTGTACACAAGGCTACCGGTCTTTACGCCAATTACTTTCCCTATTTTAAAGATTTGCGCCGAAAATTTCCATTAAGGAGGAGGTTAGATGTTGACGCTTCGGAGAAGCTTGTGGGAGCGAGTAACATCCTCTAGGCGGCGACCTCCTCTTTCATTGTGGGTGAAACGATTGGCTGAAGTGCTGTTTATCCTCGCTGTAGCCCCGCCGTCGTGTTCCTAAAGAAAATATGCCACGGTACGATTCAAGAAACATCGATGTTAGCTTTTGTGGTATAACAATACTGGTCATGTAGCTACCCAAAGTGTCCATTACTGTCTGTGCCAATACTTAGTGCAACGGTAGCAATCCCCTGTAGGTCCGGGGGTAGTATAGGTCAAATGTATCATTCCGCAGTTCATTACAAGCAAAAAATAGGAGGCAACATGTTGGCCTAGGGTTGCGACTTGTGCCAGTGGGCAATGGGATCCATCGTTTTGAGAATAGTTTTCCTTGCGAGAGACATAGCTTTGACACACCACTTTGGCCAAGATTTCGACTAGACGAGAGGCTGAGATGGCCTGGTCCAGTCAATCGGCTGGTGGTGACTTGCCATAGATAATAATCGTTTGAATTTATATCCTTTTACCGTCGGTCATTTGTTTGTTGTCTTTTTTTCTCATTTATCCTATAGGGTGGCAAAATTTATCATGTCACACTTATCTTGTTACCTGTCAAGGCGCCATATATAACATTAGTGTTGGTATGCCGTTAATCACTTTACTCACTCACTCATTAACACACTCACTGCGTTGGATACAATATTCGCTCGTTAATGTGGAGAATTCACACTATGTGCCACTGCGAAATAGATTATGCAACCCCAAACTGTCCATTGTCAACATACCTATACAAGCGACATATAATACCAGGTAGATTATGGAACCCTAAGCTGTCGATTGTCATCTTACCTATACGTGCAACATGTAATACGAGGTAGATTATGGAACCCTAGGATGGACGAAAAATTATGCTTGTGAAGTGGTACTCTGTAAACCACTTTTGGAAGGGTGAGATGTGCCAGGGTGTGTGAGAATATAAAATATATATCCTATAGCACATTCAACAACAATATGATGTAGCAAAGATGATGAACGAGAATGATTGTGCTTATCAGACAGCAACCATTACAGTGACATTGCACGCACATGTGTTATGATACGGTCTAAGCAGCCTAATGTCTGGCTTCATAAACAAACTGATTCAATTCAATTTACTGTGTATGGTCGCCCACAACAATGAGTTGTTGGTCGACCGCGTCCAGCAATCGATATGTGAGACGGAGAAGGCATTGATCCCCCATATATATGTCGAATGGATCAATTGATTTACAGTAAAGCACACACTATACGGACATTCCCGTTGCGTTGATGACTTATTTTTCATCCCACGCCCAGCCCACCCCACATACTCCCTTGCATCATATATTTTTAATCATTAGTAAAATAATTATCTCTAATTAAGGATTCTCTACATGTTCGGGAAATTAATATTGTCGGGCGTAAGCATGTTTAACCACTATGGCTGACTTGCGGGTTTGCCTTCGGCTATGTTGTGTGCATCATAATGACAGATTAATCCATGCGTGAGCTTAATCATTGTTGCGTGAGTTTTGAGCGATAGTGGCGGAAGATGTGCACGGTTATGGTAATAAATAATGTGGTATCCAAAGTTTATTAGACATCGATTTGCAGTTGATAATTCACATGCTTGGTTAACAATAAATGCAGACCTCTATAGATATCCTAAAGGTCGGCGTAGGGCCTTTCTGCGATACTCAGATGGTAATGATTGTGTGGTATCCAGTATCATATTTTACTAATATACAAACTTTCAAAAATGCAATACGATTGTGAAATACAGTTATTCCTGGATAATGTATTGCCGATGTCAGGAATGGCCTGTAGGTGTTCAGCACGAGAACACTGGATGAAAGAGAAAAGCTAGAATTATTCAATATGCAATTGTACATAGTGTGGAAGAACAATTGACGAGGGCGTATCATGCTGGTGGCGTATTGTCTCAGGGGGATCGGACCCGGGGCAAACCATCCCGGCAACGGCTCACCGACCCGATCCTATTATACATATATATATATATTTATATATAAATATATATATATATATATATATATATATATATATATATATATATATATATATATATATATATATATATATATATATATATATATATATATATATATATATTTATATATATATATATATATACACATATATATATACATATATATATATATATTTATATGTATATATATAAACATATATATACATATATATATATATATTTATATATATATATATATATATATAAATATATATATACATATATATAAATTTATATACGGGGGCCGCTGGTATTCTTGAATCCTTAATACATCAGGACGTATAGTCGTTATAAAGCTGAAGGGACCTAAATGTCAAGAGCAACATAGTTGATTTATCGCTATGATAAATATCAGAACGATAATTGCGCGTTAGTTTTTAATGCTGATTACGTTGATCCATGTTTATTTGTTATAGATATTGTGCCTTGCACAACCATATGCCTGTATAATCAAATGCGTCGTGCCACCTTCACAGAGAGCAAATATTATCAGCCGTTAGCGGTTAGCACGAGCATTAATCAACTGTCGGATCAATCCCCAGGCGACCCAGGAGCATCCGTGCTACATTACCGGAACTAACACGGATCTGATTACATAATTGACAAATACGGGGGTAACACGGAGTCGACACGGATGTGTACGGTGCCATGACGGAGTTGACACGAATGTCCTGGGGGGCAACCCAGTACTTCCCGGAAAATGTCTCCAAAAGATGCGGGTCACAACACAGGGTTGTCCACCCGGGTCTGATTGAGTGTTCATATACGTGTTCAGTTGTTTAAAAATGAATGCTCTTCTCAGATAGAGTTACAAAGCAACCAGTTGTTTGATATTAGGCAGAATGCCACCAAAAACACCACAACAGTAAGTTTTCATACTTTTGTTGGCCTGGTTTGTTCGAGTTTTTGAAAAGTTTCGTTCTTTTTTTAATTAAATGTCAGGTTATTATTTAAGGCTCTACAGTTTGAAACGGGCATCATTACATATGTCATGAACATTATCATTTTAGCATCCTTAAGGTTTTATAGATATGGAATGGATTATACACAAAATCACGGGGTCACCAATCAGGTTGTATTGAAATTTACTATGCTGAATTACAATGACTGCCATAGCAATGTGGAGAGTGGTCATAAGAATTTTCCTCATCTTTAAACTACATGATAGTGTTTATCCTACATGCTAGTAATAATTGAGTTTTTATCGGCCAAATCATATGCCCTTAATAATATATCATCCAGATCCATATTTCATGAGAATGGAATCAAGGATAAAATATTCTCTCTGCGTCTCTGTTGTTTGGAGTGGAATATATTGAAACCACTGTTTTAAACTTTCAGGGTTTCAAAGTGTAAACACCACACAAGTAATTTTTTTATTGCATACACATCTGATGGTACCGAACGCCGCAAAAGCAGAACTGAGAGGAAGAGGACAATATGCACAAAGTCTTATTCTGCGGTGTGGTGGCAAAATTCTGGTTGAGAATGTAGACAAGAATAATCAAAGATCGGTTTATTGTGCTGACGAGACCTGGTACATCCATCACAGGCAGAGCATAAGCTCCCATCAAAGGCTTACTGAAGATGGTAAGCCATTGGTGGACTTTCCAACGACAAACTAAATCAGTTCTGAAGACTGTAATGGACAGATTCTTTTTTTTCCAACCAAATACAACAGTTTTTCTTTGACACCTCTTAGAACTTTTGATTTCAGGTTTCCAGTTTCCAAACATCCCCATTGTGAATGAAGGCTTTCAGAATCACACCTTTTTAAAAATAGCATGGCCAATAGTTGTTCAATTCTGGAAAAAAATAAAGTAACTTAGACACTGTCTAGTCAAATACATAACATTAAATATTATAATCGATGTAAAAGTGCACAACACAAACACTTGTAAATGAGAAAACATAGACCATACCTCTGCCATGTTGATGTGTGTACAACATTTTAACCATGAACGCAGAAAAACTTGCAGTCACTGTGGAATAACGGAAGTAAAAACTCGTCTAGTGAATGCCCGATATCGCTCACAACAACAGATTTGGTTCGAAATGTAGGCCATAATGTATTTGCATAATTAAAGCCAGTCACATTTCAGAAAATGATGTTATAAAATGCAAAACAGCCGGTGGCACGACTGTCATGTGTACCTCAATCGAGGTGCGCCGTACCAGGAACGAAGTACGTACTTTGAGGTACGTATTTCCTTCTGCGGTCAGTCCGCGACCCGATGTATTATTATGAAAGGTCAATAACAAGGTTTTACGGGGTCATATGATCAATTGGTTATTAGCCCCGAAGACAACGAGGTACCCATTTTGGTTGAGCATGGAACCCTGCGCTAAAGTTTCGTTATGTATATAATAGTCGATGAACCAAGGCAACACATCTTCATACCAAATATTAATGTTTCAATAGGAAACAGCACAATTCGACAAGTGTCCTGTGGCAATCCTAATCTAGACGATTTGAATGACGAGCAATCATATTTCATGCCTAAGTTTAGTTACATGCATAGTGTGAGCTGCTGCTAGGCAGGTTAGCACCACAACAAATTGATGTAGGCCCCCAACACGTGGGTGAAGTAGATATCTGACATAGCTTGTGATACCGCAAACGAAGGCAATGCTATATATATTATAACCTATTGAGATTCAAAAAGGGAGTCGTTAGAGAGATATTCATGTCTTTATATATACCGCTACTTTCGGCTAAGTGGGATAAGATACAGTTTTAGTTAAATAGGATTTCCACTCCGCTTACTCCATATATCCGTGTACAACAATTTACAATCTATGACTGCCAACATTATGTGGTCGAGTATGGAATGCCTCCACAGAAGCTTCACATATTTCAACTTTGTAATGGCCTTGTCCTAAAGCATACACGGAATGGCGCAGTTGTTATCAGAGAGCATTCATCTCAAGATTAGAAACATGGTGGTAAAAGCGTCAGTGTTTTTCTAACGTCAGTTATCTTGTGTTGAAAACGTTCATTGGGAAGTTATCTCTGTGTTGTGTTTATATATACAGGTTGATGCGCATCAAGTTGCCCTAACAACTTTTGTTCTGCAACCGAAATGCATAGCTCATGTTACGCCTTGGATTGATAAGGGGCTGATGTGTACACTACATACACCTTGGACACAATACCATGGGCCCCTAGCCCAAATGAATATGTCAACCGAATGCACTCACGAGTTAAATAATAGAGTGAATTTTCAAGACCATTAAAACTGATAAAAGCAAGATAATATATGCCCTATTTATAGCTATACAATTAGCAAAGCAACCACAAAGATATAGTTGCGAAGCGTAAAAAGTATTCACTATGTGTCTATCCATTCTATTGAAGGAGTGAGAGAGAACCAATAACAATGGATGGTTACACTCATTAGATGATACACAAGGGCAGGCCATGTATTAAAGGAATACCCTCCCAGATGATACGCAGGGACAGTTGGGTTACGAATGTGCATTTCCTGCGTAGATGGTATCTGTGGCTCATTTATCTAAGCTTAGTGTGGTCTCCTGATGCACTTGCAAGACCAAAAATATTTATTTACTTAATTCCATAGTTAGATCATTATTTTGTCATCATTCACACCACTTTTACACAACATAACTACCTGATACACTAACGGATTTAATGATTTGGTGGTCTTTGCAGTGTTAATGGGGGTTGAAGAGGCCCTTATCTACAGAGCCACCCTATTTTGCAGGGAAAATGCTCGACTGACCGGTATGCTGTTGATTGTATGCAAGGATGCTGGTCTCAACAGCAAGCACGTTTTCTATGTGCACTTTTAACAAAGGTTTATGCAGTGGTCTGTATTCAAAACAGCAAACTTGATAGGATGGTTGTTAAGAATAAGATGTCCTCCTGTTACAACAGATAGCTGCATCATACATAAAATATATACAGTCAAGTATCCCTTATCCGGAATTCCGAAATTCCGAAACCTCCATAATCCGGATTTTTTTGGGGCGAGAAACGTTATGACGCCCAAGTGGAATTTTCCGATGGCAATATTTCAGCTGATGCGCCACCAAGCACAAGTCCCAATTAGCCCAACAGACAAACGTCAGGTTCTATTAATCACTTGTAAGAGGGAGTGCATGCAGCACTACCCGTACTTAGTTCGAAAGAGCTAGTCCCAATAACCGATATACCGTTACCGTTCTGACCTCGACGGCAAGAGGTTTGCAGACGGCCGGTCTTCAAGGTGCTAAAATTTGTCAAACCTTCTCAGACGACAATGGCGGTTTATTAAATAAACAAGAACGCTGAATCCGTGTGCTATATATAAATATATATATATATATATATATATATATATATATATATATATATATATATATATATATATATATATATATATATATATATATATATATATATATATATATATATATTATATATATATATATATATATATATATATATATATATATATATATATATATATATATATATATATATATATATATATATATATATTCGTGTTTTTTAAAAAACGCAATAAGTTTACAACCACGACCACGTAAGGTTTGAATCTGATACTGTGAATGGATACAAATGCAAAGCAAGTTGATGCTCGTTTGCACAACAATGAGATGAATCGGGTATCATACTTGTACTTACCTACAGGACGTCACAGCTGACGTTGAGCAGACTTCGTGTTTTTTTTAAAAAAAGGCAATAAGTTACAACCACGACCACGTAAGGTTTGAATCTGATATTGTGAATGAATACAAATGCAAGCAAGTTGATGCTCGTTTGCACAACAATGAGATGAATCGGGTATCGTACTTGTACTTACTTACAGGACGTCACAGCTGACGTTGGTCAGTATAACCGATTGGTGTTGACATATGTCAGCTAGAACTTGCACTATGACTTTAATTTGGAAGGCATTCCAAATATTTAATTCCCCTACCAGCGACATATTATACGACAAATCAAATGGATTTTAGTTTGTTTGCAATAACCATGCGACACATATGAAGTGCTAAGGAATCCAAAAAGCTAATAATCAGAATGAAAGGGGACGAATCAGTCGCCATCGGTCAAGGTCTTTTGCATTAATGGACCTTGTGAATCTTGCCAATGGGCGTTCAACTCTCTTAATTGCTTTCATCATGTGTAGGAATTTACTGGAACACATACCAAGGCATACCGAGTGTGCAAGGGAGTGCCTTAATCTGCCACATAAATGACAGGTACCAAAAACACACTATATACAGATAGTGACCTCGAAACGCGATTACCCGCCACTTACACGTCAAATGGAATAGCCAACATAACACGAAGCTTATTGCATAACTTCGCTTTTCTCAAGGGATTTTATGCCGATCTGGACTCCATACTAACGTCATGCTTACGAGTAGGAAATATTCAGTGGGTCACATGAAAATAAAGTATCGAGCACGTGTCTTTCTGTTGTTGTTTTACGTTTGACTAGCTTTCCAGTTTAGATATCGATGCACATAATAATGCCTTGTGATCACCACCTTAGTATTGGTCTATATTGCATACCTGTTTATTTTGATATCTGACAAAGACATCACAACCTTACCATTAAGGGAATTCTTCTGTCTGTTTGTCGCCTAAACGGAATAAACACATACTGGATCGATAGGCTGGGTGGAAAATAAAGTTGTTAATAATAGGACAACAGTTTGGTGTAAATCGAACAGTTTTCAATGCAGAATGATACAGTCTACATCGTAGAATATTGTTAGCGCAATTTTCTCTAGTCTTTCTTTACTGTCCTTATCATGATAGAATCGTTAGTGAGTAATCGCCTGAATACTACAAAAGCCTCGTATATACTCTGCTTTTGGCAATTATTTAACTACACGTCGGCCCCTATGCATTGGTATATGATCGCTAGATAATGGCAAAATTGAGAGAATTGTCACTATTACCTGAACTCATGATAACTAAAGTGATCCCAATAAACGTCCGGTAGCATCATATGTATGTCCTAGTCTTCAAGATCTAGCACCAATGTATTATTTCATATTCAGGACATGCTATCAAAAAATGCATCAAAACACATGGCAGACTAATCATTGGCATTCCACAACGTCTAACCACAGATGTTTTTTGACATACTTGGTTGTTTCAATATATTGAACCCTCTAGTAGTACATACATACAACCACAAAGTCTGTCTTCATCAATATATGTGTGGTTGTAATCCGTTGAAGAGGGGCAGAACAAAAGCACGTGAAGCATTTACACGACGAAGAATAATAACTGTTATACGAACACAAGGCGTCTAGACTAGGATATTATGATTAGAGTGTAGTAACGGAGGCATTGACACATATCTTCATAGGCTGAATTTACAGCGGTTAATAATGTAAAGTTTACCGCAAAGGATAAATGAGTATCGTAGGTGCTGAGTGCAATTACCAACTGCATGTTATATGATGGTAAGCCAGCCAGGAAAGACCGACGGTAATTATTGAGTATGCGAATCGTGACCATGGAGGTTAATTAGATTCACAATCATGACATTAAGTGATTGCCCGTTCATGAGTCAGTTTATACCTGTCAACCTGAACACAGATAACTTATCGATGGTAAAGATGACTGAAACACTATGAATATCTAGCAGTGCACATAGTCATACCAAAAAAAGCCATAACATTAAAAGGCCAACACTTAAACGTTAAGCAAAATGCATACCACAATTTATAATATAACACATTGCCACCCAACACCAACAGTGACCATACATTATTGTTCTCTGCGAGATGATCCACCTTCATCGTAGTCACCCTTCATCGCTCTGAAAATATTGTAACATCTCCTAGGACTGGTTTTTATTATAAAAGCACTTACAATTGATGCATCAAAATATGCATTTAGATTTGTTATACGTTTAGAACACCTAATGCCACCTCTATACCGCTACCCCACTGTATTCATCCGCTAAAGTGCGATACGAACTCTGCCTCGAATCTTTGATACCGCCAAACAAAACTGTTGACATGGTGAAGTGAAATAACAGGGGTACAAGCTAACACGGCTACGCTAATAGTCAATAGCATACATAATGCAATCGCTGCCACCAAAGCCACAGCTTCAGCCAATGTGATGATAAGATGAATTACCAATGAGCTATTGTAGCACGTTGCCTGACGCACGTATTAGGCAGATGGCATCCCCGATAGGCGTTTACAAACCCTTGACACATTGCACTGAAGCAAACAGTGCACCAGCCTTCCCTCAATCGAATCAGCCGCACCAAACAATGAGTCAGTGAGACCCTAAGATGAACCAAGTTTGACCCAACTATGTGTGTATCACAAGTGACATCCAAAGTATGTGCTACAACACATGACAAAACTAGCGTCTTAATGGAGATGACGTTAAATGCCAATGAGCAGCAGCAGTAGCCCAACCCTCTCGCACACAATAGTACGTACTAAGTAGGCTTCATCTACTTCAATGCTTCTCGTCGTGGAAGTTACTAAGAGTGTTCGTTAGCATAATGTTGGTGTGGCTGCAAGACGATTGTTCGTTAGTAATGCAGGTGACATTAATGGATTTTGCAGCGCGGTGATTACTTTCCGGTTTCCTTTTATGCCAATCATCAGCTCTAAGTATAACTCTTCATTCAATACCGTTTTGTATCTAGCATTTTCTCATTGACCAGATATCCTTACAAAACAACTGCAGCCTGATACCGAATTGTGATACCATCAAGGTGCCTCAATGTTAACTTCCATTATTATTCCTAAAGCACATGAAGAATCAAATATATCGGAGAGCAAGGGAAGATATTAGGATTAGATTACGGTTTCGTGATGTTGCAGGATACAAAATATTTGATTAACACGATTACTGGATTGTTGAACATGTTTGTGTAGCATCCAGGACTATTACCACATATTCTAGGTATTTACGTTGCAATGCTGCCATTGTTTGTTAACACGTAATATACATAATACAACTAACCAATCCGATTGTACGTTAATCCTATTATTTCCCATTATATGGATGTGATAAAGTAGCATTTTATAAATCATGCAAAGTGTTGCCTATATTCAATGGACTATGGTCGTAAATTGCTTATTATCATAGATATAAAACAATAAGTTCTAAGTCCATCATTTTACATACTTGTGCGTATTTTGTGTGTTTATCGTTATTAGTTCATCGCATACTTGTTAGGTACCGAAATATGATTGATATGTAACCATATTATAATGGCCCTCGCAAACGGAAATATATGTCATTCTACACATTGAGATTAATTTTCAGCTAAAAATCAAGCGGCGATACGATAGTAAGCAATCACTCTAGACTTCGTTAACATGACGCTTTCATCATGTTTCTATGAAGCGTACATTACAATTCATGGCGTAATTCTTTGAATCCAATCAACAACCACCTGCGCAGTGCGGCCTTTATAATGACTACTTAACAAAGCATCTCGAGCTTAATTTTGAGAGCTTGAAATACTTGTCAAAACGAAATGAGGCCGCAAACAATATGCCACTAGTACAAGCCATATTATGTGGTTTTTTTTCCAACCAGTAGATATGAATGCACGCACCGACTTTTGCCCAACATTGCACACAGCTCTGAAATGACAGTATCAGCTTTTCGCAATTATATTACATTCAGAGTGTCCAACCCATAAGGTAGGAAGTAGATTACAATTGACGATTACTCACACATGTTGTATAGCGATTCCTAATTAGGATTTCAGTAATGTCAAATATGACAGAAGGCAAAACATATTCGACCACTAATATTTCATTCACAACACTGTCTCGGGCTTCATTCAAATATCCAATGGGTAAACACGGTACGTATAATGAAACGTTTATGCAAACATATATCATAGCTTTGGCGCTGATTCAAACAAAATGTGGAATCACATTGTCTCACCAATGTGGTATAGATTGTTATCAAACCAAATTGTCAATTTGCAGCAGTAAATTATATAACATCATTATAGAACAGCCACACAAAGAACTAAACCTATCTACATCGGGGCCATTCATATGCAATATGGCGTGATATGGCCGGAACGATGGCTCCCCTGAAAATATGTCTATTGCTTTTTCATATCTGCTGGATTCAAACAGACCAAAGAACATTTATCTCGACGGATAAGCTTTGTCGTTGGCGTCGTGATATAGCAATGGCTACATGGACACTTATTAAGCGTACTGCTTCGCAAGGTGATTTTGTTCCACCTTGAAGATTTGCATCATCACTAAGCCACAGTTGTTCGGCATGCTATCTTATTCATGTGCATTTGCACAAATAACATTCGGTGTGTTCTGAGGCTCTCATTTTGTGAACAATACTAAACCAAGATTAGCCGGGTGAATGGTGTTATGAAAAATTGAATAACGCTTATGACAACGGTCGAGGCAGATCAATTTCAATAACTTGGATGCACGCAGAGTAGATATCAAGCCAACCAGTCACTCTAAGTAGTCTTCGCAACTAACATATTCACACAGAGGCTAGAGCAAAATGCATTTTTTTCCAATGTGAGGAATCCATTAAACACCAACTTATTGGTAACGCGATCATTAAAAAGAAATTCCCTTACACTTCTGTGTCATATTGCCAGAGTAGTCCCTTGAAGACTTCGGAGTAGCAATCTGGGGTGCTCTGCTAGCGGCTACCGGGGTCCCCCGTAGTACGAAGAATCAATTTCCCGGCTGTTGTGCTGTGTATTTGTGTACAATAACAATTCAAGGTAATAGTTTCATACCTGACTCAACTTCATCCAACCCCATTGGCGATGTGATATCCTAGGACACTTGGACATTTAGCAACGTCATATAAGATAATGTACATGTTTAGGTTCGTCACCCACGATTTTAAATCAAGAACAAATTGCAACCACACAACTTCTTTAGTGACGTTCCTGGTAGGATTACCAGTGCACATAGTATGTTTTTCTTACTAGAGTCGGTAAAACGTCAAAATCAATGACTGTGATATAATCTGTACAAATTAGAAAGCTAAAAATGGAACACGCGCATTATATTTACATGTAGATAGCCGTTACGTATGTGCCGAATAATCTTATGAAATTAGCCTTTGACCTGACAAAAAAAGACACGTTAAAGATTAAACCTGCATATTGAATGTTATAGATTCAATAAACAATTGCCCACACTGACATTGATTCGAATTTACCGTCAAAGGAAGCGTTCTATATCCAAACTATGCTGTCCAAATCGTTAGGAAGGTGCCGAGGAATGACGAGCGTGATAAGCATGACGAAATGATTGCCTCTTCTCCATGTGGCGTCATCGCGCGCCGCTCAGCCAAATAATAAATACAATACAGCAGTTTATATTTTTACATTCATGCAAAGAAGCATATCATTAGTATTCTATACAGGTTGGTTCAAGGTAAAGCTACTGAAAACAATTGTTTCAACTTAACTACCTTATGTGGTTCTACAAAGACGAAAAATCAGGATGTAGAGTAAGTACACGCTATTGTTCAGTCCCGATGTGATGCATGAAAAGATCCACAATCATATTCCGTTGTATATAGGTAGTACTGCTGTTAATAGCTGTTGTAATACGTACCTTTTTTTAATGAGATCCATAGCAACGTTATCACCCAATCAGAGGGCGTACGCATGAGATGTCATGGATATTTTTAGAAAGCCAGCTTCTCTCCATTCAAATATATTGATTTGATCGGTGGAGCTTATAATACACTTATAGATTCAGGTCTCAACACCGAAGCTCTATATATTATGTTTACTGATTCAGCAATGGATATCACTACTGGCAACGCACATATTCTTGCAAAGCAGCGTGCGTTAGTTGTTTCAATACATCTAAGGTTTTTACACTATACGATCTTCTTTTTTGTTTACACATCTTATGCTGATAGTTGTTGCACTCTGAATATTCAAAGATTCAAACAATTGCCGTTTAAAACCTGAATATATTCGCAACGATCGAATCTTGCGCACACACAGGCGCCCATGCAATCTGAGGAAATCTAATGCGTTACAACTGAAGAGTGGAATACCAACACTTCTTATGGAACAATACGTAAGGTACATTGTGAAATTCATACACACGTACACCACCTCTCAAAACTATTGCGCTCAATCTGCGACATCTGTCAGCCTGCGCTACATACTTCATCACTTATGTCTATTATTTATCATTGCGTTGAGAGCTATGGAATTTAAATTGCTGACAAATATCCCTGTTAAAGTGGCTATTTGTTTAAAATGTGAATTAAAGCGTCAGGGTTATCTACAATTATAAACTGCGTGTCCAACGATCAGAACGCTTGCTAGCATCGCAATAATTGTAATTGCATTCGTATGCATTACCATGCTCATACCAGCACATAACAACTACGACACTCTATAAATTTGTTGATGGTTTTTGAATGACAGAATTCCATTAAATGTTCCTCCGAATCACCTGTGTGTTCTTTTTGTTTCGTCCGAAGTCATTATTCATCTGTCAGAACTATTGGTCACAACTGACCTAACCTAATGTATATGTGCTAAAAACCCGAGTGTCTGACATCAACGTGCGTTATTTGTGTGAGTACCGACCGACTGGGAATGAATATAATATTTGCATGAAGTAATATCATGCTGACAAGCCATCATCACAAATAACCCATGCATACAGATTTGTTTATTACATTGTCCAGATTACATGTGTCTCGAAATGCATTTGCAATTATCTACTAATCTAACCGTCGATTAAATTATGTAATGGAATCATCAACCGATGTACATAAATGACATAAATCAATAACATAAATAAATACATTTATGATGATTCGCCATATTAAAGGAATATACTCAGCACGCATACCACTGATTTGTCTATTTCTCCACAAGGCATGCCATCGCGTGGTTGTCTGATCGTCTGTCTGCATTTCAGTCAGTATTATTCTTAGGGTTTACACCAACTACCACATTAATCCAGACAAAGTTAGCGATTCGCCCACTTGCCTGGCAGAGCAGATTTACCCAGTGTTTTATCATCCGTATCGCTGCATTTGTTTTTCAGTACTCGTGTTTCTGTTGATTGAGTAGATTAATGGTAGATTTTTGTGCGTATATCAACACTTTCGGGGTTCCGTGCCATATGACGAGTAAAGGATGACGTTGTCGAAGGAATAGATACAACACGCTTCCTGTTTATGTTTTGTCCTGGTTATCTCACAGCGGTTGAAGATGTTTATAGATATTTGGTATCGCAGCAGCGCTGTATGACGTCATGACGTAGTCGGGTATACTCTAAAGCTCGATATAACATATTTTCTTCCTCCCAGGCAAAACTATGATTAATCGAGTCTGCGTGGGTTTGTTATTGAGTATATTAGGATCTTCGCACCAATGATGACCAGTCTCGAAAGTATCATATTGCAACCGACGAGATTTTCACAGAATGGTTGCTTTGAACATTTCTAAATGGCATTTTTTCTTCCACACCTTGTACAATTGCAACTTGAATAATTTAAGCTTTTCTTTGTCACCAAGTGTTCTCGTGCTGAACACCTACAGGCCAGGGATAATTGTATTTCACAAACGTATTGCATTTATGAAGGTTTATATACTAGTACATTATGATACTGGATATCACACAATCATTATCTTCTTTGTACCGCAGAAAGGCCCTACGCCGACCTTTTATATATCGGAAGAGGTCTGCATTTATTGCTAACCTAGCCTTTGAATAGTCAACTGCAAACCGATGTCTAATAACCTTTGGATACCAAATTAATATTTTGCGAACTCTATTTATTACCTTGACTGTGCACATCTTCCGCCATTATCGTTCAAAACTCTCGCCATAATGATTACGCTCAGGCATGGATGTATCTGTCATTATGATCTACACAACAAAGTTGAAGGCAAACCCGCAAGTCAGCCATAGTTGTTAAACATGCTTTCGCCCGACAATATTAACTTTCGGTGCAGGTTGGCGAGCCTACTGCGTGTGAAGAACAGCTACAATTAGTTATTTTGATACTGATTAAAAATGTATGAGGCAAAAGAGTATGTGGGGTGGGCTGGGCGTGGGACAGAAAATAAGTCATCAACCCAATGGGAATGCCCGTATATTTTGAGTTGTTTGCTGTAAATCAATTGATCCATGTGACATTTATGTGGCGCATCCATGATTTCCCCGTCTCACATATTGATTGATGGACGCGGTCGATCATCAACAAATTAGGTTTTCACATAATTTTGGGCTGCCATACACAGTAAATTGCATTGCATCAGTTTCGTTAATGAAGCCAGACATTCGGCGGCTAAAACCGAATCATTACACATGTGAGTCAAGCTCTCAAGCAATTGCACTGTTATGGTAGCTGTCTGATAAATACAATCATTCTCGTTCATCACCTTTAATACATCATGTTGTTGTTGAATGTGATGGAATATATAGGTAATGTATTTCATATTAACACACCTAGGCACATCTCATCTTTCCGTATGTGGTTAACCAAGTACAACTTCAAATGCATAATGCTTCGTTCATGGTAGGGTTCCCTTATCTACCTTGTATTGCATGTTGTGCGAATAAGTAAGATGACAATGGACAGCTTAGGGTTCCATAATATACATGGTATAACATGTTGCGTGTAAAAGTAAGTAGACGATGGACAGCTTTGCGTTGCATAATCTATTTCGCAGTTGCATATAGTGGGAATTCTCAACATTAACGATCCCCGAGTGAATATTGTATCCGATGCTGTTAGTGAGTGAGTGAGTGAGCGAGTGAGTGAGTGAGTGAGTGAGTGAATGAGTGAGTGAGTGAGTGAGTGAGTATGGTGTTTAACGGCATACCAACACTAATGTGATATATGGCGCTTCGACAGGTGAATAGATAAATGAGAAAAAAGAAAAACAACACATGACCGGAGGTAAAAGGATAAAAATTCAAACGATTATCCTGGGGCAAGTTACCACCAGCCGATTGACTGGTTCAGTCCATCTCAGCCTCTCGTGTAGTCACAAATCTCGGCCAAGGTGGTGTGCTGAAGCTATGTCCCTCGCACTGACAACTATTCTCAAAACACAGGATCCCATTGCCCGCCGGAACGAGTCGCAACCCACGGCGACCATGTAGCCCCCTATTGCATTGGCAACTACAGTAATGAACATTTTGGGTAATGAATAGTGTTTGCTTAGTAAACATGGGTGGTGATGACAACATGACCAGCATTGTTATACCACAAAAGCTAACATCGCAGTTCACTTTGGTTTTGGTAAACACAACTATCTCGTCTATCGTTTTTATGTATCGACGGTGAGTGTACGTACGACCAAACTGGCTTTGTAATGAGGATGTATATGGTGGGTGGGCTACGGGTTTTGTACCTGCCTCTCCTCTGCATTGTTCCCATTAATACCGGTAGATGACAATTGAATTATTGATACAGGCACTTAGAGGCATACATATTGATGCAACCAAATCAAAACAGCTCTCATCAGCTCAAGTAGCTAAAATGATGGCGTTTTTGAGCAATAGATAGGCTTGTTGTGACAACATACATAGGTGAAATGTGTGACATAATGTGTCTGGCCGACAGGGTTGCAATTAAATCCAAAGCATCAAACGCGTCATCAGTAGTTCAAAGCTGACAATGCTGGCCACTTAGCTGGATATATATATGTAAATCGTTACCCCCCTTCCCACCGTTTATGATTGCTATGCAATTTGTATTTAGGGAGAAGTACAGCAATTAATTGTATTCATATTTGATATGACTATTGCGTGTATTCTTTTGCAGTTTACTCAGAACCCCAAAACTAATTCCGTCATGACAGCATATAGTGCGATGAACACGAGTTTGTGTGAATATACATTTCAGGATTATTCGGCAAAAATGGAAACACAGTTAATTGCCTTTGCCATATGGTAGCTTAAGAAGGGCCAATTATTACACAGACAACTTAGAAATAACAATATTATAGATGGAGGTCAATGATATCTACCATTTGCGAAATATACAGTGTAGACACTGGTTGAGTTGCTAATGGCAATTGCGTGATACCTATGAGCTTAACATTCACGCTGAATGTAACAGTTTTACTGGTGACTGTTCAAAGTTTTACGCAAATGCTGATGATTGTTTGCACATGCCTATTGCGGCCCAACGCGTGTCTTGCGTCTTTTTCACAATACTCTGTAGTGCTTATCCACATTATAAACTTGTATTGGATTGCTGTTATTTATTCTTGTTTGAACTTATGAGAGAAACTTACATTGGAATTAGCGAAATATGTGAAATAGCATTTTCGGCTCCTAAAGGTATGCAGGAAGTCATCTAGCATGATGAGCTTAATGCTGTCTTGCTATGAGGAATAATTACTATATTTATCTTGATCAAGCAACGGATGCAGTTGATGCCATTTTAATTCCCCTGTACCCTGTGTGGTACTCACGTGACATAATAAATATGTTATGATGCAGATGCTTAGGATTTTGTTTTATGAGACATTGTTAGGTGTACATCAGCATGGCATATATATGTTTAAATGATATCTCCAACTTATGTGCATTTGTCGAGCGAAATAAGGTTATTACATTGTTTTGATGTGTTGTTTGACGAGAGTGCACGCAGGTATAACACTACTGGTCTCTAATCAGCTATCAGCCGTTAAATTATTTTAATATATTATTTCGCATCTGGTCTAATTGAAGTACCGCATGCGATTAGCTCCAGAGAAACTACGGTACGACCATGAAACTATGCAGGCGGAGGCCTTACTGGTTTGTCGTTGAATGGGACTGATGTGCCAAGTTGTGCTGCTGATGGCAGTTCAGTGTATATATCTCTAGTTGTCAAGTTATTAGCGAAAACTACAGAACAATACAATCCTACGACGGTTTCTCTCGCTCCGTTAATACAACATTACGCAGCATAAGTGTATTGAGCAAGATTTATATAAGCTTGGTAGGTTGTACAAATAGCCGCCTCCAATGATTCAGGGTTTTGTGAGTTGTTCTGTTCAAGAAGTGTATCTACATAGCGCGTTATTGTCATTGCTCGTCATAGTATATAAGATCGTAAATGCCAAGAATGTAACATAATAGCCATTGGAAACCTTGGTTCAGTAGTATAAATTATTTCACCACAAGCCTGATATATCCAGTAATGATGGGTATCACTATCCGTGGGTATCAACCATGTTTAGACCAGTGATTAATGAACGGATGGCGGTGTGTATAACAGACCTGTATAATTGCGACCTTAATAAGCTAACATGCCTCGATTGGCCTCTTTTGATCCGAAACTGTTTCGATTTATAGCCATCTTACAGTTGCCCAAAAAGCGTATGTAACATAAATATTTATGTGAGGGATATTCCGGCATCTTACGTTCAATACATTCGTATATGACAGCCATAGTCAAGTCACTAACAATACCAAAGTGAAAACGCCCTCTTATGCTATGCGTTATTTTCATAAAGAAAAAATAAAGTTATTGAATTCATCAACTCGTTGTGAGGATTCATGCCAACTTATCTACTAATCACAAGACTGTGCCATTACTAAACCTAGCATTCATTGATCTATCACTAGCATCATTCGTGCGAGCTTTGTTGGGTTGTTTAGAAACCTCCCACTGCTCATGGAGCTGCATGATCCGTGTACACATTCATTTGATTTATTGCAGCATATACCCACGTTATTATGACGTCAATAAGGTACAGAGAGTGTTTGCAACTTTGTGAATGGTTTTGCAGATAGATACTCTATATCCCCGCGATATTTTGATCAAACGAGTTACCATGTGCAGTCTTGAACAAGGCACTCAATTGACGACAATATACGCCACACGTGTCAAACTGTGTTGCCTAGTTGCGATTTTATTTTGTGACAAAGAAATAGAGGTATGCAGTATTTGTCAGAACATACATAGTTAATGACGGCGACAGCCGGTTTCCTTTCTTGTCATGTTTTAATGGTACAGACATAAAGGTGCACAAGGAAGCAGCCGAATAAGTTGACGATCGCGATAGGTCGTTTTACTATTAGAAGGATCTATATAAAGTTGGCACCAAAAACAGTGACATCACTAACTTACTGTCATGACAGGTTCATTATCTGAGTAACTCCCACGCGAGAGACAATGAAAAGGTCATTGCATGTGCGTTAACGAATAATTCATATGTGAGGCAAACACAGCATTAGTTTATATGCCCACCTCCCAGAGTGCCAAGTCACACAATCATTAATAAACAAAACACATATGTCATGACTCCCTTGATATTGAAGTCAGCTTCGGCATTTGTGTGGAGCCGAGAGCGCATTTTTGTTGTTCCCTTAGCTGTTAAAATGCTTCAGGTTTGCTGCTATTAAAAGAACATGTGGGGGCGGCAGACAAAAGCTAAGTGCCATTTATCGTTAGTGTGCGTAATTAGTTTGAAGGAACTACTGATAGCGCTCGTTAGCTACCCACATTAGCGGCATCTCGCATTGCTCACGAGGGAACTGCAAACGCCAAGTGCTTCCTAATTTCGGCTAACATCCGCCACATCTAATCCGTGACCTTTATCAGATATAAATCTGCACAATGTGGGAGCTCTCATGGAACTCACGATAAATTTGCATTCTCGACATTTCAGCGCCGTACAAATATGCAATTTAATGAGGAGCGGAGGTTTTCACATGGTAAGCACATGGGACAATCGATAACTGTGATCAACTTGAGGGAATGGAAGCAGTAAACTCATGTTTTATATGTAATGCAATCATAATCCCCATACATTCAGTGAATAGTAAGAGTTATATCATCGGCAAAGCATATGATTGCTGATCCTTGACTAAACCTTAGGAATCTTCGAAACCATTTCAGCTGACAAACTCAGCAGAATACAGCATTGGCATCGTTGAGATCACTGTTGCTTTGCTTGCGGTTGTAACCGTAATGTCGTCGTGTTCCTAATACATATATGCCACGGTACGATTCAAGAAACATCTTGGTAAGCTTTTCTTTGCAATGAGAAAAGTCCTAAGCACCAATTACTGAACCAGTGTCTATCTGTATACAGTCATAACGGCTCGTCACAGTATAAACCACATTGTAGTCAGAGAGCACCTGACCTTATATAACACAATTCGTAACAGCAATGATATGTCCATCCAACGCAAAGAATTGTTTTGCGTACCAAAAAGCGCAGAAAAATCGACATCGGCAAAGATGGTCGAAACACCTTTAAGGCACTACAATATACACTCATATTTTTCACTTTTTTTACATATCATTAGGATTTTATTAAAATTGAGGATGTCTACTATCGTAAGCGTATTAATGAAATTGGATATTGGACTTATTTAGACCAAGAGCATATTCTCAGGTATAGGTGAGTGGCATCTTAAATACTCTCATCAACAACATCATTTAACGGACTTTATTGATGCTATTGATTTCCCCTTCTGTACGCCTTTTCCGTCTATGAATTTGGAATCACCCGCAAAATAACCGTTGAGTATAATCTTCGACACACACTGAATCGTTTCGTTTATTGCCTAGTCATACTTCATCTGTCTAGTCGCATAAATAGATGTCACCGCTATCATATAGACAAAGGCCATTTAATCTGTTTTCATAATTTTTGCCGATTAATCCTGAAATGTATATTCACACAAACTAGTTTTTATCGCACGATATGCTGTTATGAGGAAATTTGTTTTTGGTGCTAAAGAAACCACGCAATAATCATATCATATATGAATAAAACTATTTGCTGTACTTCGCCCTAAATGCAAATTGCATGACAACCAGAACCGGTGGGGAGAGGGAGTAACGATGAAGATAAATATCCTACAGTAAGGTACCCAGCGTTGTCAGCTTTGAACTATTGGTGACACGTATAATGCTTTGAATTTTATGGCAACCTTGTCAGCCAGACAAACATGGTTTTCTGTCTAACGTCGAGAGCAGGGCGAGTGCACTTCTTTCCTAGCATCGTTCCTTTCCTACGATAAATATGTAAAACCATTTTGACCCACATTTCATGTATGTGTGTCGTCATAACAAGCCTATCCATTACTACAAAATGCTGCCATTATTAGCCATCTGAGCCGATGTGATATGTTTTATTTGGTTGAATCAATATATATGCCTAAAATGGACTGTATTATTAATCAAATTGTCTACTACCGGTGTTAATGGGAACAATGTAGAAAAGAGGCAGTTCTATAACCCGTAGCTGACCATCCACATGTGTCCTCATTAAAATTGCTAGTTTGGTCTTACGTACACTCACACACACACACACACTCACACACACACACACACACACACACACACACACACACACACACACACACACACACACACACACACACACACACACACACACACACACACACACACACACACACACACACACACTAACCGTCACCTCAAGTGTTCATCACTGTATGTGCCAATACTAAGTGCAACGGTAGCAACCCCCTGTAGGTCCGACGGTAGAAAAGGTCAAATATATAATTGTGCAAACCATAAGAAGCAAAAAATAGGAGGCAACACGTTGGCCATGGGTTGCTACTTGTGCCAGTTGGCAATGGGATCCAGTGTTTTGAGAACAGTGGTCCTTGCGAGAGACATAGCTTAAACACACCACCTTGGCCAAGATTTCGACTACACGAGAGGCTGAGCTGCCCTGGTCCAGTCAATCGGCGGTGGTGACCTGCCCAAAGATAATCGTTTGAAATTATTTCCTTTGACCGTCGGTCATGGTTTTTTTTGTCTTTTTACACATTTATTCTCGAAGGCGGCGGCTGCTTAAACAGGTCACATTTATCTATTCACCTGTCAAGGCGCCATTTAACACATTAGTGTTGTTATGACGTTAAAGACTATACTCACTCACTGCATCGGATACAATATTCGCTCGTTAATGTGGAAAATTCACATTATGTGCCATTACAAAATAGATTATGCAACCCCATTTATTCTCGAAGGCGGCGGCTGCTTAAACAGGTCACATTTATCTATTCACCTGTCAAGGCGCCATTTAACACATTAGTGTTGGTATGACGTTAAAGACTATACTCACTCACTGCATCGGATACAATATTCGCTCGTTAATGTGGAAAATTCACATTATGTGCCATTACAAAATAGATTATGCAACCCCAAGCTGACCTTTGCACTCTGGCCTGCCTTCCACTGGGCGCAGGCGGTATGGAGGAAGGTCCAGGATGTTGACCTTCGTTCGGCATATACCCTGCTGTTTTCAAGATGATACGCCGTCTCCTCTCGCTCCCTTTCCTTCAAGCGGAATACATTGAGCCTGTGTTTAAGAAACTTCAAGACCGAACGATCAACGACATATTGCAGAAGCTCTTCGTTTACGTCCCAACCACCTGGCTCAAATCAATCACCTAGGACATCGCCAGTTGGAGTTGGACCAACGACGACGTCGAAGGATGGCATACCAGGGTGAACGCAAGAGCTGGACGTTGCCAAATGAACTTCTGCATGCTGCTCACCATTCTCCACGAAGAAGCCCGCGTGGTTTCCGTTGGTGTTAGAAGGAAAGCTCTGTCGACATCAACGAAAAAAGTTCACAGATCTGCAAGGGAGGACAACCAAGCTGTTGGACGACTATGAGGCCAAGAACATCAGCGCATCTCGGCTTCTCCGTGTCTGCGGTAGAGTGTATGCTCCTGTGTAATATCATGAATGCTTCTAGTTTATGATCCTTTATTTACTTCGTATTCTTGTATTCGTGTCATGTATATTTTATGAATGTTGAATAAATAGTCCGAGTTGTATTTGGCTATATGTAATTTTGTGTGCGCTCCAAGTTCGTATTCATCCATTTACTTCGTTTTCTTGTTTTATTTAACTGGTTTTTATAAAAGATCAATTATAACATCATGCTACTGCCATTAACAAAATAAATCACACACTCTTCTGGTGCTCGGTTTCTGTATCTGAAAGCCCTGGCCACCCAAACGCCCTTACAGCACACATTCCGGGGACGATGGCTCAATGTATGGTTTCTCTGGACGGTAGACATTATGCTTTAGATTTATTTCATATCAAGATATATATATTCATTACTACTGGTTCAATATTAAGTGAATTATGTAGCATTCAGTATATACCTTTCTGTAAAACGAGGGTGAATCATGGTGAGGGCGTAACGTCCTGGAGGCAAACTGACCCGGGTGTGCATCGTCCCGGCGGGCGAACTAATATATATATATATAGATATATATATATATAGATATATAGAGATATATATATATATAGATATAGAGAGAGATAGATATATAGAGAGAGATATAGATATATATATCTATATATATATATATATATATCTCTATATCTAGAGAGAGAGATATCTCTCTCTAGATCTATCTCTATCTATATATAGATCTCTCCCTATCTCTATATCTATCTATATATCTATCTATATATCTCTCTCTATATCTATCTCTATATCTCTCTCTATATCTCTATATATATCTATATATCTCTCTATATATATATATATCTATATGTAGTGACGATTACAACCATTCTTTGACTTAAACCATTCGTGGACAAATTTTCTTTAGTGCTTTTTATGGTCATTTATTAATAATTATTAATGCGGCATATATTGATTGATGTAATGAAAATGTTTAATGCAAATAAAAATATTTATTTCACTTTTTATTCCTAATATATACTTTTGGTCCTCTAAAGGTCGTCCATGAATAGTCAAGATGTTTATTCATACGCACTAATACAACCTTTAGTGCCCATATATATTTGCGTATATTTGCGGAATACCGATATTTTGTAATCATTTTCATCTAGCATGGATTAGAAATACAATATTTATTATTGATGTGATCATTATGAACGATTAGCAGTGTTTTGCAATATATTTTAATGGTGAAGATCGAAGAATAAGTAGAAAAAAAGGAGTTTTCGGTAATAAAATGTTAAAATATATCATATATCTTAATACTACAAATATACATATTCAACAGTCATGTTTTAACATTATTTTTACCTTTTGGGTCAAAGTATATTTGGTTATAGGGAAGGTAATGACTTTTTCGTGTTATGTCAACGAATGGTTAGTTGCTAAAATTTGATTTTGCTATAATATTCAAAATTCAGTAAAATCGTTCATGAAAGTTTATTTTTGTACGTTACTAAGACTAGACAATGAAATTAAAACGATCAAACCAATATATTTTCAAACATTTTGAACGAAAATGTGCGTTGACTTTATGTGGACATAGCGGTATATCCTTTCGTGGACCCAAGTCGACGAAAGTTTGGCGGTTTGTCCACAAAAGGTCGCGTTCGTGCTAATATATATATATATATATATATATATATATATATATATATATATAGATATATATATATAGATATAGAGATATAGATATAGAGAGATAGAGAGAGATATAAAGATAAAGATATATAGATAAATAGACATATAGATATATACATATATATACAGAAAAATTAATATATAGAGATATAAATATAGATATATATAAAACTAATAGATTTAGAGCTATATATATATATAAATACATACATTTATATACATATATATATATAAGAGATATATAGATAAATATATATATATACAAATATAACTATAAATTTATATATATATATATCTATATATATATAATATATATATCTATATATATATATATATATATATATATATATATATATATATATAAATGCTCATGGCTTGCTGCCAGCATATAAAGAATTAGTATAAGAAGTTAAGAATACTGAGTAAAAATAATGCTACCTACATTGGATACTACTGCTGCTCTGTTGCTGACAATGTTATTGCCTCAAGCAGAAATCATATATATATATATAGAAAAAATATATTATAGATATATATATAGATATATATATATATATAGATATATATATATATATATAAAGACATACATTTATATACATATATATAGAAAGATATATAGATAAATATATATATATACAAATATAACTATAAATTTATATATATATATATATCTCTATATATATATATATATATATATATATATATATATATATATATATATATATATATATATATATATATAAATGCTCATGGCTTGCTGCCAGCATATAAAGAATTAGTATAGGAAGTTAACAATACTGAGTAAAAATAATGCTACCTACATTGGATACTGCTGCTCTGTTGCTGACAATGTTATTGCCTCAAGCAGAAATATTGCTGCTGTATATTGTCACTCAGGATTTGAGTGACGTTTTATTACAGATTTTAAATCAAATACCCACTAAAATTATATACAATACAATGTGCCAAAATATACATATATATTTAGCATATCATGGTAAGTTATACAATTCATACAATATAATACAAGAGTTGGCAGCAAGGTGGGGGCCAGAATAAGGCCCCAACCCAAATTGTACAATTAAAGCCAGCGGAGGCGACAGGGGAGGTGATGGGATGAGAAATTTTGCTGCGAAGTTTTCCAATGGCGAGCGCGAAGAGAACAGGCAACGTAACCGGAGCAACGCCTGTGATTGGATGGTCGCTACCGCCCCTGGCGGGAGTGAAGCGATTTACCAACTTGGCGCGCGAGATAAGGAAACACCGCCGAGAACAACCATTATTAGGCACAAGCGTTCACATAAAATACATTATGATATGCCATAATTTAACAATATATAAATATGTATATATATATATAAATACATATATTTTTTGATATATATATACATATAAATAAATATATATATACATATATATATATAAATTGATATATACAGAGATAGAGACAGAGATATATATTTTATATAATATATAGAGGGATATATTTATATATATTTATATAGATAGCAGATATATATATATATATATATACATATATATATATAAATAGATAAAAATATATATATATACATATCTACATATATAAATATTTATATATATATAAAAAATATATGTATATACATATATTTATAAATATATAAATATACATATAATAATATATGTGTATTTATTTATATATCTATACATACGTATATATATATATATGTTTATATAATATGTATATATATATGTACATATAAGATATATATATATGTGCGTGTGTGTGTGTTTAAATATTTATATATATATATATATATATATATATATATATTTATATATATAAAGAGGATTATGATAGTACTTAACACACGTACGCCAATTGTTTTGCTTCTATTATAATAACCATCACCCATAGGTCCAATATGGAGGCAGGTTGCTTATGAGTGCTGCATCAATCAGCCACAATGGAACCGATGATTGATTAGTATGAAGAACGCAAAGAGTGCCGACTTAACAATTGCTAAAACTGTGCGACATGTATGTGGAATAGAGGCATCTAACAGGCGTTTCCGCCTTCCCACGCCACACTCTCTGAAGCTCTACTGTGTATATTGGTGGGCAACCTAGGATTGCAATTGATTACAATGGATATATACGCATCCGTGTAGCACTGTGGCGAATAAGTGATGCTTGTAACGTTATACGTCCGTAGGGAAATGATGCTTGATTTATCGCCATGCAAAGATATTAGAACGACAATCATTTAAGTCGCGGCGATCGCTTGGCATACATTCGATTGCGCGTTATGTTTTAATGATGATTACGGTGATCCATGTTTATTTGATAAAGATATTGTGCCTTGCACCGCCATATGCCTGTATAATCATATGCGTCGTGCAACCTTCACGAGAGCATACATTATCAGCCGTTAGCGGTTAGCACGAGCATTAATTAATTGTCGAATCAATCCCCGGAAGACCCCTGATCATCCTGGAGGAGCCATCCGTGTTACATTGATCTAACACGGATCTGATTGCATAATTGACAAATACGGGGTAAACACGGAGTAGACACGGATGTGTACGGTACCATGACGGAGTCGACGCGGATGCCCTGGGGGACATCGATGTACATCCCGGAAAGGGTCCCCGGTAGACGCGGGTCTCAACACAGAGGACCCAGCAATAACAAGAAGGACTCTGGCAAAAACACGGAGGATCCAGGAATAGACAGGGAAGAGCCCGGAAGACGCCCGAAACAGCACGAGTATGGCAGAGGACGCGTTGGCAGCGGGATTGCAGCAACACGGAACTAGTACGGTTACCCGGATTATGGTCGAAAAAGGTGCACAACGCTGTTCCAGCTATTCCATTGTAGTCCTCAGAAGGTGAAACATAGATCCTTCACTACCTCTACCGAGAAGAAGTCAGCCTGTAAATGGACACGCTAGACATCCAATTGACCTGTGCTGTAGCTGTTGCTGCGCTGGTGGAA
>CM067346.1:17864879-17959879 GCA_034190875.2 Urechis unicinctus
ACAATATTAACTTCCCGAACATGTCGGCGAGTCGTCTGCGTGTAAAGAACAGTTACAATTAATTATTTTAATAATGTTTAAAAATGTATGAGGCGTGGAATTAGAAATAAGTCATCAAGCAACGGGAATGTAAGTATAGTTTGTGCTTTGCTGTAAATCAATTGATCCATTTGACATAAATATGGCGCATCCATGCTTTCTTCGTCTCACATATCGATTGATGGACGCGGTCAAACATCAACAAATATTTGTTTCCACATTATTTTGGGCGACCATACACAGTAAACTGCATTGAGTCAGCTTGTTTATGAAGCCAGACATTCGGTTGCTTGGACCGCATCATAACACATGTGCGTTCAGTGTCACTGTAATGGTAGCTGTTTGATAAACAGAATCAATCTCGTTCATCACCGTAGCTATTGGATATATATCTTATATTTTTCACACACCTCGGCACATCTCACCCTTCCGTGTGTGGCTTACCAAGTACCACTTAACAAGCATAATTTTTCGTCCACGCTAGGGTTCCATAATCTACCTCGTTTTGCATGTTGCGCGTATAGGTAAGATGACAATGGACAGCTTAGGGTTCCATAATCTACCTGGTATTATATGTCGCGTGTATAGGTATGTTGACAATGGACAGTTAGGGGTTGCATAATCTATTTCGCAGCGGCACATAGTGTGAATTCTCCACATTGACGAGCAAATATTGTATCCAATGCAGTGAGTGAGTGAGTGAGTGAGTGAGTGAGTGAGTGAGTGAGTGAGTGAGGGAGGGAGTGAGTGAGTGAGTGAGTGAGTGAGTGAGTGAATGAGTGAGTATATTTTTTGAACGGCATACCAACACTAATGTGATATATGGCCCCTTGACAAGTAACAAGATATGTGTGACATGATTAATTAGCCACCCTATAGAAAAAATAAGTCGCAACCCATGACCAACGTGTTGCCTCCTATATTTTGTTTGTTATGATATGCACAATAATACATTTGACCTACCCCCGGGGGTTGCTACCGCTGCACTAAGTATTGGCACAGACAGTAATGGACACTTTGGGTAACGTTTAATGTTTGCTTAGTAAACATGGGTGATGATAGTTACATGACCAGTATTGTTATACCACAAAAGCTAACATCGCAGTTCACTCTGGTATTGCTACACTATTGGTAAACACAACTGTCTTATCCATCGTTAATGTATATGGACGGAAGGATCGATGGAAGATGCAGAGTGGAAGCGAGTGTGTGTTTATGTGTGTGTGCGTGTGTGTGTGTACGTAGGACCAAACTAGCAATTTTAATGAGGACACATGTGGATGGTCAGCTACGGGTTATATATCTACCTCTTGTCTACATTGTTCCCATTAACACCGTAGTAGACAATTAGATTAATAATACAGACACTTTTAGGCATATATATTGATTCAACCAAATAAAACATATCTCATTGGATCAGATAGCTAACAATGGCGGCATTTGTTAGCAATATATAGGCTTGTTATGACGTCATACATACATGAAATGTCTGTCACAATGGTTTTACATATTTATCGTAGGAAAGGAACGATGCTAGGAAAGAAGTGCACTCGTCCTGCTCTCAACGTTAGAGAGGAAACCAATTGCATGTTTGTCTGGCTGACAAGGTTGCCATTAAATTCAAAGCATTATACGCGTCATCAATATTTTAAAGCTGTCAAAGCTCGCCGCTTTATTGTAGGATATTTATTTTCATCGTTACTCCCTCTCCTCACCGGTTCTTATTGTCATGCAGTTGATATTCAGGGCGAAGTACAGCAAATTATTTTATTCGTATTTGATATGACTATTGCATGTATTCTCTTGCAGCTAAATGAGCACCAAAACCTAATTTCCTCATAACAGCATATCGTGCGATGAAAACGAATTTGTACGAATATACATTTCAGGATCCTCTGTTGTGCTAAGCCACATTATAAACTTGCATCGAATTGCTAGTAATTAATTATTGTTTGAAGTTATGAGAGTAAATTACATTTGCCGGGAATTTGCGAAATATGTGATACAGCATTTTTGGCTCCTAAAGGTATGCATGAAGTCATCTAGCATAATGAGCTTAATGCTAACCTGCTATGAGGAATAATTACTATATTTATCTTAATCAAGAAACGGATGCAGTTGTTGCCATTTTAATTCCCTTGTGCCCGGGGTGGTACTCACTGACAAAATGAATATGCTATGAAGCTTGGGATTTTGTTTTATGAGAAATTGTTATGTGTACATTTATTTATCTGGAATAATAGATTGTTGGAGAAATTTGCATGATATTTGCGTTGGTATTGATATTGGGCAGATGATAGCATTTTTCTTCACAATTAAAATAAATTCAATGTGAGGGCATACAAGCTGTGTCGCCTGGCTAGGTGCTACGGGACAACATTGGTCGTTCGTATTGTCATTTTCTTTATTAATGTATATGAACCAACAGATATGCATATTTTAGATCCCATAAAACCCTTGTTCTTGCGCAAATGCATAAATTCTAAACACCATCACAATTAACGAGCTACATCATTCTTCATTATGACGCCAAAACAATTGTCATATATCTTACCAAAATAAGCTCAAGTGATCTCTTCATACAAGCTTGTGTGCATTCACGCTCCGCCGATCAGAGTTTCCATGGAGACAAATTGCTGTATCTCATAAAACAATATTACGCTGCATAAGTGTAATGAGCAAGATTGATATGTGCTTTGAGGGTTGCACGATATTGGCGACCGCAAACATTCAGGGTTTAGTGGGTGTTATGATCATGAAGAATATCTACAGTTGATTAATGTGGACAACTTCAAGGATTGTAAGCATCTTACGGATTGTATGCAGACCGGATGTGTATTTGAGGGATGATTTATGTACAGTTCTACCATTTCTTTGTGTCGTACGGGTGATTCAGATGCCCGTGTCTAAATGCGACATCAATACAGGCAAGCTATGCGCTTTTCCACGGAAGTGCATTATTTTATGGAACAACGGTAAGTTATCAATCGATGCTCAGAATGGAATCAAAGCTTTCGGTGGCATATGTCATCATAACCGCTGTTTCTATATTTAATGCAATCATAATACCAATGCATTAAGTGAAAAGTAAGATTAATACTGTCTGCGAGAATGTAGGCTGGGGCAAAGTAAGGTTTGTTACATGCTACTAGTATTGAAAATTTGGGTCGTTCATGCGCCCGGGATAATAAGCATTGGGTTTAGTTACATGCACAGTGACAGCTGCTGCTTGCCAGGTTAACACCACTACCAACTGATGTAAGTACCCGACCAGCTTGGGATACCGCAATCGAAAGCAATGCTATATATATTAAAACCTATTGAGATAAAAAAAGGGAGTCGTTTGAGACATATTGATGTCTTTAATATACCGCTAGTTTCGGCTTAGTGGGATAAGATACAGTTTTGGTTAAATAGGATTTTCACTCCGCTTACTCCATATATCAGTGCACAACAATTTACAATCTATGACTGCTAACATTAGGTGTTAGAGTAAGGAATGCCTCCACAGAAGCTTGACATATTGCAACTTTGTAATGGTCTTGTCCTAAAGCATGCACGGAATGGCGCAGCTATTATCAGCGAGCATTCATTTCAAGATTAGAAACATGTTTTTGGTAAAAGCGTCTTGTGGTAAAAACGGTTCATCAGAAAGTTAACTCTGTGTTTCGTTTATATATACAGTTTGATGCGCGACAAATTTCCCAAACAACTTTTGTTCTGCAACCGAACTGCTTAGTTCATGATGCGACTTCGATTAATAAGGGACCGATGTGTCCAAGCACGAACGATTCATCTATGTACTTATACATACACCATAAATACAACGCGGAGCCTGATCACATACACCACTATAGACACAATACCGCGGGTTCATAGCGCTAGTAAACATGTCAACCAGAATGCCATCACGAGTTAAATAATGAAGTGAATTTCCAAGACCTATCATACTGACATTAACAAGATAATATATGACCTATTTATTGCTATACAATCAGCGAGGTAACTTCAAAGTTATGGCGGAGCGTACAGGTATTTACTTCGTGTCTTTCCCTTCTATTGAAAGAGTAAGGGAGAACAAATAACAATAGATGAATACAGTCATCAGATGATACACAGGGGCAGGCCATGTATCATATAGGACGATGAATACCCTACCAGATGATACGCAGTTTGTGCACTATAATGATGATTACACCACCAGATGATGCATAGCGCCAGAGCGTTGGTTTTTTAATGATAAAACCCGATCCTTTATCTTTTAATGCCTACAAATTGTGGGTCGTTGGGTGTGGGGATTGTTTCACTGAAGGATATAGAAAATATAATGATGAGAAAAGGTGAGGTTAGACCCAATGCATCAAACAATCGTGTAAAGCCTTTTATATAGCATGGAAGATTATTAAGCACCTTTTATTCAACAGTACTAATCAACACACTAATTTCGGATAACAGTCGTTGCCAAACAGTTGAAATCACTATTGAAAGAGTATCTACCCTCGTATACTTCCGAACGAGACCTGTTCTTATTCTCTTTCATATTCAGTCGACAATCTATGCACTTACTAGGCCCTTTGTGTTGACGAATCTACCCACTTGAAACCTGCAAGTGATGGAACTAATTGAGGGCCGACAGCCTACGCATCGTCAAGTCCAGGAGAAGAGGGAAGGGGGTTCCTGTTTGCATTCCTTGCTAAAGCACAGAGTTAAGGATATACTAAGAACATTTACCCAACGCAATTCTTTTCAGAAATCGCTCCTTTTCGTTATAACACCCTTACAACTTGTTCGAAGGAGTTGATCCACATTAGATCCTTGGTTCTATTTGTAATATTGGACCATATTACAGATTTTAAATGAAACCAAATGTTTTTTAATCTATTCAATTAATTAATTCATTCATTCACAGCGTTTAATTTAATTAAAGTGCACCTGTATTACCTATAATCTTTTTGTATCAGTTTTGCTCCCGATGTAAAGGAGCTCATTTGCTTTTGATACAATATACTGGTAGCTCACGTAAGCATGCACCTTTGTATTTCCTGCATGCCCTAGGTGAAAGATAATTACGGTATTACGGACCAAGCATCATCTGATCGAATGCGATCTCCTTCTCTCTGCGCCAAGCGATCAAACTAATCAAGTAGTGCAAAATGTGTCAGTGGTGTACCAAACAGGATCATATTTACAGAACTCAAGAAAACCCTGATAAAGTGAACCGTGTGAGTAACGAATACCTACTAGTATCATTTAAAAGTCTACTACTTTTACAATACGAATGATAACTTGCGGGGATTCATTGGCCGCTATTCTATGCATACTTTGTACTAAACCCATCTTGATAACATAGCATATATTTGAACCGCTCATCTTCATCAACATATATGGCTGGGTAAACTTATGAGATTCCGTAATATGTTCGAATTAAAAATATTGTATCCAGCTTTATCTGCACACGTGAGGCTTCTACATTTGATGGTTTCTCAATGTTTACTGTACGACACTATTTTTTAAATGCATGTGCTTTGACATTTGGTATGTATTTTGACAAGATGCAGTACATTCTACATTTCATATGTATGGAATACGTAACGGCATAAACAAAATATTTATAGTAGTTACGGATTGTTCCTGATATGAATCAGATATGACTGTTATCAGTGATACATAAGCCATTTAACATTTTCCATTGTACTGCATTGGTTATGAGGATGTACCAGCTCAGGTACAGACATGAGTAAAATAAAATGGTAGCAGTTCAACTGTCTTATAAATGAACAGATGCTGTTATGATGGAACGAAGATAATGGAGTACAACAAAATCTTCAATAGACGGTAAACACTCACATCAAAATACATTATATACACTGTATCCTCACATGCCGCATTTAGGAAGGCACAACTTTAAAGCATGCTCGGTAGTTTTTTTTATTAACTAATATGTCACTGGGCTAAATGAAAAATCAGCAACATGTTTTGCAATTCCCTTCGTGTTTAATTTACTTCGGCCTAGAGCAGCTTCGGATACAAAGTTAATTGTTCTGGAACTACATAACTAGTTCTGCCACTATTGAGTACCACTGGGAAATAAAGAACTATTGGCCAATGCTACGTGCAATTAGCGACTGCATATTATATTTTATTCGCCGGTCAGAAACAAAGCATGGATCAGTTAAGGATGTTTTTATACTTTACTGCATTGTAATATAGCATCTGCCAAAATCATCTGTGATATTGGTAATATTATCGCATTAACACTCACGCCTACGAGTATATGGCTGAAATAGAGATTGACGATAGTCACTGTGTGTGATCCAGACACTTACACTGAAGTAAGAGATTCCTAGGATGGCACAAAAACCGCTTGCAGGAATGTTCTCACAACTTTGCTCTGAAATACACATGAGGTTGCTATATTGATCTGCTTTGACATGCTAAGCATCATGCCCAACATGGACGAACATGGACGAATAACACCCCAGTTTTTGCAATATTTATTCGATGAGCCTATGTATCCAATTTATATACTATAAACCCAGAAGCATGGGTGCGGTAGCATTCGTAATCAGTATTTTTGTATTTGTTAATCATACTTGTTTAACATCCAGGACTAATACCAGATTGTCTGGGTAATTAAGATGAGACAAGGCTGTCTCGATGCTCCCATTGTTGGTACCACGTTATATACATCATACAACTACTAACCAATCCGATTGTACGTTAATCCCTTTATTCCCAATTATATTGTAAGCATATGCCAAAATAGCAATTTACAAATCATGCAAAGTGTTGCCTATACCCAATGGACAACAGTCGCAAATTGCGTATCATCAGAGATATAAACAAATGGGTTTGAGGTTTGTTTCCGAGTTCATCATTTAACATACTTGTGCGTATATGGCATGTTAATGTTTGTTAGTTAATCACATACTTGTGTAGGAACCAAAATAAAGTTGGTATATTATGCTCTACGCAAGCGGAAATATATATGTCATTCTACACATTGAGATCAACTTGCAGAGGCAAAACAAGCAGCGATTCGATAATAAGCAATCACTCTAGGCTCCGTTAACATGACGCTTTCATCACGTACATTACAATTCCTGGCGTAATTCTTTGAATTCAATCAACAAACACTAGAGCAGTGCGGCTTTTTATCATAACTACTTAACAAAGCATCTCGAGCTTAATTTTGAGCGTTTGAAATACTTGTCATAACGAAATGAGGCCGCAAACTAGATCCCTCTAGTAAAAGCTTTCCTATGCGTATTGTTTTTTTTTAACCAGTAGATATGAATGCACGCGGCGATTGCTGCCCAACAGTCCATGCTATTCTGAGATGCTGTATCCGTTTATTACAATCAGCTCACATGCAAACGGAGGCTAGAGCAAACTGCTTTCATTTCAAATGTAAGGAATCTATTTAACACCAACTTATTGATAACACAATCATTTTGTGGAAAACTCCCTTACACACCTGTCTCCCATTGGAGCAGTCTCTGAAAGATCCCGTAGTAGCGCTCCGCGGTGCTCTGCGCTGTAATGTGTAGACTCATGCATGTGCCCGTGTTGTGGCCGGGTTCTCCCGGCGGCTACCTGGCTCCTTCCTAGTACAAAGAATCAAGATCGCGGCTGTTGTGCTGCGTATTTGTGTATAATAGCAATACAAAGTAACAGTTTCGTACCTGGCTCATCTTTATCCAACACCATTGGTGTTGTGATATCCTAGGTCACTTGGACATTTAGCAACGTCAGATTAAATAATGTTCATCTTCAAAATCTCCCAGTATTCCAGTAACCTTGTCGCGTGCACCTTAGCGACATACAGTATAATATTACGTCGACAATAGCAATCGTCACTTATTTGTTTCGAGAAAGGCTACATTTGTTTGAATTTACATTTCAATAGATACATCATTAAACCAAGATATCGCTCGTCGCAACAATAATGACATGTGATAGATTTGAAATCAAGAACAAATCGCAACCACACAACTTGCTTATGGACGTTCCTTGTTGGTTTGCCATTGCACATAGTATGTTTTTCTTACTAAAGTCGGTAAAGCGTCAATGTATTTATTTCTGTGATAAAATCTGTACAAAATATGGAAGCTAAAAATGGAACGCGCCCATTATATTATATGTAAATAGCCATTACGCATGCGCAGAATAATCATATGAAAGTGGTCTTTGCATTGACAAAAAAAAGTCACGTAAAAAAATAAGCCTGCACATTGAAGGTTATAGATTTAATACCACTTGCTGGCGTTTTCATTCATTCGAATGTACCGTCAAAGGAATACTTCTATATCCAAACTATACAGACCAAATCGTTAAAAAGGTGCCGAGAAATGGTGATTGTTATAAACAAGAACAAATGATTACTTCTCCTCCATGTGACGTCATCGCGCGCCGTACAGCCAACAAATAAACACAATAAAGCAGTATTCGTTTTAAAGTTCATGCAAAGAAGCATATCATTAGTATTCTAGACAGGTGTGTTCAAGGTTAAGCCACTGGAAGCAATTGTTATAACCTATTTACCTTATGTGGTTCTACAGAGACGTATAATCAGGATAAGCAATCATAGTAAACGAGGTCATGATGAGATGCATGAAGAGATCTTTCATCGTACTCCGTTATCTATGTAGTATTAATTTGAATAGCTGTTGTAATACGTAGCTGTTTGTAATGAAATCTATAGAAACGTTATCACCTAACCACAGGGCGTACAGATGTGATGTCATGGAGATATTTTGAAAGCCATTCAAGTATATTTATGTGATTCACATTAATGTAAACACATGAACGGAATGCTTCGAGCAGATTCACTCGGTGTTTGATTATTCCTTTATTCTAATCATCCGAATCGCTGCATTTCTTTTGCTGTACTCGTATTTCTGTTGATTTATTAGATTCATTTTAGTAATTTTCTTACGTATATCAACATACGACGATTAAAAAGATGTGGTTTTCGTAGGAATAGATAAACACTGTTGTTGCTTATGTTTTGTCCTGGTTATCTCAACGCGGTTGGGGGTGATCTATTTTTTACGCTGTTTATAGAAAATGTGTATGGCAGAAGCACTATATGACGTCATGACGAAGTCGGGTATACTGCGAAACACGATATAGGACATTTCCTCTTCCAACGTAATACGATAATTAATCGAGTCTGCGTGGGTCTGATATTCAATATATTAGTATCTATGCACCCATGATGAACAAGCCACGGAAATTAAATATGTTTCCATAAGTGTTCATTATTTATCATATTGCAACCAACGAGATTTTTACAGAATGCTTGCTTTACGTCTATGAGCAATAAACTTCGGATACCAAATTAATGATTTGCGTAACTGTATTCATGGCTGTGCACTTATTCTGCTTCTTTCGCACAAGACTCACGCCAGAATAATAACGCTCATGCCTAGATGGATCTGTCATTATGATGTACACAACATCGCAGAAAGAAATCCCACAAGTAAGCCATGTTAAACATGTATACGCCCGACACTACGTGTGAAGAATAGCTACAACTAATTATTCTAATATTGATTAAAAATGCATGAGGCAAGGAAGTACGTGGTTTGGGCTGGGCGTGGGATGAAAAGTAAGTCAACAACGCAACAGGAATGTCCGTATATTGTGTGGTTTGCGGTATATCTATCGATCCATTAGACATAAATGTGGCGTATTCATGTTTTCTCCGTCTCACATATCGACTGATGGACGCGGTCGACCATCAACACATATTTGTTTTCACATTATATTGTGGGCTGCTTAGACCGTATCATTACACATGTGCATCAGATTCTCAAGTAATGGAAAGCTTGGGGTTGCACAATCTATTTCGCAGTTGCACATAGTGTGAATTCTCCACATTAACGATCCCCGAGTGAATATTGTATCCGATGCAGTGAGACGGTGAGTGAGTGAGTGTGTGAGTGAGTGAGTGATTGACTGAGCGAATGAGTGAGTGAGTGAAAATAGTATTTTTAAGTCATACCAACACTAATGTGTTAAATCACGCCTTGACAGGTGAATAGGTAAGTTTTACCTGATTAAGCTGCCGCCTTCTAGGATAAATGAGAACAAAGCCAAGATACACATGACCGACGACAAAAGGATAAAAATTCAAACGATTATCCTGGGGCAAGTCACCACCAGCCGATTGACTGGACCAGACCATCTCAGCCTCTCGTGTAGTTGACATCATAGCCAAAGTGGTGTGTTGAAGCTATGTCTCTTGCAAGGACAACTATTCTCAAAACCCTGGATCCCATTGACCACTTGCACGAGTCGTGAACCACGGACAACATGTTGCCCCTTATATTGTGCCTCTTACGATATGCAGATAGATACAGCCCCCGGAACTACAGAGGGTTGTTACCGATGCACTAGGTATTGGCAACTACAGTAATGGACACTTTGAGTAACGATAAGTGTTTGCAAAATAACTACATGACCTGTAAGCAATCATCCCGTTTTAACACTTGATGATTAGAGAACTGCAATTGCGTGATCTTAACACTCAAGCTGAATGCAACATTCGGACGGGTGACTATCTAAAGTGTTACGCAAATTCTGATTATTGTTAGCAAAAGAAAACCTATCCCTGGCATTAGGCCAGCGCATGTCTTACATCTTCTTCACATCACTCTGTTGTGCTTATCCGCATTATAAATTTGCATCGGATTGCTGGTGTTTATTCTTGTTCGAAGTTACGAGAGTAACTTACATTCGCTTGGAATTTGCGAAATATGTGATACAGCATTTTCGGCTCCTAAAGGTATGCATGAAGTCATCTATCATGATGAGCTTAATGCTATCCTGCTATGAGGAATAATTACCATATTTATCTTGATCAAGCAACGGATGCAGTTGTAGCCATTTTAATTCCCTTGTACCCTGTGCGGTACTCACGTGACACAATGAATATGTTGTGATTTAGATTTTGTTAGGTGTACATCCATTTGTTGGAGAAATATGCATGATATCTTTGCGTTGGTATTGATATTGGTAAATTCAAATAAATAAATTCAATGTTATGACACAGCAACCATGTATATCTCGCGATCGCTAAAGTTTTCTGCGATTTGCAGTATTACACCCACTAGTTATGAGGATCACGTCACTGACGATATTTCGGCATCATGAATTCGTGCACAGGGGGATATCGCTTAAATGATTTTCAATCGAATAAGAAATCCATTACAACGAATTGAAATATGTTCTACAGCTAATTTATAAGATACCAAAACCGTGTGTAAACCCCTTCGTTGGGCTTCTAATTTGCCATTTTGTTGACTTAACTGATCGAGAATTGATTATACAAAATTACCAGGCATGGAGCCACCACATAAACATACCATATGAATGATATGGCGCAATTGATATGTCGCTGTGCAAATACTGACACAGTTTGTGTTTATGAGTTATCTCAAACCTGAACAGCTAGCCACAATGGCGCCCTGATAATAACAATGTTGGGCTTTTTATGTTTGTAAGCATAAAAATTGTTTGATGCTGTGTCACTTTGGATACGGTGCTACGGGACAACATTGGTCGTTCGTATTGTCATTTTCGTTATCAATGAAAGGATTGACAGGTGTATGAGTCAACAGATATGCATATTTTAGATACCATAAAACCATTGGTCTCGCGCCACTGCATACATTCTAAACACCATCACGTGCTATATCAATCATGTATTATGACGCCAAAACAATCATCAGTTATCTTACTGCCATTTCACCAGCATGGCCAATATAAGCTCAAGTGATATCTTCATACAAGCTAGTGTGCATAATTCGAACAAACTAGTGTCATTACATTGTGTTGATGTGTTGCTTGACGACAGTGTACACAGGTATATAACTACTGGTCTCTCATTAGCTATCAGCCGTAATATCATTTTAATTGAAGTAATGCATGCGATTTGCTACAGAGCAACTACGATTCGGCCATGAAACTATGCAAGTGGAGGCCTCATTGGTTCGGCGTTGAATGGGATTTATGCGCTTATTGGTGTTGCTGATGGCAGTTCAGTGTATGTATCTGTGGTTGTCATTTGATATTTGTGAAAACTAGAGACCAATACAATCCTACGACGGTTATTCACGATCTGTCCATTAGAGTTTCCACAGAGACACATTGGTGTATCTCATAATACAATACTACGCTGCATAAGTGCATTGAGCACGATTTATATATGAACACATAGCACTCATCCTCATTCGTCACCGTTGAGATCTACCCTTCCAGTTGAAAGAAATACTATGTTTTACTATTTCATGTTTGTAGTTCTTTTCGTTATTACAAATGCTTCAGGTAGGTTGCTATCAAAACAACATGCGGAGGGGTGGGGCGGACAAAAGCTAATTTAAAGTGACTAACATCCGCCACGTCTAATTGGTGACCTTTATCAGATATGAAATCTGTATAATGTGGGAGCTCGCTTACAACTTTCGATAAACCTGCATTCTATTCATCTCAGCGCCGTACATATATGATATCCTATGAGTAGCGGATGTTCTCACATGGAGAACACATTGGACAATCGATAACTTTGAGCAACCTTAGGGAATGGAAGCGTATTTGAATTTTTGTGCAGCTCAGTCAATCGACCATATCTGTGTGTACTGCGGTCAGTTCAGATGTTCTTGTCTGAATGTGAAAACAATACAGGCAAGCTACGCGCAATTCCACATAATCTGAAATGGTTTATTTGATTGTAAAAAATCAAGTTAGCAGTCGATGCACAAAATCGACTCACGGCTTAGTCCAATCATAATTCCCTTTCATTAAGTGAATAATAAGATTAAATACGATTTACGCGCATGTAGGATGGGGCAATGGAAGGCTGTAGGTGGTAAAACCAATTTGTACTAATATTACAAATTTGGGTCGTTTTTGCACCCAGAACGACTATAAGAATTAACTTCAGTCATAAGTAGGATAAAACCAATACTTACTGATGTAGGTTCCCAACACGTAGGTGAGGTATATATCTGACCCATATCGGGATATCGCAAACGAACGCAATGCTATTTATATTATAACTGCATGTTATAAGATGATAAGCCAGTAAAGGATTACCACAAGGAGTAAGGGGACAAAAGGACAACGAGGAGTTCGGATGTAAGAGACGGAGGCGGGTGGGAATGTGCATTTCCTACGAAGATGGTATCTGTTAATAAGTGGTTAATTTATGCAAGATCAAACATGTTTGTTTACGTCATTCCAGAGTTAGAATATTGTGTTGCTAGCATTCACACGTTATAACAGCATGATACATCAAGGGATTTAATGAATTGGTGGACTTTACAGTGTTAGTGGGATTTAAAGAGCCCCTTAGCTACAGAGCCATCCTATGTTGCAAGGGAAATAATCGACTGACTGGTATGCTGTTGATTGTACGCAAGGCCACTGGTCTCAACAGCAAGCACTTTTTCTATGTGCACTTTTAACAAAGCTATATGCTATGATACCCATGGCCTGTTGCTGATACCCATGGCCTGATAAGTACAGCGGTAGTGGTCTGTGTTCACAAAAGCAACCTTGAAATGACGGTAGTTAAGAGTGAGATGTCCTCCTGTTACAACACATAGCTGCACCATTTTTTGTGGAGGACACAACGGTTGCTATATCGCTGTTATATCCCATCAAGAGAGAATTTGTTTAGTTCAACCACATTACAGGCTGGTTTGTCACAACATATTCTAAATGCGACATTTGATGTTGCTTCTACGTTGCTTACGCATCAAAGCCCATTTAATATTCATGGATCTCACTGTTGCAGCCATGAACAATGCGATAACTTGTAGTACAATGAAATATATCCATATAAATTCTCATATAATTGTAAATGACAGCTTTGTCCAGCATCAAATAATGATTCGACTAGTCATTTACTAATGATATTTAACAGTCGGCTTGGTCGAGATTGCGGACGACCTTCAATAATGTTTTCTTGTACATAAAATATATGTATATATATATATATATATATATATATATATATATATATATATATATATATATATAGAGATATATATATATATATATAGATATATATATATATATATATATATATATATATATACATATATATATATATACATATATATATATATACATATATGTTTATATATTTATATATATATATATATATGTACATTTATATATATAAACATATATATAGATACACACATATAGATACAGGCACACACACACATATACATATATAAATATATATATATATATTTATATATACATATATATATCTATATATATATACATATATATATATATTAGCACGGACGCGACCTTTAGTGGACAAACCTCCAACCTTTCGTAGACTTTGGTCCACAAAAGGATATACCAGTATGTCCACATAAAGTCAACGCTCATTTTCTTCCAAAATAATTGAAAATATTTTGGTTTGACCATTCGAATGTGATAGTCTAGTCTTAGTAACGTACACAAATAATCTTTCACGCGGGATTTCTTTGGATTTTGAATATAATAGCGAATTAAAATTTTAACAACTAACCATTCGTTGACATAACACGCACACCTCAATATCTTCCATACAACCGTATATACTTTGATTCAAATTTCCGAAATAATGTTTAATCATATGTGTTGGATATATTTATTTGAAAAATTAAAATATTTGATTTATTCTTAATTTCTTTACCGGAAAACTCTATTTTTATCCTTTTTCATTAATCTACAACATTGAATTAGATCGCGAAATTCTACCAATGGTTCATAATGATCACATCAACAACATATATTATATTTCTAATCCATGATGACTGAAAATGATTAAAATATTTCGGTTATCAGCAAATATTCAAAAATATATATGGGCACGAAAGGTTGGATTTATACGTATAAATTAATGTCTTAACCTTTCGTGGACGACGTTTCGAGGACCAAAAGTATATACCAGCAATAAAAAGTGACAAAAAGATTTTTATTCGCTTTAAACTATTTAATTGTATCAATTAAAAGATGCCGAATAAATAATTGATAATTAATGATAGCAAAAATGCACTATAAAAATTTGTCCACGAATGGTTGGAGTCCACGAATGGTTGTAATCGTCAGTATATATATACATATATATATATACATATATATAAATATATATATATATATATATATATATAAATATATATATATATATATATTTATATATATATATATGTATATATATATATACATACATTTCAATGTACATTTTGTCTGTCATTTATTAGTAATTATTAGTTTGGTATATCGTAATGCTGCATCGTAAAAGTTTTGTAATAAATACTTTGGCTCCTCTAAAGATCATCCGAGAATGGTCAAGTTACTTATTTATTCGTACAAATCCAACCTTTCGTGCCCATATTTGCAAAATGCTGATATAATGAAATCATATTCGTTCATCATTGATCAGATAAATAATATTTGTTATAAATGTGATAACTAAGAACCATTAGTAGCGTTTCCCGATACAAATTAATAATGTAGATAGATGAATAATGAGAAAAAAATTAGTTTTCGCTAATAAAATTTTAAAATCCATTAAATCTTTTAATTTCCAAATATACATGTTCAACACTCATGTTTAAACATTATTTAGACGTGTAAATGTATACATGGTTGTCGGGAAGAAGTCTGAGGTTTTCTTGTTATGTCAACGAATGGTTAGTTGCTAAAATTTTATTTGGCTATAATATTTATAATCCATCGAAATCATTCGTGAAAGATAATTTTCATACGTAACTAAGACTGGACTATCACATTAAAATGGTCGAAGCAAAATGATTTCCAATATTTTGAAAGAAAATGGAAATTGACGTTATGTTGAAATAGCGGTATGTCCTCTTGTGGACTTAAGTCCACGAGAGTTTGACGGTTGGTATAGTTAAGGTTAATTTCGTGCTAATAATATATTAATATGTGTTATTCCAGGATTGCATATAATTGCTGATCAGTCTTTAGACAGTGTAGTACATATGTAGTGCTGTGGACATCAATTACTTGGTGAAAGGTTGGAGAGATAAGGGTTTGATGGGCGAGGGGCACAGGATGGTTGGAGTTGGTGTCTCCGACCGATAATTGGTAGGGTGATTAATTTGTGTTATAACGAGTTGTATTGGATGGATGTTGAGTGTAGCCAAATATAGCAATGCGCCGTCTGCGTTGGCTTACAGACCTGTTATATCACAAAAGACATAAAGCAACCCCTTCAATGCGACTGACAACAATGCTCACACTCTGAACTATCGCACAGACTAAGTAGGCCTCAGTTCACATACTATCTGCTAGCCGCTGATGATGCCACGGATCTGTTAGCATAGACCATTAAACAAGCTCAAATTGCACTTCCACTGAAGTGCTGAGTCAAGGCATCACTTGGTCATATCGACCCATCTCGTAATGTGGTATGTACAGCAAGCTACCAGAACCTAGCACAAGGAAAAGAGAAAGCTGATCAACCTGTCTTGTTTTCCGCACATAAATACGTTAGATTAAGAACACAGCGAGCTTCTTCGTATCGCGTTATCAATAACCGTTACAATAGCTGAATTTTGCCAGGCATCTGTGAAGGTCATTACAAATAAAAAAAATTAAATCCTTTCCTGACACCTGTCTAGTTTCAAAATAGCCTTTGTACATATATTAAACTGAATGGGCGGTAATTATTGATATCATGTTACTGGACACAACATATGTAGAGGCAAAACAACAAACCCTCCTATATGCTTCATAATAGACATAATAAGTTTGTAGTGAGAGTGTGCACGTTAAATGTCGGTATAATGCTGCATGTTTTGTTATGCAGATGGTTGCCAACAAATCTTAGACAGCTTGACGGCATCAAACAAGTAGCTGGAATGGTTCATTTATAAGGGACGGGTTTGATATATGATAAGAGCGGCCTGCGTTTCAAAGCCTACATGAATGTGCCATGCCTCAATTTGTATACAGTGGTGGAGGACCGAGACACGGTGTGGTTCTATGTAATCAGTCACACTTGGAACTACACTGCACATCGAACCCTGCAACTGCTGTTTCTATCCTAGCTATATAATGGAACCACTGATATATAGATTGACTTGAGGGGAAACAACTCGTTGGAGGTTGACGATAGTCACTGAATGTGATCTCAACACTTACACTGGTGACTAAAGTATCTTGCAATGTACATCACTGCCCGACTGAATATTCCTGTCAGCTTTAAAACGATGTCTACGTGAATAAACGATCTCCCCAAAGCTCTGCATTATAATTCATTTCCAACAATCGCATAATTACTACTATTGCCATGCTGTAGATTTGATACTGCAATATTGATTTCAACAATATGGGCAAGACAGTTAACTTTGTTTAACATTTGGGCCATAACTCAGGTAGGGTCGTTTTATTTAGTAAATACCACGATGTCAGTGTTTTTGCTAACAAGTACATTGTTAATACTGTTGGACTAAGCTTTGCATTTTGTGAGCAATTATTTTTTCGATGTTGTCACAGTGAATGACTAAATATGCGACCAAATAGCAACCTCCTTGCGAACATATACGGCAGGTGTCAGTTTCTTACTCACCCATCATTACTATGTTGTAGTCCTATATATAAGAGAAGAAGCGCTGTAGCCATTGTCACACATATCATACAACACTAGTTGCCACTATCCCCACATTCGGTGCTCTTCCAGCCAGAAGGCTCACTCACAAACCTATTGCGCCACTAAAAGAAATATCAATGAGAAAACCCGTCCTCCCACAACCTTAGACACGCACACATCATACGCAGATGGTGACCTTGAAATGCTTTTACCCGCCACTTACACGTCACATATCATAACACGAAGCCAACATAACACAAAGCGTATAACTTATCTTTTCTCAAAGGACTAGGTGCAGAACGGGACATTGAAGGCTGATCAAATCTCCTGAAGAGGGCATGGGTTATGAATAGCCTGGATAAGAGTCTGGTTAATTTAGATAAAAGAAAGTCGGACGATGCTTCATTTAATGTCTAACCCCTTCACGAGATATGTGATACCTTGATCGGGTATCGAATGAATAGACTTAATGCATATGCAAAATAATAACTTATGGCGATGAGCATATCAGATAAGTCGGCTGTTTACAGTTATTGTATCCTGCCTTCCAGAAATAAACTGTCCGTTCTTCTACACAGCGCAAACAGTTACATTACCATCATATCGATAAAGATGTGCCCTCTCGCAACTCTGGGATGGTCATCTATTGCAGAGTTATCTACATAAAACAATAAATCAATAGTGACATTGCATTACATCTTTACTTTATCATTTCAAATGATTAATCATGTAACAAAATACTGCAATTATAATCCGAGCGTCCAATCATTGATAAACAAATATATTTACGCTTTGTAGAATCCTTTCAAGAGGAATTAAAATCAATCAGACATATTCCTGGGAAATGAGACTGCATAGGGAGAGGCTCCACATTAACGCGACATGACGGTGATATAGACCGTGACCTCCTCCAGTTTTGATTGTTTATACACAAATATAACAAAATCTGCACATCTTTTACAAAATTCGAACCATGGTAATCTGAATGCGATTTCAGGTTACCGGGGGGGTAATGTGAATGGAAGGTAATTTAAAATCGGTACACCAGTCTATATAGCATACCTCTGTATTCTGATATCTGACAAAGACAATACAACCATGTCATTACAGTAATTCTTCAATACATGACATGCCTCCAAGCGGTTCTGCAGACTTTATAAGAGATTTGCATTCCGCCAAGCTTTGCCATTAACAAGGCAGTGTCTTGCGCCATACTCAACACTAGTTGATAAATGTGTACTAGAGCAATTATTTTCACTAGCTGGCAAGTGACAATATTGTTTTCTCGCAAGCATATTTCAAACACAACACAATACAAATTAGGAAGACAAGTTAACTGACGAATGCAAACCTGGCTTGCATTTGAGAAGGTTAAGTCTATGGATCTTTGCTGACACGGCTGATTATCTGTCATCTCGGACGTCTTATAATTGCTATCTAAACTAATATTGCATATAGCAGAAAACCTTATCCATCACATTTATCAACAACGGTATGGGCGTCGATTGACTATTCAAAACAGTAAATCGCCGACTAATGAAGATGGTTTGAAGTCGCCTAATACGAATGAACAAATATTAGATCGATGGGCAGGGGTCGTCACATGGTGAAAGTGGAGAATGGAATAGTTGATAATAGTATAACAGTTTGGTGTAAATCGAACAATTTTCAACGCAGATTGATAAAGTCTACATCGTGGTATATTGTAAGCGCAAATGTCTCTAGCCTGTCTTAATCGCCCTTTTCATCAACGAATCGCAAGTGAGCCATCGCCTGAATACGACAAAAGCTCTCAATAAACTCCTCTTTTGGCAATTATTTAACTCCACGTCCGCTCCTATGCATTGGTATTTGATCTGTTGATAACGGCACAATTAAGATGATTTTCTCTATTAGCTGAAATAATGATAACCCAACTAAAGTGACTCGAGTATACTTCCACTAGTATCACATGTATGTCTTTGTCTGTAAGATCTTGCGATGATGTATTTATTCATATTATGTATACGCTATCAACGCATCACAACATACGGCAGACTATTCATTGACATTGTTAAACCACTGATATTCATTAACATATATAGTTGTTTGAACATATTGGATCCCTTAGTAGAACATAAATACAGCCATAAAATCTGTCTTCATCAATATATGTGGGGTTGTAATCCGGTGAGATAATGAAGAACGTGAAGCAGTAACACTATGTCGCATGTAGAAATGACATCTTCCCACGCAGACGAATATTAATAACTGTCATACAAACACAAGGTGTCTAGACAAAGATATTATGGAGTGCTCGAAATGTAATGGCGGCATTGACATATATCTTCGAAGGCTGAAATACCGCACAAAGTCATTTGTACTCCACCACGCGTATATAGCGACCTACTACATGTTATGGGATGATAAGCCAGCCAGGAAGGACCGAAGGTGTATATTGTGCATGCGAATCGTGACCGTGGAGGTTAATTGGATAGTTCCCAGTGGTTGAGGTGAGGTGAGTCAGTAGTTTGAGAATACTGACATGCATACGCAAGCGTGCGTTCACATGTAGCTTTCATACCAACAACAACATGTAACTCTAAGTGATGAGATATGGTGGTTTATATCAATATATAATGGTCAGCCTGATTACGCATTGTGTGCGTATGGGCTCCAATGATAACCATAAGAAGTAAGGGGACAAGCCAACCAGGTAAAAATTTGGGGGTCGGATCTCGGGTAGGAATGGGCAGTATCTACGTAGATAGCACCTGTTAAGAAAAGGCTCAATGTTTAAGCTTTGTTGGTTCCTTGTGTGCATGATCGCAAGTATTTATCAACGTAAGACAATTTTGTTGTTATTATTCACACAACGTTTACAAAGCATGACAAATTGAAACACTAGAGGACATTATGACTTGGTGGCCCTTTATGTGTTTCTGGTCTTTGAAAAGCCCCTTATCTACAAAGCCCTCCTAAGTCGCAAAAGAAAAATGATAACCACACTGGCATGTTATTAATTGTTACTCCGGCTACTGGTCTTAACATCAATCACTTTCTCTATTATAAAGATTTTTGTGTAAAGATTCCATTAAGGCGAAGGTAGCATGTTGACGCTTCGGTGAAGCTTGTGGGAGGGGGCAACATACTCTCGGCGGTGACCTCCTCATCCAGTGTGCGTGAAACAATTGGCTAAGGGGCTGTTAACCCTCGCAGTAGCCCCACTTTTGTTGGATGCATAGACTATGTGCATAGTGCACTTTTCGGTATTTTATATTCAAAGATAGCCGTTGCCTGTTGTTGGATAAGTACAGCAGTAAGTGGTCCTATTTCACAATTGCTACCTTGGGAGGATTCTACTTGTTTGCTGAGGCAACAAAGGTTACTGTAACCCTGTAAAACCCCGCCAAGTATGAATCGGTATTGTTCATCCCAATTACAGGTTGGTTTACAACAATATACTCTATTCGCCGAGTTTTTCCTTGAATTTGTTGCTTTGTTTGCTGTTTCTAACTTAATTTTGTCGTGTTCCTAAAGAATAGATGCCATGGTACAATTCACGATTGGTAATCTCTTTTTTGCATTAAGAACAGTCCAGGGCGCCAATAACTGAACCAGTGTCATGCTGTGTACTGTCATAATGGCTCGTCATCGTATAAACCACATTGTATTCAGAGAGCACCTGACCTTGTATAACACAAATCGTAACAGCAATGATATGTCCATCCAACGCAAAGCATTGGTTTGCGCACCACAAAGCGCAGAAACATAAACATTACATCACACTGGTCAGTTAATATACACCGAGTAAATTAGCAAACAATGTCGAAACACCTTTGAAGCTCTACAATATCCACTCACATTTTTCTCTGTTTTTTTTATAGATATCCGCCTGATGACCCTATTTTAAATCAAGTAAGAGTGGCAAAACTAATACTCAATATAATACATAATGCAATCGCTGCCTAAAAACAGATATTGCCCTCAAACGCCAAAGCTTCAGCCATAGTGATGATGAAGTGATATACCAGTGATTGTAGCACTTCGCCTAACGAGGATAGGAGGCGAAAGGCGCCCCTGCTGAGCGTTTACCAACCCTTTACACGTTACACTGAAACAAAACATGCAGCGGTATCCCTTCAATCTAATAACCCTCCCCAAACCAACAGTAAAACAGACCCTATGATGAACCCCATTTGGCCCAACTATGTGTATATGACAGGAGGCATCTGCCACCGTCATAAATCAGTTAAGAATGCTCCATTTACATACAGTGTTGTTATCGCCCTATGTGAAGGAGTAAATGCCGAAAAGAGGGCGATGCCGCTGATAACCCCTTCCATGTGATCCATCAAAATTTGCATTGCTACACGGTACATCGCCCAAGGCAGCTGCTGTCTCTCTTAGTGATGTGCAATGGAACTGCTGCATTTGTGCGCATGTTCTCTATGCATCCGAAAAAGGAAAAATAAGACATAAGACGCCATGGCAACGGCGATCCCGGCAATAACCTCTGGCACACACGCGATGGGGTCATAATTGCACTTCAAACTGCACTCGAAGATAGTTTGCTCGCACATAAGAAAACAGCCTCCTCTGCAAAGAATCTTCTCACTAATCATCCAGTCACGGATATTTTTGGTCATGTTGATATTTAAGTAGCTTTTACGTATCAGTGTACAGATTCTAATAGATTGACGTGAAGGTAGATAACTCGTTGAACACAGCTACACTATGTGTTCTATGCATATATATTGGTGACTGACGCGACTATCAATACACATCACCACCAGATCCCATAAATAATGCTCTCCGCTTTTCACCCAGTAGAGTGAAATAATAATTAGCTCATTACGGAGGATAACATATCTTAATACAGTCTGCAAACACACGGGAGAATATTAAAAGCGAGATATATCATTGGCACGTTTGTATCTACGTGCATCAGACATTTTCCTCAACGCTCTGCACTAAACTGCACCTCCAACACTCTGGGTAGTCAATGATGTTGCCATGCTATACGCTTCGTAAATTAACCTCAGAATTTGCTGCTGTAATATCAATTTAAACAATAAGGCAAGGCAGCTATCTTTGTCGATACGTTTGGGACATAACTCAGGTAAGATCGTTTTCTCAGCAAACACCACCTTGTCACTGGTTATGCTGCCAAGCACAATTTATTGGCGTTAGGCGGGACTAAGCGTTGCATTTTATTGTACACGGAGCAAAGGTTTTGACTGTTGATGTCACATAGAATGATTAAACATACAAACAAAGAGCAACCGCCCGGTTACCATTAACCACAGGTGTCGATGCCTTATGCACGCTTAACACGTCCGTCTGTAGCACTCCTAACGGATACAGATTGCGACAATAGAAATTATCCCAGTGCCACTATTGGCGTTTGCTGTCTTGCTCGGCTCGCCCTTCAGTTATCATCCCTATTATTCACTCCTATATTTGTTTCATTTCCAGGCAGCTTGTGCTTCTATTATCTAAACTTTAATCCGATTATACAGTACCAGCAGTAATTTATCTATATTTCTGTTAATTTGTTTCACTTCGTTCTATTATCCTGCGTTGAAACACTTGATATATTGCACCTTTTGTGATTAGATCACGCTAGTTCCTCGTGGCTGTATGATGTAATAATGATTGGTTAACACGAGTGCTCGAGTGCTAGCATTTCCATCAGTGTCATTTGAAGACAACACCTCCGTTAATATAAAACATACTCTTGACCATGTAATATCCTTTCTCGTGTATACATAATCGCATATTACATTGCCTTTTATTGTTATTCCCTTTTCTGTGTGCATTCTGTAAGCGTCATGAAACTACTGTCGCACGGAAATGACTACCAAAGCGCTGATTGACGTTATTGTACCCATCACAGTGTCTCCTGGTGGCTACGTTGATTTATTCGTCACTGAAAACTTCATTAAAACTGGAGAACAATCTTATTGCTATCTAAAATAAGCAAGTGAGTTTCACTTCTGATTGCGCCCTGAGAACTAATGCTAGAACAATTATAGCCAACGACCGTTACTTAAAAAGCCTCGTCGGTACTAGTGGAGTAATTTTCGATATGATTCCAAAACAGCTGACGAAGGGGTATCCAAATTTCATAACAACGCTGAACGGCGATACAAACACCTTTTGATCAGGAAGCTCCTCATTTTATGACGGTTGTGTGGCAATTGTGTAACATGTTGAGAAGAAAAAACAATACACTCCCCGTAGTGTTTTTATGTGAACATGTAACCATAGTGTCTGATAATTAGTCCACTCATTACGTGTGAGAGAAAAAAGGAAATAACTCTCCAATGTACAGCACAATTCAAATTTCGCAGATGTGTATTGGTGAATTGTTGGTTGACAACCACGTTTGTCTGTCAAGCGATATAATGAGACGATATCCGGGTATTGCAACAATATTAATAAAAAAGAAGTGGCATATAATTATATTGCTGCATGACAATATATTTGTGATGTGGAATGCCTCGTCTTTCTCAAGAACGCGCGAACAATAACGCTTGTATTTAGAAGTATCATGCCTTTTGGTTCTCAAAATGCCAACCAGTCGACCTCCGGTTAAGTAAGATTGTATTGCGATCGTCAACACACACGTTTTGTCGTGCCGTTCCATCTTTTTCTATACTTATGCTATCTTATTACACCACAAAGCGTGATTTATAGCAACTTCACCAGTAGCACCCAGTTGAATCTGATATACAAAACTGATATACAATGATAACAGGGTCCAAAACCTATGGATAAGGATGGAAACATTTGTTGCATACGCAATACTCTGTATTGGTTAATGTCACGTGGTACTCCAACATCCGTTTTGTTTGCTTGCAACCAATGGCATCAAACCACACAACACACCACCTTTACCTTTACGGCCACAATTCCCAGGTATCCTCCCGATTCCATTCCAAACCGCTCAAACCCAACAAACAAATACACCCTTGTCGGAGGCAGAATTAACAATATCGGTGATTCTGTGTACAGCATTAAGTCAAGTGTACTTATGCATGAGTTTTATTATGTAATTATTGGGCGTATGCTCATTATTAAAGATCTCCGCAGAGGTACACCTACATGTGCGCTGGCAACTGTTACATTTGTTTCTATAGTGGGTGCAGTTAATAAAATTCCGTAGAAATCATTCAAGCCTCATGGGTATAGCAGAGTTTATGAATTTGCAATGGGGTCTGCAAGAGGTGTAATGCTTAATAAGAAGGACGAGCGATGCCAATATCGGAAGCAGGCACGGGATAGCTTTTGTTAAAATATCATCCCAGTTTTGAAGCCATAGAGCATTTCAATGGAGAAGACGCGAGAGTACCACGATGTGGTGCTGCTTTGTCCCATCATCGCGTGCATCTATCAATCGAGTTGCATTTGTTGTGCAGCGCATACTAAATCATTGCTGTAACCCACGACTCCAATAAACTTAGCAGTGTGTGTCTTAAAAATGTTCGAAAGCATGCATCGGAATCGATCCCACAGCCACTTAATGGTCACCAGATATTTGTTAAGATCGCTTTATTTACGCAACGAGTTAGTGGGATACTACATGATCCACTAAAGCTCCATATGTAGCTTTTCATTCAGTAATAAATGATCTGAATGCTTAATAATCCTCAAACGAATGCTACAACATATCCAAATCGTTCAATCATACTGGTGCAGTTTCAATGGCGGGTGTTATGTGATACTTGGTTGAAATTCTACCATGTCCGTGGTACGACGAACATGTTCTCTGATACTGCAATAAATGATCTGAGTGCTTAATAATCCTCAATCGAATGCTGCCACATATCAAAATCGTGCAATCAAACTGATGCAGTTTCAATGGCTGGTATTATTTAATGCTGGGTTGAGATTTTACCATGTCCGTGGAACGACGAACATATTCCCTGATAAGGGAACAGTTCGATAGATTCACTTCATCATAACTTCCATTTGTCACTCGCAAAGCGGTAAATATACAGAGAAGCACGCGTAGTTGGCAATGAAGCCTCGGCTCCAAAACGTGTCGTTGCATGTTTTCATATAAAATAATGCAATTACTCAGCCCCTATATAATGCACTTCTGGTAGAATAAAATGCTCCCCGCATCCTTTTGTCACAAGCAAGCATAGCGCCGACTGGTGTCCAATATAACGCTGCAATAACAGAAAGTACCGAAGGCTACTGTGTGGAGAGAGGAGAATGCCTGTGACGGCTGTGGATAATGTGACAAATATAATCTGGAAACTATAGCCCTACCGTAGTGACTGTGTACGCATTGGTGTGCACCAACCTAGGTAAGAGGATGCTGTGCGATAAAACGACGAAAAGAAGCGTGGCTTCAAGGACAGTATATTGTGCAGAGGACAACCAAATCAATGATGTACGACACGCCACAACTTTCGTCAATGCGTGTGATCGATCTTAACTAGTACCTATTGTACGCAGAAGCATCGTTCGGCTTTTGTGTCTTAGCTGCTGCAGTATATATTGTTGGGCAGTATTAGCTTATCCTCGTAGTGCATGCAAACATACAAAGCAATCGTATTGATATATTTGTTTAGACATTTCAACGCATAGAAATCTGATATTAGCCATATTCGGAGACGACGATAAGCACCATTATCATCAATGTACAGTGATAAGGCATGCGCACGTCTGATTATGTATGTGCGCGTCCGCAAGTGTGTTTATGTATGTGTGTGTGGGTGTAAGTCCGGGTGGGTGCTTCCATATTTGTTTCCGTGCGTGTGTGTCGGTGTGTTTGTTGGTGTTTATGTGTCGGTGTGTATCCGTGTATGTCGGTGTGTATCCATTGATGGATCATCGAGAATAAAATAAAAACGACATCATTCATAACGCAGTCGAATATGGAAAAAACGGATATCAATGAACCATTAATCCATATTTTATCCCACAGCGTCGCATGACATCATTATCGATATGCATGGTTTTCAGGTGGCCTGAGTAACAACCATAGTCTTCTTTCATCCTGTACCACATGGATTTGTCAACATTGCTCTTTCCATTATTCTCAATCCATCAACACCTAGCCATTAAGCACAATACACTCTCTACAAACCTAATGTTGTGTATTAACTTTTGGACAAAGCGGCGTCATTAATATACATAAGCATTGCGCAATATTGGATCGACCATATATATACGGTGCTAGTAACCTTTTTGTGTAGTCTCTTCTTCATAAAGATAGATAAATTAAAGCCCATTGATTCCAATTTGTTCAACACAAAATCACCAGGCAGCTTTGGACATCATGGGACAGGTTAGGTGTTGTAACATTTCGACTCTCTGTGTTACTCTCGGCATTTGGCTTAATGCCCATGTGAGGTATATGCATTTGATGATGATTTACTCATTAAAAATTTCACATCCATTCTTAATGATACCATACATTAAACGCTTTTTTCCCCATAAATGATGAATTTTGACACGATGTCGCTGATATCGTTGTAAGCAGACACCTGCTTTTATTTCACGTGTATTAATTTTTAATGGAATAAATAAACATTTTTATCAGTTACAGAATGTCCCTTGCATGAACTAAATACAACTATTATCATTGTTATTTTACATTGTAATGCATTGTAATGAGCATATACAAATACAGCCAAGGAGGTCGCGTAAAATAAATTAACAATTGTGCAACTATAATATTAGAACTGAACAGATGCATTAAGGATCGATCTATTAAATTGTATCGTCTTCAATTAAAGGATTAATACTCACATTGAAATACATTGTATTTACAGTATCGTCGTAAGCTGTATGTACAAAAAGCTATTTGCAAAGCATACTCGGGTGCTCTGTTAATTCACAAAGATGACAGTGGGTTTTAAGATGAATCAAAATGATGTTTTGTACTTTTGGATTGAATTTACCGTATTGAGATCAACTTCTGTTGCCAAGTTATTGTTTGGGCTGTAAATGACTGGTTATGCGACCATGGAGTGCAACTTAAAATTAAGGGAATATTGTTCAATGCTATGTGCAGTCATAACCTGCATGTTTGACTGAATTTTCCAACGAATTTCCGGGTGCAACTATCAGCAGTAAAACTGATGTTTATTTAATCATCAGCCAGAACTTAAAAATGCTTCATTTACATACAGCATTGTAATGAGTTATTTATCTGCCCACGTCTTTAGTGATCGACATTCATCATATCCAACTTACATGTCTGAGGTAATGTTATCGCATTGTTATCGCTCCATGTGTAGGAGTACAGGCCGGAAAGAGCGCGATGCCACTGGCAAGGCGAGGTCCTATATAATCAATCAGAGTTGGCATTGCTACACGGTACATCGCCCACAGTAGCTGCTATCTATATGTGTGCTCTGACACTGCCTTAATGAACGTGTTCTCTATGCATCCGGAAAAAAAACCAAGATAAAGGCACCATGGCAACGGCGAGTCCGACCATAACCTCTTGGACACACGCGAGGCTGGGGTCAGGCTTTTCTGGCACGGGGACTTTTATATGATAAACGACTCCTCTGCGTGGAATCTTCCCACTAATCGTCATGTCGAGGATAGTTTCGGACCATGTTTTATTTGAGGATTATTTTGTAGTTGTTACGTATCAGTCGATAGATTTAGAGACGATAGTTACTTTATGTGCTCCATGTATTGATATTGATGGTTGACGCATCTTGCAATATACATCACTATCAGATTTCATAAATAATGCTCTCCGCTTTTCAACAAGTAGAGCAAAATAATAATTAGCTCATTGTGAAGGATGATACAGTGTACAAACACACAGGGCAGAATATCAAAAAGGAAACTTATCATGGCGCACTTGCGCATGTACGTGCATCAGAAAGGTTCCTCTGACGCTCCGCACTAAAATTCACCTCCAACACTCTGGACAGTAAATGATATTGCCATGCAGTAGGCAGCTTAAAGTATGCTCACAATTTGCCACTGTGGTTATGCTGCCAAGCACATTTTATTGCCATTACATGGGATAGTAACGACATTTGGACAAGAGGAATTCCCCTAGCGCTCCTATTGGCGTTTGCTGTCTGGCTTGTCTTACCCTTCAATTATAACCCCTTGAATTTTCATTGGTCAAGGCCGGTGGTGTTTCTCATATCTAACCTTGAACCTGATTATACAGTACCAGTAGTAATGTATCTATATGCCTCATTTTTGATAATTTTGTGCACTTCCTGCGTTGTAACACATGATATATGTGACCTTTCGAGGAAAAAGTCGGATTAGATCACGGTTCCTCCGTGTGGCTGCAGGATAGAATGATTAACTCGGGTGCTCGTGTACTAGCATTTCCATCATTGTCATTGGAAGACAACACCTCGGTTAATATGATAAATATACTTTACAATATAGCAGATTACCTGGCCTTTTATTGTTAGTACCTCTCCTGTGTGCATGCCGTAAGTGCCATGAAACTGTACTGTCACAAGTAAATGACTACCAAAGCGCTGATTGACACTATTGTACCCATCACAATGTCGCCAGGCAGGTACGTCGATGTGTTCGTCACTGAAAACTAGAGAACAACGTTATTGCCGCACACAATATGCAACTGAATGTCACTTCTGCTTGCGTCGGGTGAACCAATACTAAAACAATTATAGCCAGGGACAGTTACTTTGAAAGCTTTGGCTATACTTGTAGTCTAATTTACGATATTATTACACAAACAGCAGAAGAAGTGGTATCCACCTTTCGTAACAAACGCTTGATACATGCAGCTGAACGGCGATAAAAGCTTTGCTGGTTGTGTGGCGATTGTGTAGCAGGTTGAATGGAAAAAACAATACGCTCCCCGCAGTGTTTTATGTAGCATGTAACCATGGACCCCTGTTGTGTCGGATAATTAATGCGCTCATTGCGTCTGATGGATATCCACCTTCAATGTAACTTGAGGTCGATATGTGTCAAAAGAGAACAAAAGTAATAACTCTCTGAAACATAGTGCAATTGAAAGCTCTCAAATCTATATTGGTGCATTGATGGTTGACAAGCACGTTGATCTGCCAATCGATGAAATGAGTATGGATATGGTAACAATATAAATAAAAAAACGAATAGGAGCAATATATTGGCATCGTATGCTGTAGAACAAACTTCATTATCGATATGCATGGTTCGTCCAAACATGGCAAATAACATTTGTTCGAGCAAGTTACGATCATCCATTGTATTGATAGGTGATACTCATATACAGAACTAGCTAAGCTTATCACAATGTATCATCTCTTATTCACAAGGGCAAGATACCTGAACGCCATCAAGCGCACTTATCGTACAATCATGACGTGAATTATTGATGCATCTCAACCAATCAATTCAACGTGCGCATTCCTAGTAGCTGGCTTTGGTGTGGTTTTATCAAATATACGCCACTCAAATTAGTGTGGCTATCCAGTTTTCTAAAACAAATTGGACAGTTGTATAAAGTGAATTAAACAAGCCAACATTTTGTCTATCTACATCTATCAATCCCAATCGAAAAGACCTCGCGAGGGCATGTCTACAATGACTCATCCATTCGCAACCCTTTCCCCAAAGGTCCTCATTCTGCTACGAATATATCCATTCAGGTGTTAGAGATAAATCAGGGTGGCCTTTTGATAGCTTTATAGGACCAATCACACATAGAGACGGGAAACCATTGACGTTAACATGGAGCAATGCAATACTCTTGAGAAACAACAATATCCGCCATCAAACTTATTCGAATTATCAGTTCATATTGCTCCATCGTTTATCGCTGTAACTCTACCACACTTTGTTTAGCACTAGTTTTTGGAGTATTCTTACATACACATAAGATATTTGTATATTTGTGCAATAAATCCATAATTCATATTGGCGTTTTTCATGGTTCAGGCTCTGCTACTCCAAATATGCGCCACTCAAGCCGTCAATTATCTGCACTTTGAAACACCCAGTGCTTTTGTTTGGCAATATATATAAATACACACGCGTGCGTAAGCTCTTACAAGCATATGGATGTTAATTTATGATGCACCTGTCTAAGGTAGATGGCATGCTATTGGCACCAACATTGCTTGCTATGCTCGTTACCAGTCTGACCACATCATAGGTAGCGATAACGTGATGAGAGAAAGCACGATTCAACAACAGCTAAAGAAAGCATGTTCACCAAACCTTGTGGTGATATGAATCATCTCTTCCAATGCATAATGTTAGTAGAAACAGTGACTATTGTCGATACATCCATCTCAAGTGTTTTATCAGCCTAACTCCGCCATGCATCGCCTCTATTGTGTAAATCTAAGGCCGAATATTCACGTTTCGTCCAGTTTACATTATTTAGGATGATAATAACAGCAAAAGCCATCCGTGATCGTTTTGAATAATATGACAGTATCGCAAGGTGTGTCGTCGAATTTGTTTACCAGAACATAGACCTGATTCCTGAGTGCATGTATTCGTTTCAGAGTTCCCAGGACTTATCTTGCGGATACTTGGCGGATTACTAGCAGGCTTGCGGCTCTGTAGGAGCTCTGACTAGCAAATATAGATAAATATTGGTGGAGCATCGAAAGATTCGCATTCGTGTTCGGCCATAGCAATTACAGCCATAACATTGTTTTCCACTAAATGTTTGTAGACTAAGCAGCAAAACAAAAATATTGTGGCAATAAATCTTGATGTACAATCGACATGCAACACTAGTGGTTTTGTTCCTAAAACGTATATTTTACGCCAATTATAGTGCCAATCACAGACTACACAGACTATATATATATATATATATATATATATATATATATATATATATATATATATATATATATATATATATATATATATATATATATATATATATATATATATCTATATATATATATATATATATATATATATATATATATATATATAAATATACATATTTGTATATATACATATATATAAATATAAATTGTGTATATATATATATATTTATCTGTATTCATACATATAGATATAGATGTATATATGTATATATATGCATATATATATATAAATATATATATATATATATATAAATATATATATATATATATATATATATATATATATGTATATATATATATATATATATATATATATATATATATATATATATATATATATATATATATATATATATATATATAAATATATTTATATATACATATATATATCATTGTTTTACGTTTTTACCCGGGTTTACGTGCCTGTGAACGATAGCATTTCCTCCTACATCGCAATCTATGAAATATTGAGATGATGCATGCGCTAGGTTGACTCCTGATATCGTGCGCAGTGAATAACGCATAGTTTTCATTAAATGATGGATGATTCTAAAAATAATTTACTACGAGCTTGTGCAGTTCGTTTCGCGTTTTTGCGCTCTCTCCAATAGATGGATCATCCGGATGTCAAGGGTTTATCAACGGAAACCTCGCTTTTATCGATTAGTATAAATATTTAGTCAGTCAGTTTCCGGCGTTGATTAATGTACCAAGCGGATTACCAAGTTCATGTCAAGATTCGGCTTTTTCGATGAGCTGCTTTGCAGACAAACTAAGGCGTAAAATTTGATAGCTTGTCATTCAACTCGCCTGGATTTGGAGTGCCACCGACTAATATATGTAGTGCGAAACTTTAGCGCAGTGTGCCTAGCTCAACCAAAAGAGGTGCCTCGTTGTCTTTTGGGCTAATAGCCAATTGATCACATGGTCCCGTAAACCCTTTTTACTGGCCTTTCATAACAATACATCATGTTCTACATATACCAGTTTACTTGGAATTCCTCAACAGTATGCCACGAATACAATTTTACGGCATAGCTAGAGTATTATTTACTACTGAATCATACTCTGTTCAACTAAGTCATTGATATTTGCATAAAATGCAAGCACATAAGCTACCCTGTATTTTGTTAACTTGAAAACAATTAATTGTACACTTTCCAGACGAAAATAACACCAGGTAAAGAAAACATTTCAATACCATAGTCTGCACCAATTAGAAGCCCACAGCAGAGTTACTTCACACATATATTTAGTTATTTGATCTGGGTATGCAATTGACTGGCCCATATCTCTACACAATTGTGCATCTCATTATATTGATATGGAACGTGCTTATGTTGGAGTGATATTGGTGTATCAAATTATTTGATGGATCTTTTTAGTTTAGTTTGCGTTCGTAAATTAATTATACTGAGCATTGTGTGCCCCTAATGCCAGACAGAGGTGCTCTGGCCATTGCTACAAAATAGTGATTAGGAGGTGAGTTCACTGCGATCTAATTATTCTATAAGCTTGTCTATGTTGTTCACATTGGGCACTAAACATATTCTCTTCCGCGTAGGTCATTCCAATATAAAACCATGCAGACTACCCCGGAAGAACACCAGCAAGCAAGTTGCCTGAGTACCAACCATTCCAAAACATTCTCCACCTGCATGATATTTCGCGTTTATTCGCGCATGGGCATCGCTAATTTCTTGAGAGAGAGATCATGCATCGAATTATGTTTCATGGCTAAAAAAACAGGTCAACAGTTTGACATGAACTCTGTTGAGATGACATTATATACTAGTTGTGCTCGTGAGTCCCTCGAAGTGTCACGTAAAAACCCACAAGCAGTGATAAGTGCGTTAAAATGGAACACACTCACTACATATGTATGCTTTCTTAAATGCACCGATGAGATAACATGGTGATAAAAAAACCTGTTGTTCTATGTGATAAAATAGCATTATATGTTTTCATAGCAATATTTGGGATAGTTACCAACACGCCTTGATGACGTCATAGAAACACCGGTACAGGGAACGACGCGATAGGAGACACTACATCAGCCGGAACATGCCCTGACACAGGAGAGAGATAAGATAAACGATCATCACGTTGTGATCCTGAGTTCACATCACTTAACTCTGCTGATAACATATACCATAACAGTCAAATGTTATATGAATTGATAGATATAAAACCATTTGTATACACTACATTATCTGCGCTCAGTGGACTCATGGATCATAGTTCTGAAAAGTGGAAGTAGTAGCAGTTGGATACGGAAACGACTACAGACGGTAGATATGACTCTCTATGTTAGGTCATCTTTTTATGTAATTCGTAATATCCAATGCACCGAAAGATATTCATAAATCAATGCCTGTGGGATTATCATTGCCCTGACTTTTCAGAGTGGCTGCCATGTTTTTATCGGTAGTGTCACGATACATTATTTTATAACAACTCCGCCAGGCAACATTTGGTATATGTTCTTATTAAATGACACAAGAGTGCGGTCGGAAACCATAGTTCTGATTGCAGAAAGCTGAAACAACTCAGATGCAGGCTGATGTGTGGTTTAGCGGGGGCTGCAAGGTGCGCAATAAACGTTTACTACTTTGGTGTAGTTAACAGCTTTATATCACTATTCAACAGTGGTGAATAACATTATCTAATTTCCTTTAATAAGCATTCTAAGTGCGTTATGTGTGTTTTGCGAGTTCCTCATCAGCTATATTACAGTTACTTCTTACACTCACCAGCTATTACGGCAGTTGGAACCAACCGATACGTTCCATTCTATTAGGCATTTGTACCGGAATTCAAACATCATTTTAATGATTGCATGTTATTGGAATGCTCATAACACCAATAAAAGCTTATATATTGACATTGACATGTTAGAATCACACGGACGGGTATAAAGCGTTCAAAAGTATATTTTACATCCGATAGGGTCTCAAATATCATTGAGTTTACGAGTATAGGACAACAGATTGACAGGTCTCAGGCTGAGCTATGTATTGATATCCAATCTTACTCGCATTGAATGGGGGCCGATGTTGTTCTTATGAGTCATATAGTAAAAGGTTTAGATGGTTTAAATGTTTGGATGTTTTGTAGTAATAAACTTTGAGGCAACTGCGGAACGCATAATCACTTCACCGTGACGTGCATGGTCGTCGAAATACAGCAAATGTAAGGGTACATTATTGCAATATATATATATATATATATATATATATATATATATATATATATATATATATATATATATATATATATATATATATATATATATATATATATATATATATATATATATATATATATATATATATATATATATATATATATATATATATATGCATATATTGAAGTCTTGTTTTCATCAGAGAGCGTCCATCATTTGGAAGAGTCGATACTATTCTTCAAAAAGCTTATGTCGTCCGTTTAACGTTAGACTAATTGGATCGTTTGGGTTCCACTCAAATGTGGCGGATAGGATGTGTACTTGGCATCTAAATTGCTGGCATTTATTTATTGAGCAGCCAATAGCTCAACGTGCTTATCAAAGGCTGATTACGTGAGCTATTGAAGCCTAAATTGCTAATACAATATCCAGATAGTGGAAATGAAGTAGACGAATTATTGTCATCAAAACCGACCGTAGCAAAGTTTGATGGAATATGGGATTTAGAGATAGCAGGAATATGACGCCTTGCCATTAAACGGGATGATTTAAGACTAACCATAAACCTATCCCGGCAAATGAAACCCAAGCAGTTCATTTATGACATAATCTGCTCAATCAGTCACTGCGATTACATTCATTGCAGCCTAAGAGTATATTGGATTTAAAGGAGGGCTTGAAGGTTTATGGCAGTATATATGTCCCCTATAGTTACGATGCCATCAACTTTACACGCTCAACTGAGCAAATGTCAATATCAAAGTTAATAGTATCCGCATGTATCAAGGTGGTTCCTTCATAAATTAGGGTGTGTTTACTTGTATTTCAAATCTCACTCCAAGCCCAAATAAAGTACTTAAATGATTTAATCCTGTCTCCATGTCTGCAGAGGCGTCTGATACATGCCGGTATGGTGTTGTTTTGGGGTCAATATGGTAAAACCCGGGACTTAATAAGGGGCCAGTTTTAAAAATACACTCTGAGTGATTATACAATACGAAGTAAGTCAATAAGAATTCGATCTGTGCAGCATAGGTTCTACTAATGGTTCGATTTTCAATCATCTGTACTCGTTTGGAGATGAAGTATGCCATTGCATTAAAAGACACAGCACATTCAAAATATCTGATATCATATATTGACACAAAAAACATTTTGATTGAATTAAACTTCGATTATTTTCTATGAAAAGGAGATAGCATATATGTACATTTTCGACATAAAGATGCCAAGAGGGGCTTATCATGGCCATGAAGGGTTAACTGGCATTTCAACCAATACAGAAATATATATACGAACATTTTACAAGCTATTAGATTCGCAAAATGTGTAGAATATCATTTATGTTCCGTTACATACGACTATTGGGATAATGAGGTCTTATATATACGAATCAGACATTCTTTGTGAGGACAATGAGGAAATAATGGGCGCTTTCATATCACCTAATGGCTCGTCTGCATAATGGAGACAGGAATATTGTATAGTGACATTGTATAATGTCAAAGATGGATGTTATTAGATACTTGCCGGTAATCCTCTAAGTGATCATTATATGCGATTCTATTCATCGTAAATGTATATTATAGGATGCAAGTAAAGGCTCAATCTCAAGTGTTATTGTGTTAATGACGAAATTTCGATTAGCTATTGGTGGAGAACACTGTATACAAATATAATTGGAAGCACACAATTCAAGCTTGGTGATATTAAAGCCACAACGAATGATCGGTGCAACTTTTTTACACGAATGAGTAAATTAATGAGTATACAACTGCAATTATTCTTACAATTCGACAGTCACCATATTCACTTGTTATACCAATTACTAAGATATAAAGCACATTTAATAAATACGTGTCAGCGACTGTGGCTTTAACATCAAACGATGTCCGGTATTTGTGCAATGTCTGATTTTAACATATATGTCGATGGCGAAGGGCTTTGTGTAAATATCATTCATAGCAAGAAGAGGAAACGCTTCAACTGATGGAGATGAACTTTGGAAATGTTGCTAGTATCCAAGCACTATATGTTTTCCAACTCATAATCATTAAGTCAACAACTACCTTGACCAAAAGAGGATACTGGCAATATATTGTGTAGGGTTAATAGATTCGGTTTTCTCATTTGTATGCTTTTCCTCACCGGAGTGGAATTGTTGATGTGTACCCCTCTTTGACAAGCTAAATAAGCCGTATTTACAATCGATCCAATTTGGCTAAAGAGGTTCCTTGGATGGCACAACAAAGTTCGAAGGTATGTTCCCAAAACTTGGCTCATAAATACACATGCGATTGCCATATTGCGCTGCTTTGGCATCCTAGGGAATGTGCAAGTGAATAAGTTCATGGCAATGACAATGGCACGCCCAACAAGGACGAATAACACCCCATATCGTGCTATATCCATTAGGTAAGCCTATGTCTGCGACAACACGGGCATATCCAGTTTCTGTATAACTAGACATTTGTGATGCCCTAAGGCATGGGTGCGGTAGCATTCGTAATTTTTGTAGATGTTAAAAAGTTTTGTTAAACATTCGGTGTTGTTAACACGTAACATACATAATACAACTAACCAATCCGATTTTACGTTCATTCCTTCATTTCCAATGCAATGGTATGCATATGCCAAAATAGCAATTTATTATTCATGTGTGTTGCTTATATGCATAGGACAATAGTCGCAAATTGCTAATCAGCAGAGATAGGAACAAATAACTTGTGTGTATTTATCATGTTTATTTTTTTCATCGCATACTTGTGTAGGCATCGAAGTATAATTGATATGTAACCATATTATTATGCTCCACGCAAGCGGAAATATATGTCAATATACACATTGAGATTAACTTTCAGATAAAAATCTAGCAGCGATATGATAGTAAACGATCTCTCTAGGCTCCGTTAACATGACGCATTCATCACATTACCATGAAAGTGTACATTTCATTTCCTGCTGTTTCATATCTGCTGGATTAAAACAGACCAAAGAACATTTATCACGATGTATGCGCTTTGTTGTTGGCGTCGTGACATAGCAATGATTACCTTGACACTTATTAAGCGTACTATTTTGCATGGTTATCTTGCTCCACCATGATGAGTTGCATCATCACGAAGTCACAATTGTTATTCTTGCTATCTTGTTCATGTGCATTTGAAAAAATAACACTGGGTGTTCTGAGGCCCTCATTATGTGAAAAATATAGCATCGAGATTGGGTGGGTAAATGGTGTTTGTGAAAAGGTGAATAACGCAAATGACAACGGTCGGGGCAGATACTTGTCAATCGCTAGGCTACAAGCAAAATAGCTATCAGAACAACCGGTCACTCTAAGAGGTCTTCGTTACCAAAACATTCAAACAGAGGAAAGGATTCCGTTAAACACCTACTTATTTGTAACACAATTTTTTTGAAAACACCCCTGTCTCACTTTGCCGGATTAGTCCCTGGAAGACCCCGGAGTAGCGATCCACTATGCGTTGTAACGTGTAGCCTTAGGCATGTGTCTGTGATGTGGCTGGACTCTTTCAGCGGCTACTGGGCTCCTCCGTTATCCGCTGACGAAACATTACACTTGCCCAATTTTTGGCCAATTTTTCCAGAAAGCAACTCGGATGAGTGCCCTGACGGTTACTTTCTTGCTTAGACCTGGATAATCCGTAAAGTTTCCGGTTTCCATGCAGCCTCAGGGGGCCTCTGGGCACAAAATAGGCGTTGGTTGTACCTGAAATTTTCGAAGCTGCTACCATCTTATGCTACGATATCTGCGATCAGTTTTTCATACTGCCCATACTGTCTCAACAGCCAAGGTTTCACCTTCACACGCCTTCTTCTTTTCCTTTCGTCTTTCAGCATCACCAAATCATCCTTTTATATATTTCTTCCCTCCGTAGCTTCGGTTTCATCCTCCAGCGCAGCAACAGCTTTAGCACAGGACAGGGTGAAGTCTAGCGTGTCCAACGACAGGCTGACTTCTTCTTTTAGAGGTAGTGCAGGATCCATGTTTCTCGTTCGGGGGACTACAATGAAATTGTTGGAATAGCATTGTGCACCTTTTCGACCCCAATCCGGGTAACCGTACTCGTTCCGTGTTGCTGCCAGCCATCTGCCATACTCTCGTTGTTTCTGGCGTCTTCGGGCATTTCCGTGATTGTTCCTGGATCCTCCGTTTTTTTGCCAGGGTCTTCCTTGTTATTACCGGGCCCTCTGTGTTGTGACCCGCGTCTTCCGGGGGCCTTTTCCGGGAAGTACTGCGTTGCCCCCGAGGACATTCGTGTCAACTCCGTCATGGCACCGTACACATCCGTGTCGACTCCGTGTTACCCCCGTATTTGTCAATTATGTAATCAGATCCGTGTTAGTTCCGGTAATGTGACACGGATGGCGCCTCCGGGATGCTCCGGGGTCTTCCGGGGATTGATTCGACAATTAATTAATGCTCGTGCTAACCGCTAACGGCTGATAATGTTTGCTCTATGTGAAGGTTGCACGACACATTTGATTATACAGGCATATGGTTGTGCAAGGCACAATATCTATATCAAATAAACATGGATCAACGTAATCAGCATTTAAAACTAACGCGCACTCGAATGTATGCCAAGAGATCTCCGCGACTTGAATGATTGTCGTTCTAATATCTTTGCATAGCGATATATCAAGCAGCATTTTCCTACCACTTATAAGGTTACAAGCATCACTTATTCGCCACAGTGCTACACGGATGAGCATATATCCATTGTAATCAATTGCAATCCTAGGTTGCCAAACAATATACTCTTTAGAGCTACAGAAAGGGTGACGGGGGAGGGTTGAAACGGCTGTTGGATGCCTCAATAACACATTAATATGTCACAGTTACTGCAATTGTTACGTCTACACTCTCTGTGTTCATCCTACTAATCAGTCATCGGTTCCCCTGTGGCTGACTGATGCAACACCCTTATGCAACCTGCCTCTATATTGGACACATGGGGGATGGTTAGTATGATATAAGACTGATATAGACTATCATAATCCACACTATGTTGCTCTTGACATTGAGGTCTCTTGTAACGACATTGAGTATCAATGTCCCTTTGTAGGGATATATATATATATATATATATATATATACATATATATATATCAAGGGACCACAATGTCCATAGTGTGAATTTTGATAGTCTATGATAAATATATATCTATATATAAATATATATATATATATATATATATATATATATATATATATATATATATATATATATATATATATATATATATATATATATATATATATATATATATATATATATATATATATATATCAAGGGACCTCAATGTCAAAAGCAACATAGTGTGAATTTTGATAGTCTATATATATATCTATAAATATATAAATATCTATATATATATATATCTATAAATATATATATATATATATATATATATATATATATATATATATATATATATATATATATATATATAGGGATCATAGTGTGAATTTTGATAGTCTATATCATATCTATAGCCCTATATAAATATATATCATATATACCGGGATCGGGTTTCAGCCCTCACCGGGACGGTTTGCCCCCGTGTGGCTTCGCCATCGCCAGAACGATGCACACCCGGATCAGTTCGCCTGCAGGACGGTACGCCCCCACAATGATACGCCCTCGTTTTACAGAAAGGAATATACTGAATGCTACATATTTCATTTAATAAAGGAACAGTAATAACGAATTTATATCTGTTGATATGAATAAATTTAAAACATAATGTATACCGTCCAGAGAAGCCATACATCGCACCATCGTTCCCAAATAGAGTTTTGTAAGGGCGTTTGTGCGGCCAGGGCATTTGGACGGGCCGTCTTCTAGGGAACAAAACGTTTACAGATACAGAAACCGAGCACCAGAAGAATGTGTGATATATTTTTTTTGTGGCAGAAACATATGATGTTAAATTTGATCTTTTATAAAAAAAACCAGTAAAACAAAACTAGAAAACGAAGTAAATAGAGGAATACGAGCTTAAACTGGGGCTATTTCTTCAACTTTCAAAAAACATAAATTAAACGAATACAAGAGCACGAAGTAAATAGTGGTATATGAACTAAAAGCATACATGATACTACACAGGAGCAGGCACGGAGAAGCTGGGATGCGCTGATGTTCTTGGCCTCGTAGTCGTCCCACAGCTTGGCTATCTTCCCTTGCAGATATGTGAACTTTTTTCGTTGATGTCGACGGAGCTTTCTTTCTGACACCAATAGTAACCAGGTGGGCTTCTTCGTGGAGGATGGTGAGCAGCTTGTAGAAGTTCATTTAGCAACGTCCAGCCCTTGAACGGCGTCCATGGCAACATCTTTAGGTGACATATAAGGTCACATCGCCCTAGTTTATCCGCGGCGTGTAATGGGAAATTTGCTGTTCATTTTTGCTTATTTCTTGTTTACGTGATCGAAAATAGCACTGAAAGTTATTGATAAGAAAATTTTGTTGCATATAATCCCAAAAATTCATATTTTAGTCAATATTTACCCCTTAATCATCCGTTTAGCTGCATTATTTTTTCTGTACTCGTATTTCTGTTGAGTAAGCGGATTAATTGTAGAAATTTGTGTACGTATATCAGAACTGTTATGTTTTTTCTGTGCCATAAGATGAGTAAAAGGATGTAGTTGTCGTAGGTATAAATACAACACGCTTGTTGTCTATAATATCTCCTGGGAATATGACCGTGTTTGGGGTTGCCTTAGTTTTGTACGCTGTTTATAGATACTAGATATCGCAGAAGCACTGTATGACGTCATGATGAAGTCGGGTACACTGCAATGCGCGATATAGCACATGTCCTCCTATTAGCCAAAACTAGGATTAATCGAGTCTGCGAGGGTTTGTTATTCAATATAATGACATCTTCGCACCGATGATGAACAAGCCTCGGAAGTTACATTGGATTCCATGAGTATTCATTATTAATCATATTGCAACCTATGATATTTTCACAGAATGGTTGCTTTGAGCTTTCTCAGCGGTCATTTGTTCTTCTACACTTTGTTCAACTGCATTTTGAATTTTTCAAGCTTTATCTCTTCCACCAAGTGTTCTCGTGCCAAACACCTACAGGCCATTCCTGTCATCGGACAGACATTATCCAGGGATAATTGTATTTCATAAGCGTATTGCATTTATGAAAGTCTGTATATTAGTTAAATATGATACAGGATACCACACAATCATTATCTTCTGTGTATCGCAGAAAGGCTCTGCGCCGACCTTTAGCATATCTGTAGAGGTTTGTATTTATTGCTAACCTAGCCTGTGAATTGTCAACAGCAAACCGATGTCGAATAACCTTCGGATACCAAATTAATGTTTTGCGGAACTCTATTTATTACCATAAATGTGCATATCTTCCGCAACTATCGCTCAAAACTCACGCAATAATGATTACGCGACGGCATGGATGTATCTGTCATTATGATGTACACAACATAGCTGAAGGCAAACCCGCAAGTCAGCCATAGTGGTTAAACAAGCTTACTTCCGACAACATAAACTTCCCGAACATGTCGGCGAGCCGTCTGCGTATAAAGAACAGTTACAATTGATTATTTTAATAATGATTAAAAATGTATGAGGCAAGGGAGTATGTGAGATGGGATGGGCGTGGGATTAGGAATAAGTCATCAAGCAACGGGAATGTAAGTATAGTTTGTGCTTTGCTGTAAATCATGCTTTCTCCGTCTCACATATCGATTGATGGACGCGGTCAAACATCAACAAATATTTGTTTCCACATTATTTTGGGCGACCATACACAGTAAACTGCATTGAGTTAGCTTGTTTATGAAGCCAGACATTCGGTTGCTTGGACCGCATCATAACACATGTGCGTTCAGTGTCACTGTAATGGTAGCTGTTTGATAAACAGAATCAATCTCGTTCATCACCGTAGTTTTAGTATATATATCTTATATTTTTTACACACCTCGGCACATCTCACCCTTCCGTGTGTGGTTTACCAAGTACCACTTAACAAGCATAATTTTTCGTCCACGCTAGGGTTCCATAATCTACCTCGTATTGCATGTTGCGCGTATAGGTAAGATGACAATGGACAGCTTAGGGTTCCATAATCTACCTGGTATTATATGTCGCGTGTATAGGTATGTTGACAATGGACAGTTAGTGGTTGCATAATCTATTTCGCAGCGGCACATAGTGTGAATTCTCCACATTGACGAGCAAATATTGTATCCAATGCAGTGAGTGAGTGAGGGAGTGAGTGAGTGAGTGAGTGAGTGAATGAGTGAGTGAGTATATTTTTTGAAGGCATACCAACACAAGCAACAAGATATGTGTGACATGATTAATAAGCCACCCAATAGGAAAAATGAGAAAAAAGACAAAAAACACATGACCGACGGTAAAAGGATAAAAATTTAAACGATTATCCTATGGCAAGTCACCACCAGCCGATTGACTGGACCAGGCCATCGCAATCCCTCGTCAAGTCGAAATCTTGGCCAAAGTGGTGTGTTGAAGCTATGTCTCTCGAAAGGACAACTATTCTCAAAATACTGGATCCCATTGCCCACCGGCACGAGTCGCAACCCATGACCAACGTGTTGCCTCCTATATTCTGTTTGTTATGATATGCACAATGATACATTTGACCTATTCTACCCCCGGACCTACAGGGGGTTGCTACCGCTGCACTAAGTATTGGCACAGACAGTAATGGACACTTTGGGTAACGTTTAATGTTTGCTTGATGATGATAGCTTCATGACCAGTATTGTTATACCACAAAAGCTATCATCGCAGTTCACTCTGGTATTGGTACACTATTGGTAAACACAACTGTCTTATCCATCGTTAATGTATATGGACGGAAGGATCGATGGAAGATGCAGAGTGGAAGCGAGTGTGTGTTTATGTGTGTGTGTGTGTGTGTGTGTGTGTGTGTGTGTGTGTGTGTGTGTGTGTGTGTGTGTGTGTGTGTGTACGTAGGACAAAACTAGCAATTTTAATGAGGACACATGTGGATGGTCAGCTACGGGTTATATATCTACCTCTTGTCTACATTGTTCCCATTAACACCGTAGTAGACAATTAGATTAATAATACAGACACTTTAAGGCATATATATTGATTCAACCAAATAAAACATATCTCATTGGATCAGATAGCTAACAATGGCGGCATTTGTTAGCAATATATAGGCTTGTTATGACGTCATACATACATGAAATGTGTGTCACAATGGTTTTACATATTTATCGTAGGAAAGGAACGATGCTAGGAAAGAAGTGCACTCGTCCTGCTCTCAACGTTAGAGAGGAAACCAATTGTATGTTTGTCTGGCTGATAAGGTTGCCATTAAATTCAAAGCATTATACGCGTCATCAATATTTTAAAGCTGTCAAAGCTGGCCGCTTTATTGTAGGATATTTATCTTCATCGTTACTCCCTCTCCTCACCGCCGGTTCTGATTGTCATGCAGTTGATATTCAGGGCGAAATATAGCAAATTATTTTATTCGTATTTGATATGACTATTGCATGTATTCTCTTGCAGCTAAGTGAGCACCAAAACCTAATTTCCTCATAACAGCATATCGTGCGATGAAAACGAATTTGTACGAATATACATTTCAGGATCCTCTGTTGTGCTAAGCCACATTATAAACTTGCATCGAATTGCTAGTAATTAATTATTGTTTGAAGTTATGAGAGTAAATTACATTTGCCGGGAATTTGCGAAATATGTGATACAGCATTTTCGGCTCCTAAAGGTATGCATGAAGTCATCTAGCATAATGAGCTTAATACTAACCTGCTATGAGGAATAATTACTATATCTATCTTGATCAAGCAACGGATGCAGTTATTGCCATTTCAATTCCCTTGTGCCCGGGGTGGTACTCATTGACAAAATGAATATGCTATAAAGCTTGGGATTTTGTTTTATGAGAAATTGTTATGTGTACATTTATTTATCTGGAATAAAAGATTGTTGGAGAAATTTGCGTTGGTATTGATATTGGGCAGATGATAGCATTTTTCTTCACCATTAAAATAACTTCAATGTGATGGCATACATGCTGTTGTCACCTGGCCTGGTGCTATGGGACAACATTGGTCATTCGTATTGTCATTTTCTTTATTAATGTATTTGAGCCAACAGATATGCATATTTTAGATCCCATAAAACCCTTGTTCTTGCGCAAATGCATAAATTCTAAACACCATCACAATTAACGAGCTACATCATTCTTCATTATGACGCCAAAACAATTGTCATATATCTTACCAAAATAAGCTCAAGTGATCTCTTCATACAAGCTTGTGTGCATTCACGCTCCGCCGATCAGAGTTTCCATGGAGACAAATTGCTGTATCTCATAAAACAATATTACGCTGCATAAGTGTAATGAGCAAGATTAATATGTGCTTTGAGGGTTGCACGATATTGGCGACCGCAAACATTCAGGGTTATGATCATGAAGAATATCTACAGTTGATTAATGTGAACAACTTCAAGGATTGTAAGTATTTTACGAATTGTATGCAGACCGGATGTGTATTTGAGGGATGATTTATGTACAGTTCTGCCAATCTACCATTTCTTTATGTCGTACGGGTGATTCAGATGCCCGTGTCGAAATACGACATCAATACAGGCAAGCTATGCGCTTTTCCACGGAAGTGCATTATTTTATGGAACAGCGGTAAGTTATCAATCAATGCTCAGAATGGAATCACAGCTTTCGGTGGCATATGCCATCATAACCGCTGTTTCTATATTTAAGGCAATCATAATTCCAATGCATTAAGTGAAAAGTAAGATTAATACTGTCTGCGAGAATGTAGGCTGGGGCAAAGTAGGGTTTGTTACATGCTACTAGTATTGAAAATTTGGGTCGTTCATGCGCCCGGGATAATAAGCATTGGGTTTAGTTACATGCACAGTGACAGCTGCTGCTTGCCAGGTTAACACCATTACCAACTGATGTAAGCCCCAACACGTGAGTGATGTATATACCCGACCAGCTTGGGATACCGCAATCTAAAGCAATGCTATATATATTAAAACCTATTGAGATAAAAAAGAGAGTCGTTTGAGACATATTGATGTCTTTAATATACCGCTAGTTTCGGCTTAGTGGGATAAGATACGGTTTTGGTTAAATAGGATTTTCACTCCGCTTACTCCATATATCAGTGCACAACAATTTACAATCTATGACTGCTAACATTAGGTGTTAGAGTAAGGAATGCCTCCACAGAAGCTTGACATATTGCAACTTTGTAATGGCCTTGTCCTAAAGCATGCACGGAATGGCGCAGTTGTTATCAGAGAGCATTCATCTCAAGATTAGAACCATGTTTGTGGTAAAAGCGTTAGTGTTTTTCTAACGTCGGCTATCTTGTATTGATAACGGTTCCACAGAAAGTTAACTCTGTGTTGCTTTTATTTATACAGGTTTATGCGCGTCAAACTGCCCTTTTGTTCTGCAACCGAACTGCGTAGTTCATGTTATGACTTCGATACATAAGGGACCGATGTGTCCAAGCACGAACAATTATCAATGTACTATAGTTAAACCATGGATACAACGCGGAGCCTGATCACATACACCACTACAGACACAATACCGCGGGCTCATAGCGCTAGTAAACATGTCAACCATAATGCCATTATGAGTTAAATAATGGAGTAATTTCCTAGACCTATGATACTGACATTAACAGTCAGCGAGGTAACTTCAAAGCTATGGCGGAGCGTAACAGGTATTTACTATGTGGCTCTCCCTACTATTGAAGAAGTAAGGGACAACAAATAACAATGGATGCATACACTCATCAGGTGATACTCAGGGGCAGGCCATGTATCAAATATGATGATGAATACACTACCAGATGATAAGCATTTTGTGCACTATAATGATGAGTACACCACCAGATGAATATAGCTATAGGGCGTTGGTTTTGTAATGACGATACAACCGGATCCTTTATCTTTTGATGCCTACAAATTTTGGGTCGTTGCGTGTGGGGATTGTTTCTCTGAAGGATAGAGAAATAAGAGATGTAAATTTGAAAATATGACGAAGCAATGTGTTATTAAATGGATTTGTTAAGTCGGCACCGGAGCGTCTTTTCCCAAATTCGTCCGGATACATATAGGGCTAAACTAGGAAGTCTAGGGCACTTACTAAAGCGTTTTGATCAGCACTTCAGTACTGGTCTGTATTGCCAACATCTTAATCTGATAAAGACAGCATTACCATGTCTATAAATTATATCCCTTCTAACGGTTCTGGGTTATTGGCTAGAGTTATTTTTGTCAATATCATAAACAATTCTTTGTGGCACAAGCTAATGCATTCGATTATCAGTAATTTTTCAAAGCTGCCCTTACCATTTCATGTTGATCACATACTTTATCCCTCCCGCGAGCAATTTCACTATTCATCCCGCCTGTTCATTAGTCTCAAGTAACTCAACACATAGTCATTGCATCTTATAATATACGTGGCGTACACATTCCAACTGCATAACGCCACGAGGTAGCGACCATTTAATACGACGCATCTCACGTGTTGGTACTACACAAAAGCCAATGCTCAACCGTTGTCATTATTTTTACATTCGCATGAAATCGTGGAGTCAGTGCCTTCCACACTGGGCAGCCATCCAAGGTATTGCTCTCCTTCGCCTTGCGATAATCACGCAATATTTAAAAAAAGCGGTAGATGTGTCCAGACATGGGAAGCTCATCAATGTGCTATATTAACAGATTAATTTCCATACAAGCATCTGATCCATATAAAGCTTGCTGTGTAATACCAAAAGTCTTATAGATCACTGTGCTCAGAGGTATCACTCGCATATTCGTCCTTAGGACCGTGGGAACACGCCACCTGTGCGCGGAATGGGTGTTTTGCAAAAGCGTCTCTGAAGTTATTGGCTTATTCGGGGAGAATGGGGGATGGGGGACCCCTGGACTTATTTGTAACAGACGCCTGAGACGTTGTGTTTAGTTGATTTCTTGGTAGCGACAAACGACGACGGGCTGTGTTTCGTCCACTTGCTTGCGCACAGCTGGTCGGAGTTAACCTTCTTAGGGTGGCTATAAGCACGAAAGGAATTTGTATAAACCATCAAAATGTAACAGGCAAATTAAATCCATATTAATTACTCCGTTTGATTATATTATGAAACGTAACATGTGTGTCATAGCTACATGATACAAACAGACTTGACGCTCACTTACTGTGATGATATTAACATTTGATGCTTACAGCATTGAGTGGAGTGTGCGTAGTTGAAATAATTTAAGGATGTCTTTGCCTCATGTTTTCACATGATGTATGAGATAAGTGTGCGTTATAACCTATTGTATGCTCATATAACTTGAGCAAGTAACTTAAATAAATAAAGCGGTGACCAGCCGTACACAGTTGTTACATCTTGTGATATAAAAGAGGTGAGTTGATCTAGCAGCTGCCCCCAGGCTTAAAAACTGTTATATAGGCCGAAGAAGAGGAAAATACGTTGTAGGGCACAAAAACAGCGGCACTGTCAGCAATTCACTCAGTGTCAGTGAACAAAAGCGCTTGGGTTTCTACCAAATATACTTAACCAAGAACCGCATTTTGACGAGGAGAAGTCAGGTTCCGTGCAGTTTGGTTCTGATGCACCCTCAGGTCAACGGATGGTTCACCTGTATCGTTATCTTCAAACAGTGTGGGCCAAATAAACACATATAGATACTGATTATATATAATTCCAAACTTACAGTATTTACTAAACAAATGATGTACAGCCTACATCAATATTCAATACATTCCTCTTTATTGCAATAGCATTTATTCAAATTGCGTGAAATATTCCCTCCATTAACCACTACCCGTTACTTGCAACTAGTAACAAGCTGTAAGCGGACCTTTTTCTACAAAAACCCAGCTATATATATATATATATATATATATATATATATATAGAGATATATATATATATATATATATATATAGATATATATAGATATATATATATATATAGAGATATATAGATAGAGAGATATATATATATATAGATATATATATATATATAGGAGATATATATATATATATATATATATATATATATATATATATATACATATATATATGTATATATATATATGACATATATAGACATATAGACACACACATATATATATATATATATATATCGATAGATATACATATATATATATACACATTTATATAAATAGATATAGATATGTATATATATCTATATATATATTTATATATATATATAAATATATATATATATCTACATATATATACTCTCTCTATATATATATATATATATATATATATATATATATATATATATATATATATCTCTATATATATATATATATATATATATATATATATATATCGATCCAAACTCGAAATCACTCCTTGTCATGGAGTATATTGCCAAACAATCATATATGCTTCATAATAGACATAATAGGTTTGTAGTGAGAGTTGAAACGGTATATGTCGGTATAATGCTGCATGCATTGTTATATGGCTAGTTGCCAACACATCTTAGATAGCGTGACGGCATCAAACAAGCAGTAGGAATGGTTCATTGGCTTTGGTGGATTAAAATTAAGTACGCAATGAGCAATGACATGAAATGAAAGCAAAATGGCCTTGTCTTAAGTATTGTCAGTAAATATAGTATTTGCATTATAGCGAGACACGCAGTAAATCTCGCCCGTGATGTGCCTTGGATCATCCGCTTAAAGCTTATTTACGCATAGCTTTCCCTTGTGTTATTCATCTTTGCACACCATGATCACAAATTCACTTAAGTCGTATTCAACTTACGTATCTCTCGTTATATTATCGCATATCCGCCCGCCCTTGTTACCACTCCACATGCATGGCGTAAAGAGGCGCACCGCGATTTGTAACGTGAGTTTCTTTATAATAAATCACTGGTCTTGCTCCTCCGTTTATGAAAAGAGGCAACTGCGTTCTATGAAATTGAATCATTGCCTTTATACACGAGCTGAAAAATAACAAGACTAAAGTAACAATGGCGATAGAGTGCCAACGCGATGTAACAGCAAATCCTGCCATAACTTCTCGCACACCCGTCTAATCTGCCCTCGTATACTTTCGAACGAGACCTGATCTTATTACCAATCAAATTCTGTCGACAACATGTTTCTTACTCAGGCTAAACAGGTCCGACTGAATCGCCCATATGCATCCAAAGTAGGTCTCAAATTGCTTTCCACTTCAATACTGCTCATAAGTAGAGTAACTAGGAAACTTCGCTGCCTATATTAATATGACGCAGGCGGCGACTAGAGGAATATTTCCAAGTGACCCTATGGCAGTTGCAGCTCGGCAGCGACTTCACTTATCACTTTGATAATTAGCTCCTAGAATAGCTTCGTGTTCGTGTCTGCGTTTTTTTCTTTTATTTTCTTGGAATCACTCAATTCTGGTTATGCAGTTCCAGCAGTCATTGACCTATATACCTCAATTCTGATCATCGTGTCCGCTTTCCTACTCTAGTCCTGCATTGCAACACTTCGTGCTATTTCACCAATTTGTATATGTTTGAATAGATAACGGGAGTGGCGCGGGGTTGAAGGATGTATAGAAAGCTGATCAACAAGTTTGCTTGTATTTCTAACTATAGTTGATCAAATGACGAGGACCAGTGAGGTTAGACTTTGCACTTTGATTCAGATGCCCTTAAACAGCATCTGAGGTTCAGCTACATCATTGTCTGCAAACAAGTTCGACAAATGTGAGTTCAACAATGGCCTAGGGTAGCATGTTAACTCATCCCTGCAGTATTATGAATCATCTCTATCAGCGATCAATATTACATTGACCTTACTGTTGTTTAATGTCAATATATTAGGCCAACCAGTCGCTCTCCACAGGGGCAATTCTCTTATTTCCCTTTGTCGCGGGTTTATGCTTCTCAACAGAGAGCAATTTGGCTTTATAGTGGGCCATAGATTAATTTGACTTTAGAATATGGAGCATAATTACATTTGTATTGCCACTGAGTGTACCGCATATGCAACTGAGCAGGTGAAGTTGAATGCATTGCAGCAACTCTGCTGCTATGAGAACTACAATAGTAGGTGGAAGCATACTAACTTTAATGATATTAAGGTAAACGATTCTCGGTAACCCGGCCTGGATAAACGACTACATTTTTTGCGCTGGTTTTATAACTGGTGTTTCTGAGATGTTTGTTTGTGTTGCTATTGAAGGATGACAAAAGTTTACAGATAGCCGAGTGACTACAAAGATGGCGTTGCCGCACCGCATGGGTGAAATATATGGGTCGATGATGACCGTTTCACTGCAAGTGATACATGTAATAAGCAACTACACAAAGGAATATAAGTGTCCGAATTGATTGAACACGTGACCTTGTAATGTGAAAAGAGGCAGCTGCTGTCTCTCTGCGTTCAGAAATCGCTTTTGTTTTGTTCAAAACCCTTAGAAATTTTTCGAAAAGAATTAATCCACATATCCTAATCATATAACAGGTATTAAATGATACAAAATGTTTCATGAATTTTACATAAAGCTGTTAAATTTATGCAACATCAAGCGTTTAATTTAATTTGCATGTAGCTGCATTACCTATGATATTTTCGTACTCGATCTGCTTCCTATGTATTATAGCTCATTTGCGTTTTGTACAAAATGTTGGCAACTCACGTAAGCATGCATTTATGTATTTCCTGCATATTCTAGGTGGAAGATAATTGCCTAGTATTAATTGACTCATCCCATCTCCTTTTCTCTGTGCCAAGCGATCAAACAAATCAAGCAGTGCAAAATGTGTCTGTGGTGTACCAAACATAATCATATTTACAGAACACAGGATGACCAAGAAGTCACTAATACATACTAGTATCAATTATATGTCCACTTCCTTTACAAGGCTAATGAGAACTTGTGGAGATCCATTGATCGTTATTCTTTGCACAACGCCTCAAATGACATTAGTCACATTTTTACAGCTGATCTTCATCAACATATATGGCTGGGTGAATTATTGTATTCCTTTATATTGTCCAAGAGAAAAGACAATATCCGGTTTAATCTACACATGTTAGTTTATACCTTTGATGATGATTTCTCCATGAAAGCAGTCACATTAATGGCATTATCAACGGAACGCTTGTCCACTGACATGTGCTTTGTATTTGGACAAGATGTGGTACATAGTGCTGTCGACAGAACCCTGTCTATATTTTACAAGTATCGAATTTATATTGGCATATTTAATATGAATTAGGTATGATTGTAACCAGTGATACATTAGCCTTTCAACAACGTACATAGTAACGAATGGGTAATAAGGATGTATCAGCTTAGGAACAGCCACGGAAGTAAAGTGAAATAAAATGGTAATAGTCCAACTGTCTTATCTATGAACATATACTGTTAAGATAGAACTGTTTAGTTGTAGTGTAACAAGGTCATCAATAAACGATAAACACCAGGATCAAAATACTTTGTATTTACTGTATCCTCGTATGCTCTATGCATAAATGCAAAATTGTAATCCATACTCAGATGCCCTGTTTATTAACAAATATTGACTAGGCTAAAAGAAGAATCAGAAATTTGATTTGTAGTTTAATTAACTTCAGCCAAGAACAGCTTCTGCTACAAAGTTAATTGCATAGGTGCTGCATAACTAACTCGGCGACCATTGAGTACCACTGGGAAATTAGCAACTGCATATAGTGTTTTATTCGCCGGTCAGAAACAACCATCTTTAATCATCCACCTCGACTGGATCAAATACGAATGGTTTATTTACGTGCATCATTGTAAGTAGTATCTGCCAACATCATCAGTGATTGACTTCCGTCGTTTTCAACTAACAGGTTGACGATATTCACTGTGTGTGTTCCAGACACTGATATTGGTGACTTAAGTATCTTGCAACATACATCACTGCCCTATTCCTAAATAGTCTTTTCAGCTTTAAAGCGATGATTAGCTTGGATAATATTATGTAAAACATTCTGCAAACACGCAAGTCAGAAACTTAAAGAGAAACACATTCTGGCGCACACTCGTGTCAATGTGAATAAAACAATTTCCCCAAAGCTCTGCATCACGAATCATTCCAAACAATCTGAATAATTACTACTATTGCCATGCTGTAAGTTTGATACTGCAATATCAATTTCAACAATATGGGAAAGAGCGTTACATTTCCTTTACCATTTGGGCCATAACTCGACATAAGTCGTTTTCTCAGCAAACGCAAAAATGTCAGTGTTAATGTTAACAAGCACATTGTTATTGTCGTGTTAGACTAAACTTTGTATTTTGTGATAAATGGAACAATTATCTTGTCCGTTGTTATCACAGTGAATGACTAAATATACGACCAAATAACAACCTCCCAGCAATCTTGGACGGCGGGTGTCAATTTCTTACTCACGCTAAACAGGTCGCCTATATGCATACTAAGTAGGTTTCAAATTGCTGCTTATAACTACAGTAAGGTGGCAAATAGCGAAATATTCCCCAGTGACCCTGTGGCAGTTGCAGCCCGGCAGTGACTTATCCTTTACTTATCATCTCACTAATTAGCTCCTAGAAATACTCAGCTCCAGCAGTCATTTATGTACTTCAATTGTGATCATTGTATTCACTTCTCTACTCTAGTCCTGCGTTATAAAACTTTGTGCTATTTGACTAATTTGTATATATTCGACCACACGGGAAGGATGTTGGAATGGATAACTGAAGCTGTGAGAGGTTAAAGGATGCAAGGAAAGCTCATTAACCAGTTTACGTAACTGCCAGTATTTCTATCAGTGTCATTCGGAAATAACATCTCGGTTACAACTGATTATTTTAGACCAGGTAACGCATGTTCAAGTTGATCGTATGACGAGGAGCAACGCGGTAAGACCTAGTGCACTTTGATTCAGATGCCTTCAAAACGCGTTCGAGGATAGTTCCATTTAACAATCAACTTGCGCCAAATACAGAGAGGGAGACTGGTCATAATGTATTCTAAGTTTTTCGGACATTTTTTGGATCGAACGAAATATAATTTTGCAAAACCATGTGATCCTGAGCTAGAATGACTGACATGATAATTTGTCCTATCATGCGTGCAAGCATGTACCAAATGATTCGCCACCTGAAGTGCTAATGGCATAGGTAAGAAATGTCACTGGCATAGAGTGCAATTTGTGCATCCTTAACCAGTGGTTGTTACACTATCAATAAACTGATATGTTACAATCGGTGATGCTACTGAAACCGCTCGGTTTCATTAAAACATCATCCAACCCGTGGAGTCAGGAAGAAGCATTCGTGCCATCGATAAGTCATGTTTTAAGCATAACTTAAAGAAAGCCGTAAGTAAATCAACAACTTACATCATGCCTTCACGTGATATATATGGTGCTATTTTATGCTGCCGTATGCATCTTTTACACTATGAATCTAGGATTAGAGGACGCTATTGTGTATACATAAGTAGTATTAAGCTTATTTTAAAAGGTTATTCTGAAACAATGACTAAACGATTTATCAAGCTGTGCTCTACACAGGATGTAAAAATTAGGTTATTTTCTTTCGATGTTTGTATATTCCCTGAGTGTTCTAGGTGAAACATAATTGCTCCAAATCCCTTAGCATGCATTCGTATTCTAGTTTTGTATTTCTGCAACATTGAATGAATAGACGGCAGTATTGATTACTTCCTGTATTATGTGGATACATTTGAATGCCCAGACGCCTTCCGGCAATCCTTGATCGAGCAACAGGTATATTTTGCTGCGTCAATGTATAATACTTTATTAATGACGCTAAGCAGATTCTCAAAGCTTTGAAATGGTTTACCTATATAGTAACTGACTTGTCATTTTGAAATTTCTAAAGAAAGATCGATGTTTTAAGCACCTTGTTCTGTTCATTGGTTCAGAGAATGACATTTTACGAATATAATCAGGCTTAGCACTGCTGCCCTTATTACTTATTTATACCATAAAAGTAAAGCGAACTTTCGACCTGATGTATTACAGCTGGAATAAGGGGCAACACACCAGTGACATTCTAACGCATCTTGAACAGCCAATCTTCTCAATCCTAACGGTGTGCATTAAATTAAACCATTGTAATGACGTTTTTACAGGGTTATACCCTACAACATTCATTCTACCAACTACTGTTATGATAAATTGTTCGTGCGCCAGTGTGCACAATTTCTAAAGTTAGATTCATGTTGGTAAGGCATGTTTCATGTTAATTCTACAACAACAGCGGCTGTTCAAATGCTACTTGCACGTTTCTATAACAAGTATCTTAAACATATTTATCAGAGTTATAACATTACTGAAAGTGTGACTGCGTTTGAATTTGGTAGGCTTTCACTATGCATCGCTTGAGGGGTCTAGTTAATAATGTGGTGATCATCGAAAATGCCACAAACGCGTGTTCAACAAAGGCCTATGATATCATGTTAACCCACCACTGTAGTAATATGAATCATCCCTACCTACGTTTATGTTTTTTTCAATAGTGACGTTACTGTTGTAAAGTGTCAATATATCAAACCGACTAGTTGGTCACCACAAGGCGACTAGTCCCCGAAGGGTTCATCATCCAATTAACATTACTGGTTAGGAGAGTAAGAGCAAAAGCTATTTATGAACGTTTCCAAAATGTCACAGATTACATCTTTATTAAGTTCGTCACCTGATCCGTTAGCTAGAGGATAAACAATAAGCTGAGCTTGCTCTGTGAAAAAGACAGCATACTGCTGGTTCCTAAATGGTTACATTTATTCGTTGCCATGTTTGTCAAGACTGTCGTATTAATAAAATGGTCGCCAGGCACGGGGCGCGTTGACCCAGGGAAATAGATAATCATTGGGGCAGCGTCTAAACATGAATAAGGGTATACAACTTATGACCCTATACTACTGCTAACATTGTTTTCTATCATATGATGTTGTTGGATTGGGCTTTTGAAAACAATAAACAATACCAGTATTTTTGATAATGTCGGTATCACTTCTAGGCCAGGGAACATGTACAGTTGGTTATGACAAAGCTGGATAACGTAGGGCATCTTCAGATTATATAAGCGGAAGATGGCGATCTTGAGTTGAAAGGGCATCTTCAGAAACAGTCAATAAATAAACGAATAGTTATGAAGCGAGAGGTGGTATGCAGAATCAACATAGCCATCATTTATTCGGTGAAAACCAGTGAAACCACATAGATGAGTCAGCTATGCTCCTATTAATATGCTCCAACGATAAACGCCTACCATAAAACCGTGCACTATCTACCAACTTGATGCTCTGCATTGTCTCGTCGACAAAGATGCCTCCTCAATAGCATTGTGCATTCAGACATCCGCCAATCTATGTCACAATTCGGTTGGTACAGCCTGGTTCAGCTGCAATTATCTATAAGATTCATGAGTAATATATATGAGGCAATGTAGTATTTGAATGGGCTGGAAATGTTGCTAAGACGAAGTCACCAACGCAACGGGAATGTGCGGTTTGGTATAAATCAAGTAATCCATTAGACATTAATTGAATGTGGCGCATTCACGCTTTATCCGTCCCACATATCAACTCATGAGGTATGTCGACCATCAACGCATATTTGTTTTCACTTTAGTGCGGGCGACGATGCATTCTTATATAATCAGTAAAGTTAATGAAACCAGACGTTTGCCTGCATATTAGTCTGTTATATTTTGTAATAAGTCCAACAAATTAGACTGTATCGTCTTTTGACAATTCCCATGCATTTTGCGATATTGACAATAAGTAATAATAATATACTTAACTGTCCCTGCTGTTTTAATTGTTCCTCCATCAAATACAACAGTATATGACACTGTTTCAACTCGTTATCGTCCACTTATATAATCTGAACTATATTTTGAGGCGTTGCAGTGCCGCTAAAATTATGGCCGCACCTGGTAATATCTTATAGACTCTTATCGGTCTAGGAAATCATACTACTACCACAACCATCAAGTTCCCTCTTGAAGCGAGGCACGATGAGCATGGGTGGTATGATAAGGATGTCATGGTATACCAGCTGTAGTTTGAGTATGAGGAAAATGTGTTGTCCCTTTGTCGCTGGATAAAGCTTCTCGACAATGAGCAATGAGGATATATACTGGGCCATAGATTATTTCACCTTCCATTATTTCGATAACATTTGCTACCAATCGATCAGCAAACTTTATTGTTTTGTATTCATTACATACACAAATAAGCATGGCGTCAAACTCTGGCGATTAATAACCTGGCAATTTACTTCATCATGTTTTAAAGATTGAATATGTCACATAATATACATGCGATGGATGTTTACATGCCTGTTGTGGTACCGTTACTTAAATTATCATAATCCATACAAACACTTAAAAAGGAGCTGTCTAATTAATACAATCATTCTCGTTCATCAGCGTCGTCTCATCGTCTCGTTGTTGAATGCGATATAACAATATCGATACATTTTTTACATTTTGCCAAACCTCAAAAACATCTCGCCCTTCCGTTTGCGTTTTACCCAAGTACCACTATAGGCAATGTTCAAGCATACTACTTCCTCCACCAAGGGGGCTGCTATCAAAATTATGTCAGTACCATAGAGAGTAAACGGACACAAGGGCATCCATCTCTATCGTGCCAAAGGTGATGGAAGGAACAACTCGTGCTGCCAGTTTCGCAGATTAGAAGCAATGGTGTCTTGCGCGAACATGCAGCTGGTTGCAATCAAATGCCACTGGTCATATGCTTACTTGAGATTCATTCAGCAGAGCATAACAAAAATCCCTTAATGCACCCCGTATTTCATTAGTGCTGTTGTCAATTGACTAACCATGGGTCACCGTTGCCTAATCATTTTATTTCTGCATGATGCTTAAACCGCACATACTTTTGTAAGGTTTAAGCATTCACACTAACATAATAGGAGCTACAATATACGCTCGTTCAAACGACAACTGCAAATTTAGTACACACCCTTTTATTACAATTCGACTCGTCCATTTCCATTGAGACCGTTAAGGAATGAGACGAATATTATTCATGATTTATAGTTATAATGTGGCATAATTGCTTTTAAAATAATACAGGAATAGATTAGTTTGATGAGAGAATTCCAAGCAACCCATTAAAGCTTGTTATTGTTGAATCTGAAGTATTTGTTTGTTCACAGCTTCATGAGCTGTATAGTGAAAATATATCATAATTATGGCATCACTAGGATCCGAAGACGGAGAAGAATATCACGCAATACAATTACCAGCCAGGGATTGTTTGTTATTTGATAGTAACGAGCGATTATTATCGGAGATAATCCACCAAAGCTAATGGTTATTAGTAGATGTGCGAAAATGTATCAGACGAACAATAATAACTGTTTTAGAAACACAAGGCGTCTAGACAAGGATATTATGCAGTGTTAGAAATGTAATGGCGGCGTTGACATATATCTTCGAAGGCTGAAATATCGCACTTAGTCATCTTCTGATTCCAACATGGCTTAATATTCATAGTTCCTATACATATACAGAGATGTAGCTGGCAGCAGTGTTTTGTAGTTAATGCCTGTGAGCACTCCATTTTACCCGACCGCCGCAGCATTCCATACTTAGCCATTTATGCTGACGGTAAATAGAAAGCCACACAGTTACAGCAAAGCATCGGAAAAAGAACGAAAAGGATAATTGAGTATCACCGATGCTACCCGCAATTACCAACTGCATGTTATGGGATGTTAAGCCAGACAGGAAAGGCCAACGGTGTGTATTGTGTATACGAATCGTGACCGTGGAGGTTAATTGGATAGTTCCCAGGGGTTGAGATGAGGTGTCAGTAGTTTGAAAATATTGACATGCACACAAAAGCCTGCTTACACATGTAGCTTTTATCCCAACAACAACTCTAAGTGATTTGTTGAGATATGGCGGTTTATATCAATACATATTGGTCAGCCTGTTTACGCATTGTGTGCGTATGGGCTCCAATGATTACCATAATAAGTAAGGGGACAAGACAACGAGGAGTTACAATTGTGGGGGACGGATCTCCGGTAGGAATGTGCAGTATCTACTTAGATAGCACCAGTTAAGAAAATGCCAATGAGCTGCAGCAGTAGCCCTACCCACTCGCACACAATAGTGCGTACTAAGTTAACCTCATCTACTTAACTCAGAGTGTTCGTTAGCATAAGGTTGGTGTTGCTGCAAGACGATTGCATGTGACAATAATGCATTTTACAGGGCGGTGATTACCTTCCGGTTTCCTTTCATTCCATTCATCAGCTCTTTGTATGACTCCTTATTCAAGAACATTTGTATCTAGCCTTTTCCTGTTAACCAGACTTACAAAAAGATATCCTTACACGAGAACTCCAGCTTTATACGAGTTGTGATGCCGTCCATGTTCCGCAGTGTTTCCTTCCTTTGTTATTCCTTTGACTATCTTTGACTATTGCTACCAAATATGCACACACCGCGTAGTCCATTTCGACGTTGTCAAATGACGAGGAGAAGTTAACTTTATCCCAGTGCATTTTGTTGTTATGCACCCTAACAACAATTCTTTTTACATTTTACGGTACATGTGACCACTCTCCATGACAGACTACGCAACATAACGTGCAGCGCTACCATAACATCTCTGCAATATGTTACGGATCGCAAGTGATTTGACCCGGCCTTGACCTATGACCAAACGATTACAAGCAGCGCGCGTCAAACACAAACAAAAATGAATGGCCAACATTAATTTACGACATTTGGACAAAGAAAACCACTCGTCGATCACAACACCTATTCAGTGAGAAATAACCTATTGAACTTTGCGGACTTGCCAAGCTGCAGTGGTTACGCGTGGAGGCACAGGGGTGCAGTATCTGGAAGACATGTGTGGCTATGTTATTAAATTTCCATGACTTTCATCAGCTTGCTGTAGATTGTTTGCAAACTTACAGCAAACGAGGCGAATGAACCGAGTAATAACCGATCTAATTTAGGAACACTAATCCCTCGCTTCTCTTATATCTTGTGTTTGATTGTGACATCCTGTAGGCATGAATTGTGTGTTGTCAGATATTTCGATTTCATTGCTACGTCACATTTTCTGCAAATTTCTGGCCAGGCCACGCTAGTGTACAAAGCGTACGGCTGATCTGATAAATCAACTTTGGGAAGAGTTAAACTGTTATGTGATAGATAGATCATGCATGTGATGTTTATGCATTCGATGATGATTTCCTCATTAAATAATCATATCCATGCTCAATGAAACCATCTATTCAACGCCTGCTTACTGACATTTGCTATGTATTTTGGCAAGATGTCGCTGATTTCTTTGTCGACAGACACCTACCTTTATTTCACGTGTATATAATATATGCCATAAACAAACTTTTTTCGTCCGTAAAGAAATTTTCTTAACTTGAATCAAGAATGACTTTTATCATTATCATCTTACTTTGTAATGCATGATAATGATCATATACCAAAACAGCCACGGAGGTCAAATAAAATAGTAATTGTGCAACTATAAAATCAGAACTGAACAGATGCTATAAGGATCGAATTTTTAAACGGTTATGACACATTAAAATACATTGTATTTACTGTATCATTGTATGATCTATGCACAAAAGCACATTGTCAAAGCATACTCGGGTGCACCGTTATATAACAAAGATGTGAATGGGTTTAAAGAAAGGAATATGAAAGATGTTTAGTACATCCTTTGGTATTCAATTTACAACGGCCCACATCAGCTTCTGTTACCAAGTTATTGTTTCGGAGCTTAATTACTGGTTATGCGGCCACCAGGTACAATTTGGAAATAAGGGAATGTTGGTCAATTTTATTCCATTTGCCAGTCTGAAGCAACCGTTTCCCGGTTGCAACTGTCAGCAGTGCAAATAATGTGCATTTAATCATCTACCGGAACTAGATCAGTTAAGAATGCTCCATTCACATACAGCGTTGTTATCGCTCTATGGGTAGGAGTGCATGCCGAAAAAAGGGCGATGTCACTGGTAACACCTTCCATGTAATCAATCAAACTTGGCACTGCTACACGGTACATCGCCCGAGGCAGCTGCTGTCTCTCTGTGTGCTGTTCATTGGAACCGCTGCCTTTGTACACATGTTCTCTATGCATCCGGAAAAAGAAAAATAAGACTCAAGATGCCCTGGGGACGGCGATTCCGGCGATGACCTCACACACGCGAGGCTGGGGCCAGGATTGTCTCGTACTTAAAACTACATTCGAAGACAGTTTGTATGCACATATGATAACAGCCTCCTCTGCATGGAATCTTCCCATTAATCATCCAATCACGGATATTTCTGGAACATGTTTTACTTGAGGATGTTTAAGCAGTCGTTACGTACCAGTGTACATATTCAAACAGATTGACGTGAGGGTAGATAACTCGTTAAAGATAGCTACGCTATGCGTTCTATGTACTAATATTGGTGACTGACGCATCTTGCAATACACCTCACCGTCAGATCCGATAAATAATGTTCTCCGCTTTTCACCGAGTAAAAGAATAACGTGTCTTTATACAGGCTGCAAACACCCAGGGCAGAATATTAAAAGGGAAATGTATCACGGGGCTCATTCGTGTCTATGTTTATAAGACGGTTTCTTCAACGCTCTGCGCTAAATTTCACCTCCAATCACTCTGGATAGTACAATATATTGCCATGCTGTAGGCAGCGTTAATTATGTTCACAATTGGCAACAATACAGGCCAGACAGTTATTTTTCTTATATAGTTAGGACATAACTCAGGTAGGGTCATTTTCTCAGCAAACACCACCATGTCAGTGGTTATGCTGCCAAGTACATTTCATTGCCGTTAGGTGGGACTGAGCTTTGCATTTTTTGTACACGGAGCAAATGTTTTGAACGTCGATTTCATATGGAATGGTTAAACATACAAACAAAAAGGAACCGCCCCGCTAACATTCACCATAAGTGACGATGTCTTACGCATGCTTAACACGTCCGTCTGTAGCGCTCCTAACCATGCTGAGTCTCAAATTGCATTCCACTCCAATGCTACTCATGAATGAAGTAACAAAGCTACTTTGTTGCAAGTATCCAACGGGTACAGATGGCGACAAGAGGAGTTCCCCCGGTGCCCCTATTGACGTTTGCTGTCTGGCTTGACCCACCTTTCAGTTATCACCCCTATTATTAGCTCCTATATGTGTTTCTTGTTCCAGCCAGCTTATGCTACTCTTATCTTAAACATTAATCCAATTATACAGTACCAGCAGTACTTTATCTATATTTCTGTTAATTTTTTTCATTTCGTTCTATTGCCCTGCGCTGTAACACATAAAGCACCTTTTGAGTAGGAGGTCTGATAACGCTAGTTCCGTATGTATGTAGGATGTTATTATTGATTGACATGGGTGCTCGAGTGCTGGTATTTCCATCAGTGTCTTTGGAAAACAACAGTTCGGTTAAAATGATGCATATACTTTACCATTTAACATCCCTTCTCATGTATACAAAAGCGCAGATTACCTTGCATTTTATTGTTATTCCCTTTTCTGTGTACATTCTGTAAGCGTCATGAAACTGTACTGTCACAAGGAAATGACTACTCTAGCGCTGATTGACGGTATTGTACCCATCAGAGTATCACCAGACAGCTACGTCGACTTGTTTTGCACTGAAAACTAGATAACAATCTTAATGCTGCCCAAAATATGCAACTGAATGTCATTTCTGCTTGCGGGTGACATTTGTAGTCAATCGCTCTGCCACTGTGTAGCGTGAGGCCATGTCTACTGCTGTGATGGGGTTCTTGTAAGTTCGGCGTTTCAAGCTGTCGTGAGTAAGAAACAGGAGATCGTCTTGGTGAACCTCATCAGGTGCAGACACGTCAAGTTTTGGCCGAGGCATGTGTCTAGGGACTAGCATCGTATAATAGTTGCTAAACCCAGCTGCAAAGGTTGCTGGTTACATGGCAGAACATGTATGGCCCGCTTGTTGGAGTAATCTTTCTGATGCTCCGTGACCTATTACATAGCAAGCCAAACCGTAACTAAGCCTATCGCGATGCCACCCACAGTTTTTTTCATCTTTGCTTTTTCTATGAGTGCTGGGTAATGTTAGAACAATTATAGCCAACGACCGTTACTTAAAAAGCTTCGCTGGCGTAATTTACGATATTTTTCCAAAACAGCTGACGAAGTGGTATACAAATTTAATTACTAGCGCTTGATATATGCAGGTGAATGGCGACGAAAAAAACCTATTGTTCAAGTAGCGCAACATTTTATGACGGTTGAGTGGCAATTGTGATGCAGGCTGAACGGAAAAAACAATACACATTTCATAACATGTAACCATAAATCCAACTAGTGTCTGATTATTAATGCACTCAGTAGGTGTGATAGATATCTACCGTCAATGTAACTGAAGGATAGGAAAAGCCGGAGGTCGATATATGTCAAAGGAGAACAAAGGTAATACCTCTCCACAATACAGCGGAGGTCAAATCTCACAGATGTGTATCGGTGCATTGTTGGTTGACAAGCACGTTTATCTGGCAATCAATATAATGAGACTTTATCCGGGTATTGCAACAATATTAATAAAGAAACAAAGCGGCCTCGTCTTTCTCAAGAACGTGCGAATGATAACGTCTGCATTCAGAAGTAGCATGCCTTTTGTTCTCATTATACCAACCAGTCGACCTCCTGAGATATCGTTAAGTGAGGTTGTTTATCTATCCTTATCACACACGTTTTGTGTGCCTTTCCATCTTATTCTTATACTTATGCTATCTTTTAACATCATAGAGCGTGATTGATTGCAACTCCCCCAGTAGCACCCAGTTGTCAAGAGTCGGCCTGAATCGAATGGATATAACTGATATACAATGATAACAGTGTCCAAAACCTATGAACCCTAATGGAGACATTTGATCTATACGCAATACTCTGCATTGGTTCTGTCACGTGGTACGCCAACATCCGGGGTATTTTTTGCGTACAAACAATGGCATCAAACCACACAACACACCACAATTCCCTTTACGTTCGCAATTCAAATGTATCCTCTCGATTCAGTTCCAAACCACTCAAACCCTACAAACAAACATTCGCTTGTCGCATGCAGAATCAATAATATCGGCGCTTTTGTGTAGAGCATCAAGTGTACCTATTTAGGGGCTTTATTATGTAATTATGGTTGCTCATTATCGCAGAGCTCCGGCAGAGGTACACCTACATGTTCGCTGGCAGCTGCCTAGCATTTGTTACCTTATTGGGTGCAGCTTACCTTATTGGTCACAAATTACCGGACAGATCTTTCATACCTCATGGGCATTGTTGAATCTAGGAATTCATGATGGGGTCCACAAGAAATGTAATGCTTAATAAGAAACACGATATCGTAATTAGGCGCAGAGCAGCTGTTGATAACGAACTTCTCAAGCAATTATGTTGGAGCACTATGTTATAAAGCCCGGTGTGCCGAACGCATACATATGTTTTATACTGTAATTAGAAGGATGCACCATACTGCCGTGAATCGTTATCATTTATTGGCTCAATGTCTCGAATACTTTGATTCTTTTAAGGATTCATGATCAATGAAGGGAACATATTCAACAATGGCGCAGCGTATTAAGGTTTTAGTTCCATGACTTCAATCATATACTATTGGTGCAGTTAACAATTAGTCTGTATTATTTCTCACGGCAATAAAAGTAATGCACAAGGAAAAACTACAGCAAAGTGCTGCAGTAATTTGGGATTCAGGGCATATTCACTAAAACAGAACATTGTCGTAATAGAGATAAAAACAGTATGCTTGGGTTTAGAAGTCATTAGAGCATGTTTATGGAGAAGTCGTGCGAGTACCACGCTGTGGTGCTGCATTGTCCCATCATTGCTCGTAGCTATCGATCGTTTTCCCTTTGTGGTGCAGCGCTTACAGAATTATAGCTGTTACCCACAACTCGAATTAACTTAGCAGTATGTGTCCTTGAAATGATTCAAAGCCTACATCGGAATCGATTCTACAGCCACATAATGGTAACCAGATATTGGTTTAAATAGCAGGTCCTACAGAAGATTATCAGGTACACACGTTTTGCTTAGTAATACTTTACACCGATCCACGCTTTTCATTTAATGTAATACTTTATGATCAGCCACAGATCAAAATCGTAAAATCCAGTTTGCAGCTATTTCATGTTGGTGCAGTAATGAATGGTCTCCATTTGTCACTCGCGAAAGCGAGAAACTGCAGAAGCACAACAATTCATTGTAACTTAAGGCTAATGTGCGGAGAAAGAAAGAAGAAATTTTAATGAACCTCAATCGAATGCAGCGCTACTGTTCCAGATGTGGCACGCCGACGACTATAACGCCGCAATAACAGAAATTTCTAAGGCTCAATGCGAGTGATAGATCTTAATCTATCGCACGCAAAAGCATAGTTTGGCCTTCGGATCTAGCTGCTGCGGACAACAATAAGCGCTACTGTTGTTGGGCAGTGTTCTTCAATTTATTCTTAATTATGCATGCAAAGCATAGTTTGGATGCAATCGTATTGAGTGTTATATTTCTTTATGCATGCAAACCTATGACGCAGTGTAATCTGATATTCCAAGCCGTTTAATCTGATATTAGCCGTATTCTTAGACGATGATAAACACCACAATCATCAATGTATAATGCAATTGCATGCGCACGTCTGGTTAAGTGTGGGCGCGTCCACAAGTGTGTGTATGTGTGAGTGTGGGTGTTTGTCCGGGTGTGTGTTTGCATATTTGCTTCCGTGTGTGTTTGTCGATGTGTATGTGTTGGTATGTATCTGCGTATGAGTCCTGCAGACATATTGTCGCGATATGCCGTTTTGTAGAAACAGCTGGTGCATTATCGTGAATGAAAATCAACGACTGCAAGCATAACGCAGTCGAATAAGGATACAATTGATAGCAAGTATGAACAAATAAGATGTTTGCCCTGAAACCATTAATCCATATTTCATCCAACGGCGTCGTATGCTGTAGGACAAACTTCATTATCGATATGCATGGTTTGTCCAAACACGGCAAATAACGTTTGTTCGAGCAAGTTAAGATCATCCATCGAATTAAAAGGTGATGCTCATGTAGATAACTAGCTGCGCTTATTACAATTTATCATCTTTTATTCAACAGGGCAAGATACCTGAAAGTCATCAACCGTACTATCAGGACGTGAATTATTGGTGCATCTCAATTTAACGTGCCTATTCCTAGTAGCTTGCCTGGGTGTGGTTTTATCAAATAAAAGCGACTCAAAGTACTGTGGCTAGCCAGTTTGAGTACTATTTAATGGTTGTCTAAAACAAATTTGACAGTTGTATAAAGTGCATTAAGCAAGTCTACATTTTGTCCTCATTCTGCTACGAATAAATCTATTCAGGTGTTAGAGATAAATCAGTGTGGCCTTTTGCTAGCTTTGCAGGACCAAACACACATAAAGTCGGGAAACCATTGACGTTAACATGGAGCAATGCAATACTCTTGACAAACGACAATATCCGCAATCAAACTTATTCGACTTATCAGTTCATATGGCTCCATCTTTTTTCGCTGTAACTCTACCACACTTTTTGTAGCTCTAGTTTTGAGTATTCGTACATACACATATGGTATTTGTATATTTGTGCAATCAACCAGTACTATAATTCATGTTTGCGTTTTTCTTTGTTCAGGCTCTGCTACTCGAGATATGCGCCACTCAAGCCGTCAATTATCTGTACTTTAAAACACCCAATATATATATATATAATGCACACAAGCGCGCAAGCTCACACACTCACATGGATGTATATTTATGATGCACCTGCCTATGGAAGATTGGGCGCTACTGGCACCATTATTGATTACTTTGCTCGTTACCAGTCCGACCATATCATAGGTAGCGATAACAACGTGATGAGAGACAGCACGATTCAACAACAGCCTAAGGGAGCATGCTCACCAAAGATTGTAGTGCTATGAATCATCTCTTCCAATGCCTAATGTTTGTTGAAACGGGGACTATTCTCGATGCATCCATCTCAAGTGTTTTATTAGCCTAACACCGCAATGCATCGCCTCTATTTTATTCCGTGTGTTTCATTTAATGATGGATGATTCTTACAATAATTTACTACGAGCTTGTGCGGTTCGATTCGCCTTTTGCACTCTCTCCAATAGATGGATCATCCGGATGTCAAGGGTTTATCAAGGGAACCATCGCTTTTATCTATTAGTACAAATATTTTGTCAGTCGGTTTCCGGCGTTGATCAATGTACCTAGCGGATTTGTTTAAGTTCATGTCAAGATTCTGCGAACGTTTCTCGATTAGCTGCATTGCAGACAAACTTAGGCATAAAATATGATTGCTCGTCATTCAATTCGTCTGGATTAGGATTACCACAACAATTGTGCAGTTTCCTATTGAAACATTATTATTTGGTTTGAAGATGTGTTGCCAGGTTTCATCGACTAATGTATGCATTACAAAATTTTGGCGCAGTGTGTCATGCTTAACCAAAAGAGGCCAATTGATCACATGACCCGTTAATCCTTGTTATTGACCTTTCATAACAATATATCATGTTCTACACATACCAGTTCACTTAGAATACCTATGTATGTCTCGAATACGTTTGTAGATCAAACAGGCAACTAATAATACATTTATTATAAGCAACATTTATACGGCATAGTTAGTGTGTTAATTACAACTAAATAATTCTCTGTTCAACTAAGTCATTTGTATTTGCATAGAATGCCATACTTAAGCTACCATGTATTTTGTTATCGTGAAAATAATTCATTGTACACTCTCCAGATGAAAATAACACCATGTAAAGAGAATATTTCAATACCATAGTCTGCACCAATTCCAAAGCCCACCGCAGAGTTATTTCAAACTTATATTAAGTTATTTGATCTGGGCATGCAATTGACTGGCCCATTTCTCTGCGCAATTGTGCTTCTCATTATCTCGAAATGGAACGTGTTTATGTTGCTGTGATATTGCTGTGTTTCTTTTCAATTCGTAAATCAATCATACTGGGCATTGTGTGCCCCTAATGCCAGACAGCGATTAAGAGGTTCTCTGCGATCAACCTATTTCCTAAGTTTAACTTTGTTGTATATATACTAACAGCTGATATTTCTTCGTCCTCTGTTTGGTGACGTCCGTAGGGTTTTCTTCGTGCGTCGCTAATCTGAGTGCTCAAACGCTTTATTCTTTCTCCCGAAGTACATGCGCTTTAATATTAAGCAGGGTCCGCTGAGGCGCAATAGTGTGCTTGCTTCAGGTTGCTGGGTGTGGCAAAATCAATTGCTGGAAAATATATATCCTTTTTTCAGTGATACATGTATATAGCTCAGCTAAAAATATTCAGGTTGAATTGAGAAATATGCACAATTATGTAGCGCGTGAACCTTAAGATTACAGAATGTAGTACATTTTGATAAGATAAAAAACAGAGCAGTACAAATATGTAGATTTGCCAAGTAACCTACAATAAGGACAATCTTCTTGGTAATACAAACGTGATACTCAGTGAGTCGGAATACTGATGCAGGAGCGATTGAAGTAATACCTTAGATATATGATATATATATATATATATATATAAAAGATATATATATAGAAATATATATATAGAATTATATATATATATATATATAGATATATATCAGAGAGTCGAGAATACTGATGCAGGAGCGAGGAGAGTATAGATTTTATATATACAACTATTTATATAAATGTATGTATTTATATAAAATATACTACATATATATATATATATATATATACTTATATATATACATATTTAAATATATATATATGTATATATAATTATATATTTATATATATTGATATATATATGTATATTTACATTAACAATCGAAGTGTCACGTAAAAAAAGCCAAAAGCAGTGACAGGTTCGAACACACTACATCTGGATGCTTTCTAAAATGCACCGATGAGAAAACATGGTGATAAAAGACCTGCCACAGCAAGAATCGGTACAGATGCTGTAGTGTTGTACAGCTATAAAGCTACGTTCTGAAAGCGAATAATATGGAGCAGCAGCTTGCCTTATGAACTTTGTAGCGGTCATCTACTCAACTAATAATGCCCAATATGGACCGCATTCTATGTTATGTGGATGTCGAGATAGGATTACAAGTCTGTTTGGGCTTTATGTAGAGCATATGTTAGTGCGATCTCGCTAACCAAATATATAGTACTAGCTATTAAGTCTGGCGACCGTGAATGATATGATCACAAAGGTTTTGCTCTAAACGGTGAAGTTCATCTCTCTATCACTTTTTTTATATCTCCTTATCTATATATATATGCTATACATGCCTACCTCTAAGTATATATATCTTTATATATACAACTATTTATAAATGTATGTATTCAGTGCATGAACTTTTTTTTCTTCAACGAAAAACACAGAAACAATGGTCAATGTCGTTAACGGGGTTGTTCTATGTGATACAATTGCATTATATGCTTTCAAAACAATATTTTGGATTGTTACCAACACGCCTTAATGACGCCAAAGAAGCACCGGAGGTACTGGGAAACGGCTCGATAGGAGATACTACATCAGCCAGTACGTGGCCTGAAACAGATGAGAAACAAGATAAACGATCATCATGTTGTGATCCCGAGTACACACCGCTGGACTGTGCTGCTATCAGACACCATATCAGTCAAATGTATATATGAATTGACAAATATAAAATCATTTGTATACACTACATTTCCGATTAATCTACGCTCAGTGAACTCGTAGATCATAGTTCTGAAAAGTGAAAGCAGTAGCAGTTCGATATGGATTTCAGACCGATAGGACTAGAGTCGGGTAATATTTACTACTTGGCAGCGATTAAAACTATCAATGTTAGGTCATCTTTTTATGTAATTCGTAATATCCCGACAAAAATCTTATCACACACAGCAAAAGGGATTCATAAATCAATGTCTTTATGGGTGGGATTACCATTGCGCTGCCTTTCATAGGGGCTGCTGCCATGTTTTAATAGGTAGGGTCACTATACATTATTTTATAACAACTCCGCCTGGCAACATTTGGTATATTTTCTTATTAAATGACGCAAGAGTGCAGTCGTAAACCATAGCTCGGATTACAGAAAGCTGAAGCACCTCAGATGCGGGCCAATGTGTGGTTTAGTGCGGGCTGCACGGTGCACAATAAACTTGTACTTCTTTGGCGTCGTTAACAGCTGTTTATCACTATTCAACAGTGGTGAATAACATTTTGTCATTTCCTTTATTAAGCATTCCAAGTGCGTTATGTGTGTTTTGCGCACAAGTTCCTCGTCAGCTAATATTACAGTTACTTTTTATACACACCAGCCATCCGATACGTTCCATTCTATTAGGCATTTGTACAGGAATTCAAACATCATTTCAATGACTGCATGTTTTTGTAATGCTCATAACACAAATATAAGCTTATATATGTATAAGTCGTTGACTTGTAAGAATCACACAGGCGTGTATAAGGCCGTTCGAAAGTTTATTTTACGTCCGAGAGGGTCTCAAATATTATTGCGTTTTTCAGTATTGACAACAGCTTGACTGGTCTTATACTGAGACATGTGTTGATAACCAATCTTATTCAATGGGAGCCGATGTTGCTCTTATGAGTCATATAGTAAAAGGTTTAGGTGATCTAAATTTTAGGATGGCTTTTGTCGATTGGTTTTAAACTACGAGGCAACTGCGGAACGCAAAATCACTTCATCGTGACGTTCATGGTCGAACTACAGCAATTCTGGTATGCCATCGCAACATTCATCTAGAAGAAATTATCTGTGTATTTAATATATATATATATATATATATATATATATATATATATATATATATATATATATATATATACATATATATATATATATATATAAATATATATATATGTATTTACGTATATATCTATAAAATTTATGTTAATTGTATATATATATACATAAATGCATGCATATATATATATATATATGCATGCATTTGTGTCAACTCTCTCTTGGCACCGTACACAGCCGTGTCGACTCCGTGTTACTCCCGTATTTGTCAATTATGAAATAAGATCCGTGTTAGTTCCGGCAATGTAACACGAAATGCGCCTGCGGGACGCTTCGGGTCTTTCAGGGATTACTCAGACAATTGATTAATGCTCGTGCATATGGTTATGCAATGCACAATATCCATAACAAATAAACATCGATCAACGTAATCATTATTAAAATATAATGCAATTAAATGTATGCCAAGCTATTGTCGCGACTAGAATGATTGTCGCTGTAATATCTTTGCATCTCTCTCTCTCTCTCTCTCTCTCTCTCTCTCTCTCTCTCTCTCTCTCTCTCTCTCTCTCTCTCTCTCTCTCTCTCTCTCTCTCTCTCTATATATATATATATATATATATATACATATATATATATTTATATGTATATATTTATGTATACATATATATATATATTTATATATATATATATATATCAATATATATATATACATAATTATATATATATATTTATGTATATATATATTTTTATATATAAATATATATATAAAAATATATATATACATGTATTTATATATATATATGTATTGATATATATATATATGTATATATAAGTGTATATTTATGTTTATATATATATATATGTATATATCTATTTTATATATATTAACCTATATTCTATTTATTCTCTATATATATCTATGTGTGTGTGTGTTGTGTGTGTGTGTGTGTGTGTGTGTGTGTGTGTGTGTGTGTGTGTGTGTGTGTGTGTGTGTGTGTGTGTGTGTGTGTGTGTGTGTGTGTGTGTGTGTGTATTCATATGGGATCGGGTCAGTTTGCCCCGGGTCGGTTTGCCCCACCGTTGCGCCCTCCTTTTACAGAAAGGAATATACTTAATGCTTCATATTTCATTTAATAAAAGAACAGTTGTTATGAATTTATATCTGAAATAAATTTAAAGCATAATGTCTACCGTCCAGAGAAACCATACATTATACCATCGTCTCTGGATAGAGTGATGTAAGGGCGGTTGGGCGGCCACGGCATTTGGGCTGGCTGTCGTCTCGGGATGATCTGCCCCTTGAACAAAACGCGTACAGATACAGAAACCAAAAGCCAGAACAATGAGTGATATTTTGTTTAATGGCAGTAGCATATGATATTATAATTGATCTTATATAAAAACCAGTTAAATAAACCACGAAAGCGATGTATATAGAAGAAAACGAACTTAAAGCGCACACAAAAATACATATAGCCCAATACAACTCGGGCTATTTATTCGATATTCATAAAACATGCATAACACGAATTCAAGAATACGAAGTAAATTGAGGAATATTAACTTGCAGTATACAAGATACTACACAGGAGTATACACTCTACCGCAGACACGGAGAAGCTGGGATGCGCTGATTTTCTTGGCCTCTTAGTCGTCCAACAGCTTGGTTATCTTCCCTGGAAGATCTATGAACTTTTTTCGTTGATTTCGACGGAGCTTTCCTTCTGACACCAATAGAAACCAGGCGGGCTTCTTCGTGGAGGATGATGAGCAGCTTGTAGAAGTTCATTTTGGCAACATCCAGCCTTTGAGCTCTCCCTGGTGTTCCATCCTTCGACGTTGTTGATGGTCCTGATGGAATGTCGAAACACACTCTTAGATAGTTGATGTGATCCAAGTGGTTGAGACGTAAACGAAGAGCTCCTGCATTCTGTCGTCGATCGTCTGGTCTTGAAGTGTCTTGACCGCAGGTTCAATGTGTTCCGCTGGAAGAAAAAGGAGAGAGAGGGGACGCGTATCATCTTGCAAACAGCAGGGTACTTAGTGTGTGCCGAACGAAGGCCAACATCCTGGACCTTCCTCTATACCGCCTGGGTCCAGTGAAACGCAGACCAGAGTGCACAAACAATTTTGTGAACATAATTACATATCAAGCCAACACACCTTGCATACTAATAAAGCCCCATGAAACCAGTGTGTTTTCGTGCTTATGTGATTACAAAGCTATTGAAAGCCTCTAGCGTAGATGTTTAATATAGTGAAGACATTTGGATGAGGTCTTTGATTAGGGCCTTGCTGAGGATGACATATTTTAGTTAATCACTAGCTTTGCTGTCTGTACAAAAATCTTCTATCATATATCTACTCACAAAACACCTCCATCAGTCATTATTCATAAATACCATTTTCAATATCCAGGACACGCTATTGTCAGGCAAGCGCACATCTATATATAGCTACCTGCAGAACAGACTTATCAAATTAAACCGCCCCACACGGATCACTGCAGGCTGTGACAATTGTGTCCACAGACAAGTGCTAAGTCTGACCACTTACCCAAGCGGACATGGGGTAGCGAGAGATCCAGTGCCGGAGAGTAAATATGTAAATGACTTAAATTAATTGTCTACAAGGGAGGATAATTGCTTAAAATATATTTCCCATATATTTCACCACAGATGAAACGTCTCTTGAAAGACAGCTTTCCACCGCTGCGACAATTTTCACTTCCATTTAGTTTTCAAAATCAGAACGGAAATACAACTAATGAATTCGACTCTCATGTGATAAATGTAGAAATGATTATACTCATGAAACCATGGATAAAAAAAGCTGAGGAGTGTCTGTAAATAACGATTAATATGTACGGCAGCTAGCATGCAAATAGAAACGGCGTCCAAGGCTACATCTTCCGGTGACATATGACGAAAATAGATAAGATGATAATGGACAGCTTAGGGTTCCATAATCTACATGGTATTATATGTCGCGTGTATAGGTATGTTGACAATGGACAATTAGGGGTTGCGTAATATATTTCGCAGCGGCACATAGTGTAAATTCTCCACTTTAACGAGCGAACGTTGTATCCGATGCAGTGAGTGAGTGAGTATAGTGTTTAACGGCATACCAACTCTAATGTGTTATATGGCACCTTGACAGGTGATAAGATAAGTATGACATAATTAAGCAGCCACTCTATAGGATATATGAGAAAAAAGACGAGAAACACGTGACCGACGGAAAAAGTATATAAATTCAAACGATTATCCTTTGGCAAGTCACCACTAGCCGATTGACTGGACCAGGCCATCTCAGCCTTTCGTGTAGTCAAACTCTTGGCCAAAGTGGTGTGTTGAAGCTATGTCTCTCGCAAGGACAACTATTCTCAAAACACTGGATCGCATTGCCCACTGGCACAAGTCGCAACCCACGGCCAACGTGTTGCCTCTATTTGTTTGCTTCTTATGACATGCAGAATGATACATTTGACCTATTCTACCCCCGGACTTACAGGGGGTTGCTACCGTTGCATCAAGTATTGGCAGCTACAGTAATGAACACTTGCGGTAGCGATTAATGTTTGCTTAGTAAACATGGGTGATGATGGCTACATGGCCATTATTGTTATACCACAAAAGCTAACATCACGGTTCACTCTGGTATTGGTACACCATTGGTAAACACAACTGTCTCGTCCATCGTTTATGTATCTGGTCGGATGGATCGATGGATGATGCGGAGTGGGAGCGAGTGTGTGTGTGTGTATGTGTGCGTGGACGTACGACCAAACTGCCAATTTTAATGAGGACGCATGCGGATGGTCAGCTACGGGTTACATACCTGCCTCTCCTCGACAATGTTCCCATTAATACCGGTGGTAGACGATTAGATTATTAATAAAGCACTTTTAGGCATACATATTGATTCAACCAAATAAAACAGATCTGATCGGCTCAGGTAGCTAACAATGGTGGGACTTTTAAGCAAATAAATAGGCTTGTTATCACGAAATACAAACATGAAATGTGTCAAAATGGTTCTACATATTTATCGTAGGAAAGGAACGATGCTAGGAAAGATGTGCACTCGCCCTGCCTGCTCTCAACGTTAGAAAACCAATTGCATGTTTGCCTGGCTGACAAGGTTGCAATTAAATTCAAAGCTTTATACGCGAATCCAATAGTTCAAAGCTGACAAATCTTGGCACTTTACTGTAGGATATTTATCTTCATCGTTTCACCCTCTCCCCGTTGGGTTCTGATTGTCAGGCAATTTGTACTTAGGGCGAAGTACAGCAAATAGTTTTATTCATATTTGATATGACTATTGCGTGTTTTCTCTTGCAGCTAACTGAGCACCCAAAAGCTTATTTCCTCATAACAGCATATCGTGCAATGATTACGAGTATGTATGAATATACATTTCAGAATTTTGAAAACAGATTTAATGGCCTTTGCCTATATGATAGCACTGACTCCTATTTATGCAACTACACATATGTAGAATGACTAGACTATAAAGGAAACCATTCAGTGTGTGTCGAAGATTATGCTCAATGGTCATTTTGCGGATGATTCCAAATTCATGGTACATAAGGGAAAATCAATTACATCATTAAAATCCGCAACAAAATATTCAGGGCGAGAGTATTTAAGATGCCACGCACCCATACCTGAGAAATTGCTCTTGGTCTAAATAAGTCCAATATCCAATTTCATTAATAAGCTGACGGTAGTAGACATCCTCCATTTTAATCAAATCCTAAGCAAGTAGTAGATCCTTGATTGGGGATACACGTCTTCCGAATAGTTTCATTCACACAACTTGAGAGTAGCTTAAAAAGGGCCAATTTCACACACAACTTAGGAATAAGAATATGATAGATGGAGATCATTGATACCAGCCATTTGCGAATCATCTAGTGTTAACACTGGATGATTAGCGAATGGTAATTGCGTGATGCCTATGAGCTTAACCTACTTTGAGGCCAACGCGTGTCTTGCATCCTCTTTGCATCACTCTATTGTGCAAAGCCGCATTATAAACTTGCATCGAATTGCTAGTATTTAATTTGTGTTTGAAGTTATGAGAGTAAATTACATTCGCAGGGAATTAGCGAAATATGTGATAAAGCATGCAGTCATCTAGCATGATGAGGTTATTGCTATCCTGCTATGCGGTATAATTACTATATTTATCTTGATCAAGCATCGGATGCAGCTGCTGCCATTTAAATCCCCTAGTGATCGGGGTGGTACTCATTGACACAATGAATATGCTATGATGCTTGGAATTTTGTTTCATGAGACATTGTTAGGTGTACGTCCATTTCTCTGCAATAATAGATTGTTGGAGAAATTTGCATGATATCGTTGCATTGGTATTGATATTGGGCATTTTTCTTCACAATTAACATAAATTCAATGTGAGGACATACATTTGTCATTGTCTTTATTGTCGTATATGAGCCAACATATATGCATATCCCATGAAACCATTGTTCTTGCGCAACTGCATACATTCTAAACATCATCACTATTAACGAGCTACATCATTCCATCATTGTGACGCCAAAACAATCGTCATATATCTTACCGCTTTTTTAGTCAACAAATTTGTGCGATTTTATCAGCATGGCCAATATAAGCTCAAGTAAACTTTTTATACAAGCTTGTATGCATTCACGCTCCGCCTATTAGAGTGTCCACGGGGACAAATTGCTGTATCTCATAATACAATATTACGCTGCATAAGTGTAATGAGCATGATTAATATATGCTTTGAGGATTGCACGAAACTTGCGACCGCAAACATTCAGGGTTTAGTGGGTTGTTATGATCAAGAAGTATATCTACTTTTCACATTGCTGTCAGTACTCGTCATAGTATATCAGTGGGTGGGGGTTCGAACATTCCATGGGTATCAACCATGTTTCGACTGGTGAATAATGAACGGCGGTGTATGCGGGAGTGGCAGACAAAAGCTAACCTAAAGCGCCATTTATCACTTGTCTGTGTAATTAGTGCAAGCATTTGGTAGTCACCTCCACATTAGCGGCATCTCGCATTGCTCAAAACGGAACCACTACCGCCCCAGTTTCGACTTGTATCCGCCACATCTATTCAGTGGCCTTTATCAGATATAGATCTGTGCAATGTTGGTGCTCGCATAGATCTTTCGTAAAATCTGCATTCTTTTCATCAGCGCGACGTAAAAATATGAGAGCCTGTGAGGTGCGGATGTTAGCGCATGGGGAACACATGGGGCAGTAGATTAATGTGAGCAACTTAAAGGATTGTAAGCATTTTACGGACTGCATGCAGACCGTGTGTGTATTTATGGGTTGGTTTATGTGCAGCTCTGTCAATCGACCATTTCGTTGTGTCCTATGGGTGATTCAGATGCCAGTGTCTGAAAACGACATCAATACAGGCAAGCTATGCGCTACTCCGCGGAAGTGCATTATTTTATGGAACAACGGTAAGTTATCAATCGATGCTCACAATGGACTCAAGGCTTTGTTCCCAGCCGACGGCGGCATATGCCATGATAAGCGCTGTTTCTATATGTAATGCAATCACAATTCCCATACATTAACTAAAAAGTAAGATTAATACTGTCTGCGAGAATGAAGGTTGAGGCATAGGAGTGCTGAGGGTTTGTTACATGCTACTAGTATTGGAATTTCGGGTCGTTCTCGCGCCCGGGTCGACAATAAGCATATGAGTTTAGTTACATGCATAGTGACAGCTGCTGCTTGCCAGGTTAACACCAACACCAACTGATGTAAGCCCCAACACGTGAGTGATGTATATATCTGACCAGCTTGAGATACCGCAATCGAAAGCAATGCTTTATATATATTATAAACTATTGAGATAAAAAAAAGAGTCATTTAAGAGATATTGATGTCTTTAATATACCGCTAGTTTCGGCTTAGTGGGATAAGATACAGTTTTGGTTAAATGGGATTTCCACTCCGCTTACTCCATAAATCAGTGCACAACAATTTACAATCTATGACTGCTAACATTAGGTGTTAGCATTTGTTGTAACCTCCATATATATTATTAGCAGCGTATATTGCAATCGGCTGATTGACATTCATTTCTTTTGAAATATTTCTCTACAATTACATCTGACTTACAGGTACACTTTGTGGATTTTTTGATAATCAATTAGTTACCACCAGTAATTTTTTGGTTTTCTTTTGAGACCAATATTGTGAATAGATATTCAAGATACAATCGCCAATATGTTTATGTTAGTATACATTGTACCTGGACTTACCTAGAGGACACCAAAGCTGATGGTCAGTAAAGCTGATTCTTGTTGATATTTCTTAGATACGTCAGCTGAAAATAGCACTATGACTTTAATTTGGCAGGCGACATCGACAACCTACATGATCAATACCATTTGCATTAATGGATCCTATGAATCTTGCCAATGGGCGCTTAACTCTCTTTCTTAATCACTTACATTATATGTAGGGATTTAGTGGACCTCAAACTAAAGCCTGCATAGTGTGCATGTGCGTTCCTCAATCTAACACGAGAAGGACAGGTAAGATGGCTTTTAAGATTACCCATGTCGTCAGTGTTCACGAGGCAACGGTCATTTGCTTGTCCATCTGGCCGCTCAACGACTTTTGTTTCATGTTAGATATTTAACAACAGCTATTCTTTCACTGTTCACTGATGGACAATGAGCAGTTACATATTTGGTGACAATCATTATTGGCGTGTATGCGGGACGTCTGGATCCAATGTGCGCGAGGAAACTGCTAATGTAGTTCATAGGTATTTCTTCCTGTCGTCGTATTTGCTTTGGCGTTTCCCTCTTAGCACATATATCCTGATGTTATAGCAGGCTTCATATATAAGGATGTGGTCATGTTATTAACGTGCCATCAAATACAAATTGCCAAAGGCGTAAATAATCCAAGCTACTAGCGGCAACTTTGTGTGGTGAGGGGCAATTTCGAAATTGTATATCCTACCTTTATTTTAGGCAGCGTTTGGAAGTCATCTGATTAAAATAACCCAAGTAAACTCTCTAAAGCAGCTACGGCTATTTCAGGATTGCATATAATTGTTGAACAGCCCTTAAGCGCACAAAGAACACGCCCTTTGCATGTGATGCTAGAGATTGCATCGTCGTAGCTGTAGACATCGAATATTTGGTGAAAGGTTAGAGAGAAAAGGGTTCGATGGATGGTGGGTGCAGGATGGTTGGGGTAGGTGTGTCCGACTGATATTGGTAGGTTGATTAATTTGTGTATCGGGAAGAAGGTTGTTGAGTGGAGGCAAATAACGCCAGCGCCGTCCGCGTTGGCTTACAAACCTGTTATAACCCACAAATCATAAATCAAGCCCTTAAATGCGACTAACAACATAGCTCGCACTCTGAACTATCGTACAGACTACGCAGGCCTTAGTTAACATACTATTTGCTAGCCGCTGTTGATGCCGCGGATCTGTTAGCATAGACCATTAAGCAAGCCCAAATTACACTTTCACTAAAGTGCTGAGTCAATGCATCACTTGGTCACATCGATCCATCTCGTGATGTGGTATGATGTATTGTGAGCTACCAGAACTTAGCACAAGGGCAAGAGAAAGCTGATCGGCCAGACTTGTTCTCCGCACATAGCTACGTTAGATTAAGAACGCATAGCAAACTTCTTCGCGTTATCAATGACCGTTGTTAACGACGAAAGTTTATTCATAGTCATGTTTCTTGTCTTGAAATGCTCCCTGACCACCACTGTTGTAATAGCTGAACTTTGTCAAGCATCTGCGAAGGTCAAATACAAAAAAAATCTAAATCCCTCTCTTACATCTGCCTGGTTTCAACATAGCGTTTGTACATACACTAAACTGAATGAGCGGTAATTATTGATGTCATGTTACTGGGCAAAACATATGCATGACATCACGAGTCTAAATTGACACAACCAACCAACTACAACGTCAGTCCCTTAGTGAAACGTTGTCGTGCCCATCAGAGAATACAATCCTGAATACCACCGACATTAGTCCAATCTGACCACAATGTAACTATATTAACGCCGGTAATCCAGCTTGTGCCAATGCAGCTCACCGTGTTAGTTACGGTGGTAACAGATGAAACGCAGTGCCCGCTGAAATACGCGGTTTAGTACTCTTCTATGCGATATATGCCAGTGGACAAAATCATTTTGTCACTGGCCTTAATCAGCATGCATGTGCTATAACATATTCGATCCACTCGTGTGGAATATGGAAAAGCAACAGATATTACGACCGTGATAAAGCTTGCTAAATGATTGACGGGATGCATGGTAGCAATCTAGTTTGGGCTTCCGAGAGGGTTTATGGTACCTCTTCTTATAATAATTACGAGGAGAAAACCATGTGTTGGAAGAACATCCAATATATACGGGGCAGATACTTATTTTGCGAGTTGCTTTTTCACAAAGCCTTTGCTAGATGTACAATGACAAGTAAAATTCCCGAACATTAGAAGAAGTTCAGTAATGTTCGGCAAATTAACTTTAATAAATGTTTTTAACTTACCATTACGAAGGATATCCACAACAGTAAATATTAGATTTTGTCAATGATAGATTATTCAGTGAGGCTTCTGTTTCAAATCCATGATGTACATTAAAACTAAATGGATAAAAAAATCATAACGCATCGATCCAAACACAAAATCACTCCTTGTCATGGAGTGTATTGCCAAACAATCCTATATGCTTCATAATAGACATAATAGGTTTGTAGTGAGAGTTGACACACGTATATGTCGGTATAATGCTGCATGCATTGTTATGTGGCTAGTTGCCAACACATCTTAGATAGCGTGACAGCATCAAACAAGCAGTTGGAATGATTAATTGGCTTTGTTGGATCAGATTAAGTACGCAATGAGCAATGACATGAAATGAAAGCAAAATGGCCTTGTCTAAAGTATTGTAAGTAAATATAGTATTTGCAACATAGCGAGACTAGCAGTAAATGTGCCTTTGATCATCCGCTTAATGCTTATTTACGCGTAACTTTCCCTTGTGTTATTCATCTTTGCACCCCATGATCAAAAATTCACTTAAGTCGCATTCAACTTACGTATTTCTCGTTATATTATCGCATCTCCGCCCGTCCATGGTACCACTCCACATGCATGGCGTAAAGAGGTGCACCGCCATTTATGAGTTGCTTTATAATAAATCACTGACCCTGCTCCTCCGTTTATGAAAAGAGGCGGCTGCTGTCACTAAATGTTCTATAAAATTGAATCATTGCCTTTATGCACGTTCTATATATGTCTCCGAAAAATAACAAGACTAAAGTAACCATGGTGAGCTCGACAGGGACTTCACTTATCACTTTAATAATTAGCTCTTTTCTTTTATTTTCTTGGAATCACTCAATTATGGTTATGCAGTTCCAGCAGTCATTGATCTATGTACCTCAATTCTGATCATCATGTTCGCTTTCCTACTCTAGTCCTACATTGCAACATTATGTGCTATTTTACCAATTTGTGAATGATGCTGGAATAGATAACGGCAGTTGCGCGTAGTTGATGGATGTAATGATAGCTTATTAACAAGTTTGCGTGACTGCCAGTTTTTCTAACTAAAGTTGATCAAATGACTAGGAGCAGTGAGGTTAGACTTAGTGCACTTTGATTCAGATGCCCTCAAATAGCATCCGGGGACAGTTCAGCTACATCATTGTCTGCAAACAAGTCCGACAAAGCGAGTTCAACAATGGCCTAGGGTAGCAATTTAACTCATGCATGTAGTAATATGAATCATCTCTATCTGCGACCAATACCGTTACTCTTGTTTAGTGTGAATATATTAGGCCAACCAGTCGCTCTCCACAGGGGCAATTCTCTTATTTCCCTTTGTCGCGGGTTTATGCTTCTCAACAGAGAGCAATTTGGCTTTATAGTGGGCCATAGATTATTTTGACTTTTGAATATGGAGCATAATTACATTTGTATTGCCACTGAGTGTACCGCATATGCAACTGAGCAGGTGAAGTTGAATGCATTGCAGCAACTCTGCTGCTATGAGAACTACAATAGTACGTGGAAGCATAATAACTTTAAGGATAATTAGGTAAACGATACTCGGTAACCCGGCCAAGACAAATGACTACATTTATTGCGCTGGTTTTATAACTCGAGTCTCTGAGATTTTTGTTTGTGTTGCCATTGAAGGATGACAAAAGTTTACAGATAAGCGAGTGATTACAAAGAAGTCGTTGCCGCACCGCATTGGTGAAATATATGGGTCGATGATGAGCCGTATCACTGCAAGTGATACATGTAATAAGCAACAACACCAAGGAATACAAGTGGCCGAATTGGTTGAACACGTGACCTTGTAATGTGAAAAGAGGCAGCAGCTGTCACTCTGTGATCAGAAGAAATCGCTTTTGTTTAGTTCAAAACCCTTACAAATTTTTCGAAAAGAATTAACCCACATATCCTAATCATATTACAGGTATTAAATGATATAAAATGTTTTATGAATTTTACACAAAGCTGTTAATTTTATGCAACATCACAGCGTTTAATCTAATTTGCATGCACCTGCATTACCTATGATCTTTTCGTACTCGATTTGCTCCTGATGAATAGTAGCTCATTTGCGTTTTGTACAATATGTTGGCAACTCACGTAAGCATGTATTTATGTATTTCCTGCATGTTCTAGGTGGAAGATAATTGCCTTGTATTAATTGACTCATCCCATCTCCTTTTTCTCTGTGTCAAGCGATCAAACAAATCAAGCAGTGCAAAATATATCTGTGGTGTACCAAACATAATCATATTTACAGAACACAAGATGACCCCAATGAAGTTAACCGAGTGAGTCACTAATACATACTAGTATCAATTGTCCACTTCCTTTACAAGGCTAATGAGAACTTGTGGAGATCCATTAATCGTTATTCTTTGCACAACGCCTAAAATGACATTAGTCACATTTTTACAGCTGATCTTCATCAACATATATGGCTGGGTGAATTATTGTATTCCTTTATATTGTCCAAGAGAAAAGACAATATCCGGTTTAATCTACACATGTTAGTTTATACCTTTGATGATGATTTCCCCATGAAAGTAGTCACATTAATGACATAATCAACGGAACGCTTGTCCACCGACGCTTGCTATGTATTTTGACAAGATGTGGTACATATTGCTGTCGACAGAACCCTGCCTTTATTTTACATGTATCGAATATATATTGGCATATTTATAGCAGTTACGGAATGTTCTTAATATGAATCAGGTATGATTGTAATCAGTGATACATTAGCCTTGCAACAGCTTACATTGTAACGAATGGGTAATAAGGATGTATCAGCTTAGGAACAGCCACGGAAGTAAAGTGAAATAAAATGGTATTAGTCCAACAGTCTTATCTATGAACATATGCTGTTAAGATAGAACTGTTTAGTTGTAGTGTAGCAAGGTCATCAATAAACGATAAACACTAGCATCAAAATACTTTGTATTTACTGTATCCTCGTATGCTCTATTCAGAAATGCACAATTTTAATCCATACTCAGATGCCCTGTTAATTAACAAATATTGACTTGGCTAAAAGAAGAATCAGAAATTTGATTTGTTATTTAATTTGCTTCAGCCAAGAACAGCTTCTGCTACGAAGTTAATTGCATCGGTACTACATAACTAGCTCTGCGACCATTGAGTACCACTGGGAAATTAGCAACTGCTTATATTGTGTTTTATTCGCCGGCCAGAAACAACCATCTTAAATCATCCACCTCGACTGGATCAAATACGAATGGTTTTTTTACGTGCATCATTGTAAGTAGAATCTGCCAACATCATCAGTGATCGACTTTCGTCGTTTTCAACTAACAGGTTGACGATATTCACTGTGTGTGTTCCAGACAATGATATTGGTGATATTTCAGCTTTAAAGCGATGATTAGCTTGGATAATATTATGTAAAACATTCTGCAAACACGCATGTCAGAAACTTAATGAGAAACATATTCTGGCGCACACTCGTGTCAACGTGAATAAGGCAATTTCCCCAAAGCTCTGCATGACGAATCATTTCCAACAATCTGCATAATTACTACTATTGCCATGCTGTAAGTTTGATACTGCAATATCGATTTCAACAAGAGGGGAAAAAGCGTTACCTTTCCTTTACCATTTGGGCCATAACTCGGGTAGGGTCGTTTTCTCTGCAAACACCAAAATGTCAGTGTTCATGTTGACAAGCACATTGGTATTGTATTTAGACTAAACTTTGTATTTTGTGATAAATGGAGCAATTATCTTGTCCGTTGTTATCACAGTGAATGACAAATTATACGGCCAAATAACAACCTCCCAGCAATCTTGGACGGAAGGTGTCAATTTCTTACTCACGCTAAACAGGTTCGCCTATATGCATACTAAGTAGGTGTCAAATTGCTGCTCATAACTACAGTAACTAAGCAGGCCGCAGGTGGCAAGTGGCGAATTATTCCCCACTGACCCTGCGGCAGTAGCAGCCCGGCAGTGACCTACCCTTCACTTATCATCTCACTAATAAGCTCCTAGAATTAATCAGCTCCAGCAGTCATTTGTGTACATCTATTCTGATCATTGTATTCGCTTCCCTACTCTAGTTCTGCGTTTTAAAACTTTGTGCTATTTGACCAATTTGCATATATTCGACCGCACGGGAAGGATGTTGGAATGGATAACTGAAGCTGCGGGAGGTTAAAGGATGTAATGATAGCTGATTAACTAGTTTGCGTAACTGCCAGTATTTCTATCAGTGTCATTGGGAAATAACACCTCGGTTACAACTGATTATTTTAGACCAGGTAACACATGTTAAAGATGATCGAATGACTAGGAGCAACGCAGTAAGAACTAGTTCACTTTGATTCAGATGCCTTCAAATAGCGTTCTAGGATAGTTCCACTTCACAAGCAACTTGTTCCAAATACACAGAGGGACACAATGTTTTTCCAAGTTTTTCGGACGTTTTTGGATCGAATGATATCATTTTGCCAAACCATGTGATCCTGAACTAGAATGACTGACATGATCAGTTGTCCAATCATGCGTGCAAGCATGTACCAAATGATTCTCCACCTGAAGTGCTAATGGCGTAGGTAAGAAATGTCACTGGCATAGAGTGCTATTTGTGCAACCTTAACCCGTGATTGTTACACTATCCAAAAACTGATAGGTAACAATCGTTGATGCTACTGTAACCGCTGGGTTTCATTATCTCATCATCCAGCCCATGGATTCAGAATGAAGCATTCGGGGCATCGATAAGTCATGTTTTAAGAATAAGAAGGAGAAAACCTTAAGTAAATCAATAACTTACATCGTGCCTTCTGCATGAAGTATATGGTGCTATGTTATGCTGCCATATGCGTCCTTATTACTATGAATCTAGTATTAGAGAACGCTATTGTGTATACATAAGAATTATTACGGTTATTTTAAAAGGTTATTCTGAACAATGACTAAACAATTCATAAAGCTTCGCTTTGCACAGGATGTAAAAATGAACTTATTTTCCATTCGATATTTGTATATTCCCTGAGTTTTCTAGGTTAAATATAATAGCACCAAATCACTTAGCATGCATTCGTATTCTACCTTTGTATTTCTGCAACAATGCATGTATAGACTGCATTATTGATTACTTCCTGTATTATTTAGATACATTTGAATGCCCAGACGCCTTTTGGCACTCCTGGATCGAGCAGCAGGTATATGTTGCAGCTTCAATTTATAATATTTTATCAATGATGCTAAGCACATTCTTTCTCAAAGCTTTGAAACGGTTTACCTATATATTAACTGACTTGTCATTTTTAAATTATAGAAGAAAGATCGATTTTTTATGCACATTGTGCTGTTCATTGGTTTAGAGAATGACATTTTACGTATCTAATCAGGCTTATTATTTATTTATACCATAAAAAGTAGAGCGAGCTTTCGACCTGATGTATTACAGCTGGTAAAAGGGGCAACACACCAGTGACCTTCTAAAGCACCTTGAACAGCCAATCTTCTCAATCCTAACTGTGTGCATTAAACTAAACCATTGTAATGACGTCTTCACGGGGTTATACCCTGTAACATACATTCTACCAACTACTGTTATGATAAATTTTCCGTGCGCCAGTGTGTACAATTTCTAAAGTTAGATTCACGGTGGTAAGGCATATTTCATAGCAACAACGACTGTTCACATGCTACTTGCACGTTTCTGCAACAAGCTTTCTTAAGAATATTTATCGGAGTAATAACATTACTTAAAGTGTGACTGCGTTTTGAATTTGGTAGGCTCTCACTCTGCATCGCTTGAGGGGTCGAGTTAATAATGTGGTGTTCAACAACGGCCTATGGTAGTATGTAAATAAAAAGCCACACAGTTACAGCAAAGCATCGAAAAAAAAGGAAAAGGATAATTGAGTATCACCGATGCTACGCGCAATTACCAACTGCATGTTAAGGGATGATTAGCCGGCCAGGAACGACCAAAGGTGTGCGTTGTGTATACAAATCGTGACCCTGGAGGTTAATTGGATAGTTCCCAGTGGCTGAAATGAGGTGTCAGTAGTTTGAGAATATTGACATGCACACAAAAGCCTGCTTACACATGTAGCTTTTATCCCAACAACAACATGTATCTCTAAGTGATTTGTTGAGATATGGCGGTTTATATCAATACATATTGGTCAGCCTGTTTACGCATTGTGTGCGTATGGGCTCCAATGATCATCATAATAAGTAAGGGGACAAGACAACGAGGAGTTATAATTGTGGGGGACAGATCTCCGGTAGGATTGTTCAGTATCTACGTAGATAGAACCTGTTAAGAAGAGGCTCAATGTTTAAGCTTGTGGGAGGGGGTAACATACCCTCGGCGGTGACCTCCTCATTCAGTGTGCGTGAAACGATTGGCTGAGGGGCTGTTAACCCTCGCAGTAGCCCTACTTCCGGTTTATTTGTTGGATGCATAGACTATCTGCATAGTGCATCTTTTGGTATTATATATTCAATGATAGCCATTGCCTGTTGCTGGATAAGTACAGCGGTAAGGGACCATGATTCACAATTGCGACCTTGAAAGTATTCTACTTGTTTGTTGAGGCAACAAAGGTAGCTGTTACCCTGTACAATCCCATCAAGTACGAATCGGCATTGTTCATCCCAATTACAGGCTGGTTTATAGCAATATACTATATTTGCCGAATTAATACTTTAATTTGAATCGGCTGACTTTAATGTTCATTCTGTGATGCTTACCGCCTGGAAGCACATTTTGTTTTCACTGTTGCAACCATGACCAAATTGAGATGAATTAATACCATGTTCTTTAGAAACTTCATACATGTACGCATGCTATTATGGTAAATAACAGGAATAGACTGACATAAATAGGACCTGATACAGAAAAGGAATAGCCACTTTTACCTCTTCTAATATGTGCAGGCATGCATCTGTGCTAAAACAAACTAGCGTCGTAATCGCGATGACGTAAATGCCAATGAGCTGCAGCAGTAGCCCTCCCCACTCGCACACAGTAGTGCGTACTAAGTAAGCCTCGTCTACTTCAAAACTGCTCATGGTGGAAGTAACTCAGAGTGTTAGTTAGCATAAGGTTGGTGTGGCTGCAAGACGATTGCTCGTTAACAATGCAGGTGACATTAATACATTTTACAGCGCGGTGATTACCTTCCGGTTTCCTTTCATGCAAATCATCAGCTCTTAGTATAACTCCTCATTCCAGACCGTTTGTATCTAGCTTTTTCCCGTTAACCAGACTTACAAACTTATATCCTTACAAAAACATCAGCGGCCTTATACCGGGTTGTGATACCATCAATGTTCCGCAATGTTTACTCTAATTGTAGGTTTCCTTCAATTGTAATTCCTCTGGCCATCTCAACAACAAATTGTCACGAAATGTAGAACATAACGAATCCAATATATTGGAGAGCAAAGGAAGATAATAGGATTAGATTACGATTGCGTGTTGTTGCAGGATACAACATATTTGATTAACACGTTTGCGGGATTGCCAGCTATTCATTCAGCGTCAATGTGCAATAGCACCTCGGTTGCTACCAAATATGCCACACCGCGTCATCCATTTCGACTTTGTCCGAATGACACGGAGAAGTTAACTTTATCACAGCGCAGTTTGGTTGTGATGCACCCTAACAAGCATCAAGCGATTGTTCACCTCCATCGTTATCTTCAAGCAATTTTCACACACAAAAAACCACAGAGAGCGAGACCGATTTTACGGTATTCCGCATTCTTTTTACATTTTACGGTACATATGATATGATCGACCACCCTCCATGGCAGACCACGCAACATAACGTGCTACGCTTACTCTCTGCAAAATGTAACGGATAGCAAGTGATTTGACCCGGCCTTGACCTTTGACCAAGCGACTACAAGCAGCGCGTGTCAAACACAAACCAACAGAATGGTCAACATGAATTTGCGACAATTGGACAGAGAAAACCACTCGTCGATCCCAGCACCTATTCAGCGAGAAGCAATTTATTGAACCTTTGCGGACTTGCCAACTTGCGGTGGTTACGCGTGGAGGTACTAAAGGGTGCAGTATCTGGAAGACATATCTGGCCATGTTATTAAATTTCCATGACTTTCATCAGCTTGCTGTAGATTGTTTGCAAACTTACAGCAAACGAGACGAATGAACGTAGTAATAACCGATTTAATTGGGAAAAACTAATCCCTCTCTTCTCTGATATCCTGTAGGCATAAGTTGTGTGTTGTCAGTTATTTCCATTTCATTGCTACGTCTCATTTTCTGCAAATTTCTGGCCACAAAGCGTACGGCTGTTCGGTAAATTAACTTTGGAAAGAGTTAAACTGTTACATGATCGATCATGCACAGCAGCCAAAAAAAAGTAAATTATCCACGAGAAAGCCTTCAGTTCGCAACGATAGAGGTGTGCGTGTCGTTCTGGCCATAACTTCTTGAACAATACATCATGTTATTTGCATTAACAGAATGCACAATTATTGAACAAATAGACGAATGAGTGATAAGCAACAAGTTATAACCTAAACCATTAATTCTTTGGTTTCTTTAATGTTAGAAATACTGTGAATAGATATTAAAGATAAAATCGCATACACATTAATGAGGTCAGCCTTTACCGCCCCTAAAAACATGTATATGAAATAATATGTTGGCAGTTCACCTTAGCATACCTCGCATGTTCTAGGGAAAGCATTATTACAAAGCTCAATGTACCAGGTATCAACTGATCTTATTTCACCTAATTCCCACAGTGCTAAGCGATCACAAAAATCAAGTAATATGAAACGTGTCATTGGGGTACCAATCCTAATCATATTTATAGGGCTCTAAATGACCCTAATAAAGGGGACCGAGAGAGTTACAAATACCGAATAGTATCATTTGTATGTCCACAATACTGATGAGAACCTAGAAAATGCTGTATACTAAACGCCTTCAAACGACAGACAGGTTATTGAGTGAAATTCCATATATCATAACCGCATATCATCATCGACATATATTGCTTGGTCATTTTTTTAATATGGTCGAATGTAAAGTATGGTATTCGGCGTGATTCACACACGTGATGTTTATGCATTCGATGATGATTGCCTCATTAAATAATCATATCCATGCTCAATGAAACCATCTATTCAACACCTTTTTACTGTCATTTGCTATGTATTTTGTCGCTGATATCTTTGCCGACAAACCCCTACCTTTATTTCACATGTATGTAATATATTATGATATAAATAAACTACTTTTATCAGCAACGGAATGTTCCTAACTTGAATCAAGAATGACTATTTTCATTATCATCATGCATTGTAATCCATTGATAATGATCATATACAAATACAGCCACGGAGGTCGAGTAAAATAAAATAGTAATTGTGCAACTATAATATTAGAAATGAACAGATGCTATAAGGATCGAACTATTATATTGTAGTGAGCCAAAGTGTTCAAAAAACGGTAAAAACACATTAAAATACATTGTATTTACTGTATCGTTGTTTGCTCTATGCACAAAAGCACATTTTCAAAGCATACTCGGGTGCATGGTTAATTAACAAAGATGTGAATGGGTTTTAAAAAGGAATATGATTGATGTTTAGTACATCCTTTGGTGTTCAATTTACTACGGCCCATATCAGCTTCTGTTACCAAATTGTTGTTTCGGCACTTAATAACTGGCTATGCAGCTATCAAGTACAATTTTGAAGTAAGAGAATATTGGTCAGTGATACGTGCAGTTTGAAACTGCATTTTTTATTCCATTTGCCAGCCTGAGGCAACCGTTGGTTGGTTTTCCGGTTGCACCTATCAGCAGTACAAATGATGTGCATTTAATCATACCAGAACTGGATCAGTTAATAATGCTCTATTTACATACAGCGTTGTTATCGGCCTATGTGTGGGAGTACATGTCCAAAAGAGGGCGATGCCACTGGTAACACCTTCCATGTAATCAATCAAACTTGGTACTGCTACACGGTACATCGCCCGAGGCAGCTGCTGTCTCTCTGTGTGCTGTTCATTGGAACCGCTGCCGGCTTTGTGCACATATTCTCTATGCATCCGGAAAAAGAAAAAAATAAGACTCACTGGTAAAGGCGATTCAGCAAAATTACCTCTGGTTCACACGCGAGGCAGGGGTCAGGATTGTCTCGTACTTCAAACTACATTCGAAGACAGTTTGTATGCACATATGATAACAGCCTCCTCTGCATGGAATCTTCCCACTAATCATCCAGTCACGAATATTTCTGGACCATGTTTTATTTGATGATGTTTAAGCAGTTGTTACGTATCAGTGTACAGATTGAAACAGATTGACGTGAGGGTAGATAACTCGTCGATTTATTCGTCACTGAAAACCTCATGAAAATTAGAGGACAAACGTATTGCTATCCCAAATAAGCAGGTGAATTTCACTTCTGCTTGCGCCCGGATAACTAATGCTAGAACAATTATAGCCAACGACCGTTTCTTAAGAACCTTCGGCTGTACTAGTGGCGTAATTAACGATATTATTCTAAAACAGCGGACGAAGTGGTATCCAAATTTAATAACTAGTGTTTGATATATACAGCCGAAAGGCGGTGAAAACACCTTTTGTTCAAGTAGCGCCATATTTTATGACGGTTGTGTGGCAATTGTGTAGCAGATTGAAAGGAAAAAAACAATACACCGCCCGCAGAGTTTTTTTTATGTAACCATAAAGCCAACTAGTGCCTAATTATTAATGCACTCGGTAAGTGTGATAGATATCTACCGTCAATGTAACTGAAGGATAAAAAAGCCAGAGGTCGATATATGTCAAAGGAGAACAAAGGTAATAACTCTCCCAAATACAGCGGGGTTCAAATCTCGCAGATGTGTATCGGTGCATTGTTGGTTGACAAGCACGTTTGTCTGGCAATCACTATAATGAGACGTTATCCGGGTATTGCAACAATATTAATAAAAAACGAAGCGGCATTTGTGATGTGGAATGCCTCGTCTTTCTCAAGAACGAACGATAATGTTTTGTATTCAGATGTAGCATGCCTTTTGTTCTCATAATACCAACCAGTCGACCTCCTGAGAAATTGTTATGTAAGGTTGTATTGCGATCCTTAACACACACGAGTTGGTGTGCCGTTCCATCTTATTCTTATACTAATGCTACCTTTTTACATCACAGAGCGTGATTGACTGCAACTTCTCATGTGGCATCCAGTTCTCAAGAGTCTGCCTGCATCTAATGGAATTAACTGATATACAATGATAACAGGGTCCAAAACCTATGGACCCTGATGGAGACATTTGTTGTATACGCAATACTCTGTATTGGTTACTGTCAAGTGGTCCTCCAACATCTGGGGTTTTTTTTGCGTACAAACAATGGCAACAAACCACACAACACATCACAAATCCCTTTACGGCCACAATTCCAATGTATCCTTCCGAATCCGTCCCAAACCCCTCAAACCCAACAAACCACCAACATTCCCTTGTCGCATGCAGGAACAACAATATCGGCGATTTTGTGTGCAGCATTAAGACAAGTGTAACCATTTAGGAGCTTTATTATGTAATTATTGGGCGTGTGTTCATTATTGCAGAGTTCCGGCAGAGGTACACCTACATGTTCGCTAACAGCTGTCTTTCATTTGTTTCTTTAGTGAGCGCAGTTAACATATTTCCGGACAAATCTTTAATGCCTCATGGGCATAGTAGAATTTATGAATTTGCAATGGGGTCTGCATGAAGTGTAGTGCTTAATAGAAAGGATGTGCGATGCCGAAATCGGAAGCTGTTGATGAGGGACATGTTACAAGGCCCGATGTGCATACGCATACATATGTTTTATGCTCTAGTTAGAAGTATGCAATATATCATCTTTTATCTGCTCAATTTCACGAATGCTCTGAATCTTTTGAGGAATATATGTAATAATATATCAAGGGAATATATGTAATAATAGCGCAGCGTATTAATGTGTTTGTTCTAACGACGTCAAGCATATATTATTGGTGCAGTTTACATTTAGTCGGAATTATCTATTACGGCGATAAAACTAATGCAGAATTGCATATTCACCCATACTGCCAGAGAACATGGCCGCCATAGCGGTAGAACAGTATGCATGACCTTATGACACCATCACCTAATAGCCCTAAAGACATTGCTTGTCATTTGAAGCCATAGAGCATTTTAATGAAGACGCGGGAGTACCACGCTGTGGTGCTGCTTTGTCCCATCATCGCGTGCATCTATCAATCGAGTTGCATTTGTTGTGCAGCGCATAGTTAATCATAGCGGTTACCCACGACTCCAATAAACTTAGAGAAAACCTAGAAAAGTTCGAAAGCCTACATCTGAATCGATTCCACAGCCACATAATGGTCGCCAGATTCACCAAAGCTCCATATGTAGCTTTTCATTCAGTAATGAATGATCTGAATGCTTAATGATCCTCAATCAAATGCTGCCACATATCAAAATCGTTCAATCAAACTCCGCAATAATAGAAAGTGCCTGAGGCTACTGTGGGGAGAGAGGAGAATGCCTGTGACGGCTGTGGCTGATGTGACAAATATTAGCTGGAAAATATAGCCCTACCGTAGTCACTGAGTGCGCATTGGTATGCGCCAACGTAGGTAAGAGGATGCTCTGTGGTACAACGACGAAGCATGGCTATAAAGACTGTATGTGCAGAATACAACCAAAGCAATGATGTACAGCCCCAGTGTTCCAGATGTGCCACGCTACGACTTTCTTCAATGCGAGTGATCGATCTTAACTAGTGTCTATTGTACGCAAAAGCATAGTTCGGCTTTTGTGTCTTAGCTGCTGCAGTAAATATTGTTGGGCAGTGTTAGTTTATCTTAATTATGCATGCAAACATAAAAAGCAATCGTATTGATATATTTGATTAGGCATCTCAACGCAGTGTAATCTGATATTAGCCGCATAGTAAGACGATGATAAACACCACAATCATCAATGTATTATGCTATGGCATGCGCACGTCTGGTTAAGTGTGTGCGCGTCTGCAAGTGTGAGTATGTGCGTGTGCGTGTGTTTGTCCGGGTGTGTGTTTCCATATTTGTTCCGGTGCGTGTGTGTCGGTGTGTTTGTCGATGTTTATGTGTCGGTATGTATCCGCGTATGAGTCCATTCATCATGGATATATCCTGCAGGCAAATTGTCGCGATGTTTAGTAGAAACAGCTGGTGCATTATAGTGAATAAAAAACGACTACAAGCATAACACAGACGAATACGGATACAATGGATAGCAAGGATGAGCAAATAAGATGTTTGCCCTGAAGCCATGGATCCATATTTCATCCCTCAGCGTCGAATGCTCTAAAACAAACTTCATTATCGATATGCATGGTTTTCGTCCAAACATGGCAAATAACAAGCAAGTTACGATCAACCATTGTATTAATAGGTGATACTCATATACAGAACTAGCTGCGCTTTTCACAATTTGTAATCTCTTATTCACAAGGGCAAGATACCTGAAAGTCATGAAGTGCACTTATCGTACTGTCACGACGTGAATTGTTGGTGCATCTCAACAACTCAATTTATGCCTATTCCTATTAGCTTGCCTGGGAGTGGTTTTATCAAATATACGCCACTCAAAGTAGTTTGGCTAACCAGTTTGTGTACCACTCAATGGATGTCTAAAACAAATTTGTCAGTTGTGTAAATTGAATTAAACAAGTTCACATTTCATCTACCTATATCTCATCAATTCGCAACCCTTTCCCAACAGGTCCTCATTCTGCTACGAAGAAATCCTTTCAGGTGATAAAGATAAATCAGTGTGGCCTTTTGATAGCTTTATAGGACCAAACGCACATAAGGACTGGAAACCATTGATGTTAATATAGAGCAATGCAATACTCTTGACAAACAACAATATCCGTCATCAAACGTATTCGACTTATCAGTTCATATTGCTTCATCCTTTTTCGCTGTAACTCTACCACACATTTTGTAGCTCTTGTCTGGAGTATTCTTACATACACATATGTTGTAACTTTGTGCTATAAACCTGTCCTATAATTCATATTTGCATTTGTTCAGGCTTTGCTATTCTAGATATGCGCCACTCAAGCCGTCTATTATCTGTACATTAAAACTCCCACTGCTATTGTTTTACAATATATGTAAATACACACGCGCCCGCGAGCTCTTACACGCACATGGTTGTATATTTATGATGCACCTGCTTAAGGTAGATGGCGCTCTACTGGTTACTTTGCTCTTTACCAGCGCTAACATATCATAGGTAGCGATAACAACGTGATGAGAGAAAGCACGATTCAGCAAAGGCCTAAGGGAGCATATTCACCAAAGCTGGTATTGATATGAATCATCCCTTCCACTGCTTAATGTTTATCAAAACAGTGACTATTCTCGATTTATCCATCTCAAGTGTTTCATCAGCCTTACACTGCAATGCATCGCCACTATTTTGTAAGTCTAAGGCCGAATAGTCAAGTTTTCGTCCAAATTACGCAATTTGGGATGATAATGACAGCAAAAGCCATCCGTGATCGTTTTGAATAATATGACAGCATCGCAAAGTGTGTCGGCGAATTTGTTACGTAAGAATGAATAAAGAACTGAGTTAGCCCCATGTTTACCAGAACATAGTCCTGGTTCCTGAATAAGTACATGTTTTTGTTGCAGACGACCAAAACGCACGATAACGCACACTAAAATAATATTACAAGCAATCTCTTTGCCAGGTTATAATAAATGACCAACCGTGTCCCGCTAAGTC
>CM067346.1:17964879-17977379 GCA_034190875.2 Urechis unicinctus
CCGTAAATTCAAAATATTTGATATCAGAATGGTTTTGATTGACTTCAGCGTCGATTATTTCTATGCAAAGGAACTAGCACATTTGTACTTTGTCAGAATATAGATGCCAAGAGGATATTTTCATGGTCATGAAGGGCTAACTGACATTTCAACTACTACAGAAATATATATACAAACAAGCTATTAGATTCCCACAATGTGTAGAATATCTTCTTACTTCAGTAAGATACGACTATGTGGATAATGAAGTCTTATATATACGAATCAGGCATTCATTGTGGGGTCAATGAAGACATAATGGGCGCTCTCATGTGACCGAATGGATCGCCTGCATAATGGAGGCAAACAAAGTGTAGCCGTGCATTTATCATATTTGTCATATTAAATGCCTAGCAATAACAGATTATGTCATATGCTTTTTGCTTCTGGTGCCTTTACAACTCACAGAATTATGTGTTTATCAGCTGTTGATAATGCAATTATACTTCTTTCACGTTTATTGGTGTAAGTCATCAGTGTATAATGTCAAACATGTATGTTATCAGAAACTGGCAGGTAAACCTCTAAGTTATCTTTATTAGCGATACTTTTCATCGTAAATGTACATTATAATATGCAGGTTAATGCTCAATCTGAAGTGTTCTGGCGTGAATTCTAACATATCAATTAGCTAATGATGGCTGTTCCGGTGGAGAACATAGTACTCAAATATAATTGGAAGCTTAACGGCTAAGCTTTGTAATATTAAAGCCACAACAAATGATCGTTGCATCTGTTTTACACGATTGAGTAAATGAAAAACAATAATTCTAACAGTTCGATAGTCACCCGATTCCCTTGTTTTTACCAATAATTAAGATATAAAGCACATGTTTTATATCTTATTACGTGTCCACGACTATGGTTTTAACATCAAACGATGTCCGGTATTTGTGAACTGCCTAATGTTTACAGTTATGTCAATGGCGAAGGGATTTGTGGAAAGATCACTCAAACCAAGAAGAGGGAAAGTTTGAATTGATCGAGATGTTCTTTGGAAATGAAGCTAGTATCAAAGCACTCAATGTGCTCAAATGCACAATTATTAAGTCATCACCTACTTTTCCCGAAAGAGGATACTGGCATTATGTTGGATTATCAGATTCGGTTTCCTCGTTTGTATGCTTTTCCACGTTGGAGTGGAATCGTTGATATGTACCCCTCTTTGAAAAGCTAAATAAGCTGTAATTACAACTGATACAATTTGGCTAAAGAGATTTCTTGGATGGCACAACATAAGTTTGAAAGTATGTTTTCACAACTTTGCTCTGAAATACATTTAAGGTTGTCATGTTGCTCTGCTTTGACAGGCTAAGCAACATGCATGACATAGCAATGTTCATAGCAATGACAATGGCACACCCAACAAGGACGAATAACACCCCATATCATGCAATATCGATTAGAAGAGCCTATGTCTGCAGCAGCACGCGCATATCCAGGTTGTAATGCCCAAAAGCATGGGTGCGGTAGCATTCGCAATCAGTATATTTGTATCTGTTAAACATTTTTGTTTAGCATTCAGGACTAATACCAGATTGTCTAGGTAATGAATGTGCGATACTGCCATTAATGTTAATACGTAATATACATTATAGACTAACCAGTCCGATTGTGCGCTATATTCAATGGACTATAGTCGCAAGCTGCTTATCATCACAGATATAAATAGAATAGGTTTGAAGTTTCTTTCCCTTTGAATTCAATCATCAACCATCAGAGCAGTGCGGATTTTTAACAGTTAAACTGTTATATGATAGATCATGCATAGCAGCCAACTAAAAGTAAATTATCCACGAGGAAGCCTTAAGTTCGCAACCATAGAGGTGTGCGTGTCGTTCTGGCCATAACTTCTTGAACAATACATCATGTAATGGCATAACTTGATTAACAGAATGCACAATTATTGAACAAATAGACGAATGAGGGCATTTGATAAGCAATAAGTTATAACCTAAACCATTCATTGTTTGGTTTCATTAATGTTAGAAATACTGTGAATAGTATTAAAGATAAAATCGCATACACATTAATGAGGTCAGCCTTTACCGCCCCTACAAAAATGTGTTTGAAATAATATGTTGGCAGTTCACCTAAGCATGCATACATTGCATGTTCTAGGTAAAGCCTTATTACAAAGCTCAATGTACCAGGTATCAACTGATCTCATTTCACCTAATTCCCACAGTGCTAAGCGATCACAAAAATCAAGCAATATGAAACGTGTCATTGGGGTACCAATCGAAATCATATTTATAGGGCTCAAAATGACCCTAATATAGGGGACCGAGAGAGTTACAAATACCGAATAGTATCATTTGTATGTCCACAATACTGATGAGAACCTAGCAAAATGCTGTATACTAAACGCCTTCAAACGACAGACAGGTTATTGAGTGAAATTCCACATATCATAACCGCATATCAATTTTTTAATATTATCGAATGTAAAGTATGGTATTCGGCGTGATTCACACATGTGATGTTTGTGTATTCGATGATGATTGCCTCATTAAATAATCATATTCATGCTCAATGAAACCATCTATTCAACACCTGTTTACTGACATTTGCTGGCAACTGTCAACGGCGATTCAGCAAAATAACCTCTGGCACACACGCGAGGCAAGGGTCAGGATTGTCTCGTACTTCGAACTGCACTCGAAGACAGTTTGTATGCACATATGATAACAGCCTCCTCGGCATGGAATCTTCCCACTAATCATCCAGTCACGGATATTTCTGGACCATGTTTTATTTGAGGATGTTTAAGCAGTTGTTACGTATCAGTGTACAGATTCAAACAGATTGACGTGAGGGTAGATAACTCGTCGATTTATTTGTCACTGAAAACCTCTTGAAAACTAGAGAACAATCGTATTGCTATCCCAAATAAGCAAGTGAATTTCACTTCTGCTTGCGCCCGGAGAACTAGTGTTAGAACAATTATAGCCAACGACCGTTTCTTAAAAACCTTCGGCTGTACTAGTGGCGTAATTAACGATATTATTCTAAAACAGCGGACGAAGTGGTATCCAAAACTCGCAGATGTGTATTGGTGCATTGTTGGTTGACAAGCACGTTTATCTGTCAATCGATGTAATGAGACGTTATCCGGGTATTGCAACAATATTAATAGCAAACAAAGCAGCATTTGTGATGTGGAATGCCTCTACTTTCTCAAGAACGTGGGAACGATACTGTTTTGTATTCAGATGTAGCATGCCTTGTGTTCTAATAATACCAACAAGTCGACCTCCTGAGATATCGTTAAGTAAGATTGTATTGCGATCCTTAACACACACGAGTTGGTGTGCCGTTCCACCTTATTCTTATACTTATGCTACCTTTTTCGGCACAGAGCGTGATTGATAGCAACTTCCCATGTGGCACCCAGTTGTCAAGAGTCTGCCTACATCTAGTGGAATTAACTGATATACAATGATAACAGGGTCCAAACCTATGGACCCTGATGGAGACAATTGTTGTATACGCAATACTCTGTATTGGTTACTGTCAAGTGGTCCTCGAACATCCGGGTTTTATGGTGTACAAACAATGGCAACAAACCACACAACACATCACAAATCCCTTTTACGGCCACAATTCCAATGTATCCCCCCGAATCCGTCCCAAACCCCTTAAACCCAACAAACAAACACTCCCTTGTCGCATGCAGAAACAACAATATCGGCGATTTTGTGTGCAGCATTAAGACAAGTGTACCCATTTAGGAGCTTTATTATGTAACTATTGGGTGTGTGTTCATTATTGCAGAGTTCCGGCAGAGGTACACCTACATGTTCGCTAACAGCTGCCTTTCATTTGTTTCTTTAGTGAGCGCAGTTAACATATTTCCGCACAAATCTTCAATGCATCATGGGCATAGTAGAATTTATGAATTTACAATGGGGTCTGCAAGAAGTGTAGTGCTTAATAGAAAGGATGTGCGATGCCGAAATCGGAAGCTGGCGCAGAACAACTGTTGATGAAGGACATGTTACAAGGCCCGATGTTGCATACGCATACATATTTTTTATACTCTAATTAGAAGAATGCAACATATTATCTTTTGAGGATTCTTGAACAATCAAGGGAACATATGTAATAACAGCGCAGCGTATTTATGTGTTTGTTTCAACGACATCAAACATATATTATTGGTGCAGTTTACAATTAGTCTGAATGATCTACTAATGCAGAATTGCATATTCACCCAGACAGCCAGAGAACATGGCCGCCATAGCGGTAGAACAGTATGCATGACCTTATGACACCATCGCCTAATAGCACTAAAGATATTGCTTGTCTTTTGAAGTCATCAGAGCATTTTAATGGCGATGACGCGAGAGTACCACGCTGTGGTGCTGCTTTGTCCCATCATTGTGTGCAGCTATCAATCGAGTTCCATTTTTTTTGTGCAGCGGATGTTTCTTCATAGCTGTTACCCACGACTCCAATAAACTTAGCAGTGTGTGTCCTAGAAAAGTTCGAAAGCTTACATCGGAATCGATTCCACAGCCACATAATGGTCACCAGATTCACTATAGCTCCATATGTAGCTTTTCATTTAGTAATGAATGATCTGAATGCTTAATAATCCTCAATCAAATGCTGCCACATATCAAAATCGTTCAATCAAACTCCGTAATAATCGAAAGTGCCTGAGGCTACGGGGGGGGGGGGGATAGGAGAATGCCTGTGACTGCTGTGGCTAATGTGACAAATATTAGCTGGAAACTATAGCCATACCGTTGTGACTGATGGGCGCTTTGGTATGCGCCAACGTAGGTAAGAGAATGCTCTGCGGTACAACGAAGAAGCATGACTATAAAGACCTTATATTGTGCAGAGGACAACCAAAGCAATGATGTACGGCACCAGTGTTCCAGATGTGCCACGCTACGACTTTCTTCAATGCGTGTGATCGATCTTAACTAGTGTCTATTGCACGCAGAAGCATAGTTCGGCTTTTGTGTCTAAGCTGCTGCAGTAAATATTGTTGGGCAGTGTTAGTTTATCCTAATTATGCATGCAAACATAAAAAGCAATCGTATTGATATATTTGATTAGGCATCTCAACGCAGTGTAATCTGCTATTAGCCGTATAGTAAGAGGATGATAAACACCAGAATCATCAATGTATAATGCTATGGCATGCGCACGTCTGGTTAAGTGTGTGCGCGTCTGCAAGTGTATGTGCGTGTGTGGGTTTTTTCCGGGTGTGTGTTTCCATATTTGTTCCGGTGCGTGTGTGTCAGTGTGTTTGTCGATGTGTATGTGTCGGTATGTATCCGCGTATTCATCATTGATATATCCTGCAGGCAAATTGTCACGATGTTTAGTAAAAACAGCTGGTGCATTATAGTGAATAAAAAACAACGACTACAAGCATAACGCAGACGAATATGGATACAATGGATAGCAAGGATGAGCAAATAAGATGTTTGCCATGAAACCATTGATCCATATTTCATCCCTCAGCGTCGAATTCTGTAAAACCAAATTTCATTATCGATATGCGTGGTTTTCGTCCAAACACGGCAAATAACATTTGTTCAAGCAAGTTACGATCAACCATTGTATTAATAGGTGATACTCATATACAGAACTAGCTGCGCTTTTCAAAATTTGTAATCTCGTAATCTCACAAGGGCAAGATACCTGAAAGTCATGAAGTGCACTTATCGCACTGTCACGACGTGAATTATTGGTGCATCTCAACAACTCAATTTATGCCTATCAGAATAGCTTGCCTGGGTGTGGTTTTATCAAATATACGCCACTTAAAGTATTTTTGCTAACCAGTTTGTGAACCACTTAATGGATTTCTAACACAAGTTTGTTAGTTGTATAAAGTGAATTGAACAAGATTACATTTCATTTATCTATATCTATCAATCCCAATCAATAAGACCTCACAAAGGCATAACATGAATCATCAATTCGCAACCCTTTCGCAACAGGTCCTCATTCTGCTACGAAGAAATCCGTTCAGGTGTTAAAGATAAATCAGTGTGGCCTTTTGATAGCTTTATAGGACCAAACACACATACGGACTGGAAACCATTGATGTTAATATAGAGCAATGAAATACTCTTGACAAACGACAATATCAGTCATCAAACGTATTCGACTTATCAGTTCATATTGCTTCATCCTTTTTCGCTGTAACTCTACCACACCTTTTGTAGCTCTAGTCTGGAGTATTCTTACACACACATATGATGTGCTATATACCTGTTCTATAATTCATATTTGCATTTGTTTTTGTTCAGGCTTTGCTATTCTAGATATGCGCCACTCCAGCCGTCTATTATCTGTACATTAAAACTCCCACTGCTATTGTTTTACAATATATATAAATACACACGCGCCCGCGAGCTCTTACACGCACATGGATATATATTTATGATGCACCTGCTAAAGGTAGATAGCGCACTACTGGTTACTTTGCTCTTTACCAGCGCTAACATATTATAGGTAGCGATAACAACGTGATGAGAGAAAGAACGATTCAGCAAAGGCCTAAGGGAGCATATTCACCAAAGCTGGTATTGATATGAATCATCCCTTCCACTGCTTAATGTTTGTAAACAGTGACTATTCTCGATGTATCCATCTCAAGTGTTTTATCAGCCTAACACCGCAATGCATCGCCACTATTTTGCAAGTCTAAGGCCGAATAGTCACGTTTTCGTCCAATTTACACAATTTAGGATGATAATGACAGCAAAAGCCATCCGTGATCGTTTTGAATAATATGACAGCATCGCAAAGTGTGTCGGCGAATTTGTTTACGTAAGAATGAATAAAGAATTGAGTTAGCCCCATGTTTACCAGAACATAGTCCTGGTTCCTGAGTAAGTACATGTTTTTGTTGCAGACGACCAAAACGCACGATATCGCACACTAAAAATATTACAAACAATCTACGTTGCAAGGTTATAATAAATGACCAAACGTATCCCGCTAATTCGGACTATAACAAAGGCCTCGAGTGGCACACTAAGCATATTCGATGTTGTGTTAGTAGACAATCTACTTTAAATGAATTGAAATATATTGCATAACCACGTAACATTTTTTCCAAACAGCAAAGCATGTTGATATCACCAGCGAGAGATCTTGCAGCATCCTACAAATTATGACCGGACATCCTGTCATTTACCATGAGAGATGTTTATCACCTTCTGTGTTGACAGAATAAGCTATGTGGATGCATATAAAAGGAGAGGTGGCTGGAACATTATGTGCTAACTAGTGTACCATACGAATTCGTCCACGTTGCTCTTTCCAGTATTCTCAACCCATCAATACCTAGACAATGAACACAATACACTCTCTACCGACCTAATGCAGTGTATTAGCTCCTAAACGAAGAGTCGTTATTAATATACATAGGCATTGCGCAATGTTGGATCGACCATGTATATATATATCAATAACGGAGCTAGTAACCGTTTTGCGTAGTTTCTTCTCCATAAAGAGAGATACATTGGGGGCCAATTGATTCCAATGTGTTCAGCATCAAATCATCAAGCAGTTTTGGTCATCAATATGGTACAGGTTTAGATGTTCTAACAATTTGTCTTTCTGTGTGACCCCCTGCATCCTTTCCATCCATCATGAGCATAATCACTGAAAATGGTACTACTAACCAAGTCGGAATAATTTAGATACAATTGCACACAGCCTTAGAATGAGCTGACATTTCAATGCAAACACCTATTGTAACCCTACTTATTGGAGATAATAAAATTTACGCGATGCATGAATGCAAAATCAAACTATGGTGATTAGATTAAGTCTATTTAGCGTATGAAATAGCCTCTCAACGCGGTTGCCATCGTCAAAACCTTTACGATTTAAGGAAGGAATGTTTATGTCACAAAAGTCTGTACTGGGAGGGCATTTGATATGGTTGTACCTGATGACAAACTGAAGTTTCGAGAGAAACATACTTCTAGTCAATATGCAATTTCTGGATCATTCCATTTTTTCATTGTTGCTGTAAGAAATTTACATTAATGCGGCAAGCAAATGCTGACAACTGAATTCGCGTGGCATCTACCTTGCCATTTGTAATTCAAGCGACTTGCCGCATTGGCTGTGCTCGAATTTTATCACATTGCCCCTTATGCCAATATCGCCCTAATCATCCTAATCCGTTAAACGGCATCAAAGCAATCAATCAAAATGTGTTCTTCTTGGCAATGACATAACATATGGTGAGCAGAATAATTTGCTACATTGACTGTTATGATCAATAAATGTCCCCTTGGTGTAGCTGCTAACGATATGTCAGTAGAGTGTGTTTAAGAACACGCAACAAGGCTCGCATCATATATATTTGTATATATACATATATTTATCTGTATTCATACATATAGATATACATGTATATATGTAATATATGCATACAAATATATTTATATGATATATATCTATATATATAAATATATATTTATAAATATACACATTTGTATATATACATATATAAATATACGCCATATATATACATGTATCTATATTCATACATACAGATAAAGATGTATGTATGCAATATATATATATATATATATATATATATATATATATATATATATACATATATATATATATATATATATATATATATATATATATATATATATATATATATTTTAGCACGAACGCGACCTTTCGTGGACAAACCAACAATACCAGTATGTCCACATAAAGTCAACGCAAATTTTCTTGACCTTTCGTGGACGACCTTTCGAGGACCAAAAGTATAAACCAGGAATAAATGTGATAAAAAGGTTTTTATTCGTATAAAACTATTTCTTTGTATCAATTAAAAATATATATATATATATATATATATATATATATATATATATATATATATATATATATATATATATATATATATATATATTTATGTCTATATATTTGTCTATATATATATATCTTCATTCTTCACATGTATAGAGGACCATCTTTCAGTCATCATTCATCCTAGCCATGACGGAGATGTCCTGGTTTTATCATGTGTTGGCATTGAGGTTGGGAATCGCTGCATGTCTTGATTTCCCGACTTCCCTTTTTGCAACTGCAGACACGATACGGTCAGCCTCATATGTCTCAGCTCCTTTAATGGTTTTGGAACGCCACACTTGTCTGTCCTGAGCTATTGTCTCCCAGCTTGTGTGGTTGATGTTACAATCCTTTAACGACACCTTTTCTTCTGGCCACCACAAGATCTTTTTCCAGTGGTGAGTTCGCCATATAAGAGCTGTTTTGGTATTCTTTTGTCCGACATTCTTAGGACATGGCCAACCCAGCGGAGTTGGATCCTCTTGAGCATTGCAAAGATGCTTTGCATTTTGGCTCTGGCAAGTACTTCAGTGTCATGAATCATATCTTGCCAATTGATGTTTAAGAGTTTTCTCAGGCAAGTAAGGTGAAGGCGGTTAATCTTCCTGGCATGGCGTTGGTAAACAGTCCAGGACTCGGCACCATAAAGGAGAGAGGTAAGAACTGCAGCCCGATAGACCTGGAGTTTGCTTTCTAGGGTGAGCCTTTCCTATTCCATACTGAGTGTCTAAGTCTGCCAAAAGCTTGGCTAGCCTTGGATATCCTGGGGAGTACTTCGTCATCTATATGGATTGTGTTAGAGAGTGTGCTGTCAAGGTACGTGAATTTAGCAGTGTTTTATAGCATTTTGTTGTTTACATTTACTTCTGGTGCAGTACATATTTTTCCTGGTGCTGGTTGGTAAAGCACTTCAGTCTTTTTTGTACTAATGGTTAAACCAAAATTGTCACAGGATGTTGCAAAACTGTCCATGCAATGTTGCATTGCATTCTCATTTGGTGCAGCAAGGGCACAGTCATTGGCAAACAGGAAGTCTCTTACTTTAGTGATGTTGACCTTTGTTTTAGCTTTGATACGTTGAAGATTGAAAAGATCTCCATCAGTTCGATATCTGATTTCAAAACCCGGATCTTCTAGTTTGAAAGCTAGGCTCAGCATTGCTGAGAAGATCATGCTGAAGAGTGTAGGTGCAAGCACACACCCTTGTTTCACACCGTTTGAAACATCGAAAGGGTCGGAAAATTCACCACTATCAAGTACTCTTGCCTGCATGCCATTATGAAACTCCCTAATTATGGAGACAAATTTGTCTGGGCAACCAAATTTGGACATTATCTTCCAAAGACCTTCCCAGCACACTGTATCGAAGGCCTTTGTGAGGTCGATAAATGTGAAGTACACATCAACATTTTGTTCCTGACATTTCTCCTGAAGTTGTCTGGCTGCAAATATCATGTCGATTGTCCCGCGGTCTTTCCTAAATCCGCATTGTCTTTCTGGTAAGAGCCCTAGCTTTCAAATCTCACTACAAGCCAACATAAAGAAATTAAGCGGCTTAATTCTCTTTCCCTGTCTACGGACGTGTCTGATACATGTCGGTACGGTGCTGTTTTCGGGGCAATTTGGTTAAAGCCGGGACTTAATTAGAGGCCAGTTTTCAAAATACACTCAAAGTTATTTTACAATATGCAGTAAGTAAATACGAATTGTTCTATTTTCAATTTGTTGTGCTCATTTGGGAATGAAGTATGCTATTGTATTTAAAAACACCGCAAATTCAAAATATTTGATATCAGATTGGTTTTGATTGACTACAACGTCGATTATTTCTTTGCAAAGAAGCTAGCATATTTGTACTTTGTCAGCATATAGATGACAAGAAGAGATTTTCATGGCCATAAAGGGCTAACTGACATTTCAACTAATACAGAAATATCTATACAAACATCTTACAAGCTATTAGATTCCCACGATGTGTAGAATATCTTCTAACTTCAATATATACGTCTTATATATATACGAATCAAGCATTCCTTGTGAGGACAATGAAGACATAATGGGCGCTCTCATGTGCCTAATGGATCGCCTGCATAATGGATGCACACATAGTGTAGCCGTGCATTTTTCATATTTGTCTTATTAAATGCCTAGAATAACAGATGATGTCATATGCATTATGCTTCTGGTGCCTTAACAACTCACAGAATTATGTGTTTATTAGCTGTTAATAATGCAATTGTCATTCTTTCACGTTTGTTGGTGTAAGCCATCAGTGTATAATGTCAAACATGTATGTTATCAGAAACTGGCAGGCCTCTAAGTTATCTTTAATAGCGATACTTTTCATCGTAAATGTACATTATAAGATGCATGATAATGCTCAATCTGAAGTGTTCTGGCGTGAATTCTAACATATCAATTAGATATTGATGGCTGCTCCAATGGAGAACAGAGTACTCACATATAATTGGAAGCTTAACGACTAAGCTTTGTAATATTAAAGCCACAACAAATGATCGTTGCATCTGTGTTACACGAATGAGTAAATGAATGAGCATACAAATACAATTATTCCTACAATTCGATAGTCACCAGATTCCCTTGTTTTACCAATAATTTAGATATAAAGCACATGTTTTATGTCTTAATACGTGTCAGCGACTATGGTTTTAACATCAAACGATGTCCGGTATTGGTGAACTGCCTAATTTTTACAGTTATCTCAATCGCGAAGGGATTTGTGGAAGGATCACTCAAACCAAGAAGAGGGAAAGTTTGAACTGATCGGGATGTACTTTAGAAATGTTGCTAGTATCTAAGCACTCAGTGTGTTCTAATGCACAATCATTAAGTCATCACCTACTTTGCCCAAAAGAGGATACTGGCAATATATTTCGTTGGATTATCAGATTCGGTTTCCTTCTTTGTATGCTTTTACGCATTGGAGTGGAATCGTTGATATGTACCCCTCTTTGAAAAGCTAAACAAGCTGTAATTACAATTGATCCAATTTGGCTAAAGAGATTTCTTGGATGGCACAACAAAAGTTTGAAGGTATGCTCTGAAATACATATGAGGTTGTCATGTTGCTCTGCTTTGACAGGCTAAGCAACATGCATGTGAATAAGTTCATAGCAATGACAATGGCACACCCAACAAGGACGAATAACACCCCATATCATGCAATATCGATTAGAAGAGCCTATGTCTGCAGCAGCACGTGCATATCCAGGTTGTAATGCCCAAAAGCATGGGTGCGGTAGCATTCGCAATCAGTATTTTTGTATCTGTTAAACATTTTTGTTTAGCATTCAGGACTAATACCAGATTGTCTAAGTAATGAATGTGCGATACTGCCATTGATGTTAACACGTAATATATATTATAGACTAACCAGTCCGATTGTGCGCTATATTCAATGGACTATAGTCGCAAGCTGCTTATCATCACAGATATAAATAGAATAGGTTTGAAGTTTGCTTCCCAGTTCATCATTTTACATACTTGTGCGTATTTGGCATGTTCATCTTTATTAATTTATCTCATACTTGTGAAGGTACCGAAATATGATTGAAATGTAATCATATAATTATGCTCCA
>CM067346.1:17982379-18044879 GCA_034190875.2 Urechis unicinctus
AGTAATGAATATATATATATATATATATCTTGATATGAAATAAATCTAAAGCATAATGTCTACCGTCCAGAGAAACCATACATTGAACCATCGTCCCCGGAAAGTGTGCTGTAAAGGCGTTTGGGTGGCCAGGGCTTTCAGATACAGAAACCGAGCACCAGAAGAGTGTGTGATTTATTTTGTTAATGGCAGTAGCATGATGTTATAATTGATCTTTTATACAAACCAGTTAAATAAAACAAGAAAACGAAGTAACTAGAGGAATACGAACTTAAAGCGCACACAAAAGTCCATATAGCCCAATACAACTCGGACTATATATTCAACATTCATCAAACATACATGACACGAATGCTAGAATACGAAGTAAATAGAGGAATATGAACTTGAAGCATTCATAATACTACACAGGAGCATACACTCTACCGCAGACACGGAGAAGCCGAGATGCGCTGATGTTCTTGGCCTCATAGTCGTCCAACAGCTTGGTTGTCCTCCCATGCAGATCTGTGAATTTTTTTCGTTGATGTCGACAAAGCTTTCCTTCTAACACCAACGGAAACCACGCGGGCTTCTTCGTGGAGAATGGTGAGCAGCATGCAGAAGTTCATTTGGCAACGTCCAGCTCTTGAGTTCACCCTGGTATGCCATCCTTCGACGTCGTCGTTGGTCCAACTCCAACTGGCGATGTCCAAGGTAGTTGATGTGAGCCAGGTGGTTGGGACATAAACGAAGAGCTTCTGCAGTATGTCGTTGATCGTCCGGTCTTGAAGTTTCTTAAACGCAGGCTCAATGTATTCCGCTTGAAGGAAAAGGGAGAGAGAGGAGACGGCGTATCATCTTGAAAACAGCAGGGTATATGCCGAACGAAGGTCAACATCCTGGACCTTCCTCCATACCGCCTGCGCCCAGTGGAAGGCAGGCCAGAGTGCAATGGGCAGCTTGGGGTTGCATAATCTATTTTGTAATGGCACATAATGTGAATTTTCCACATTAACGAGCGAATATTGTATCCGATGCAGTGAGTGAGTATAGTGTTTAACGTCATACCAACACTAATGTGTTAAATGGCGCCTTGACAGGTGAATAGATAAATGTGACCTGTTTAAGCAGCCGCCGCCTTCGAGAATAAATGTGTAAAAAGACAAAAAAAAAACATGACCGACGGTCAAAGGAAATAATTTCAAACGATTATCTTTGGGCAGGTCACCACCAGTCGATTGACTGGACCAGGGCACCTCAGCCTCTCGTGTAGTCGAAATCTTGGCCAAGGTGGTGTGTTTAAGCTATGTCTCTCGCAAGGACAACTATTCTCAAAACACTGGATCCCATTGCCAACTGGCACAAGTAGCAACCCATGGCCAACGCGTTGCCTCCTATTTTTTGCTTCTTATGGTTTGCACAATGATATATTTGACCTTTTCTACCGTCGGACCTACATGGGGTTGCTACCGTTGCACTTAGTATAGGCACATACAGTGATGAACACTTGAGGTGACGGTTAGTGTTTGCTTAGTAAACATGGGTGCTGATAAATACATGGCCAGTATTGTTGTACCACAAAAGCTATCATCGTAGTTCACTCTGGTATTGGTACACCATTGGTAAACACAACTGTCTCATCCATCGTTTATGTATATGGACGAATGGATCGATGGAAGATGCAGAGTGGAAGCGAGTGTGTGTGTGTGTGTGTGTGTGTGTGTGTGTGTGTGTGTGTGTGTGTGTGTGTGTGTGTGTGTGTGTGTGTGTGTGTGTGTGTGTGTGTGTGTGTTTGTGTGTGTGTAAGTAGGACCAAGCTAGCAATTTTAACGAGGACACATGTGGATGGTCAGCTACGGGTTATAGAATTGCCTCTTGTTCTACATTGTTCCCATTAACACCGGTAGTAGACAATTAGATTAATAATACAGGCACTTTTAGGCATATATATTGATTCAACCAAATAAAACATATCTCATCGGCTCAGATGGCTAACAATGGCAGCTTTTTTTAGCCATGGATAGGCTTGTTATGACGACACACATACATGAAATGTGGGTCAAAATGGTTTTACATATTTATCGTAGGAAAGGAACGAAGCTAGGAATGAAGTGCACTCGCCCTACTCTCGACGTTAGACAGAAAACCATATGCATGTTTGTCTGGCTGACAAGGTTGCCATTAAATTCAAAGCATTATACGCGTCACCAATAGTTCAAAGCTGACAAAGTTGGGCACTTTACTGTAGGATATTTATCTTCATCGTTACTCCCTCTCCCCACCGGTTCTGGTTGTCATGCAATTTGCATTTAGGGCGAAGTACAGCAAATTTCAGTTCTATTCATATATGATATGACTATTGCGTGGTTTCTTAAGCAGCTAACTGAGCACCAAAAACTAATTTCCTCATAACAGCATATCGTGCGATAAAAACCAGTTTGTATGAATATACATTTCAGGATTAATCGGCAAACATTATGAAAACAGATTTAATGGCCTTTGCCTATATGATAGCAGTGACATCTATTTATGCGACTAGACAGATGAAGTATGACTAGGCAATTAACGAAACGATTCAGTGTGTGTCGAAGATTATGCTCAACGGTTATTTTCCGGGTGATTCCAAATTCATAGCTTCAGACGGAAAAGGCGGACAGAAGGGAAAATCAATAGCATCATTAAAGTCCTTTAAATAATGTTGTTGATGAGAGTATTTAAGATGCTACTCACCTATACCTGAGAATATGCTCTTGGTCTAAATAAGTCCAATATCCAATTTCATTAATACGCCGACGATAGTAGACACCCTCAATTTTAATCAAATCCTAATGATATGTAAAAAAAAGTGACCATCTTTGCCGATGTCGATTTTTCTGCGCTTTTTGGTACGCAAAACAATTCTTTGCATTGGATGGACATATCATTGCTGTTACGAATTGTGTTATATAAGGTCAGGTGCTCTCTGACTACAATGTGGTTTATACGGTGACGAGCCGTTATGACTGTACACAGATAGACACTGGTTCAGTAATTAGTGCTTAGGACTTTTCTCATTGCAAAGAAAAGCTTACCAAGATTTTTCTTGAATCGTACCGTGGCATATATTTATTAGGAACACGACGACATTACGGTTAAAAGCGCAAGCAAAGCAACAGTGATCTCAACAATGCCAATGCTGTATTCTGTTGAGTTTGTCAGCTGAAATGATTTCGAAGATTCCTCAGGTTAGTCAAGCATCAGCAATCATATGCTTTGCTGGAAATTTTAGAAATATAGTTTACGATAATAGCAAGCGTACTTAAATGAATTTTCCAAAGAACATGGTATTAATTCGTCTCAATTAGGTCATGGCAGCAACACTGAATATCAAATGTGCTTCAAGGCTGTAAGCAACACAAAATTAACCTCCAAGTCAGCCAATTCAACATACTCTATACATTTATTGGTATTGAAATACATCTCCAGGCGCGCCGATGATATAACTCTTACTATTCACTGAATGTATGGAGATTATGATTGCATTACATATAAAACAGGAGTTTACTGCTTCCATTCCCTCAAGTTGATCACAGTTATCGATTGTCCCATGTGCTTACCATGTGAAAACCTCCGCTCCTCATTAAATTGCATATTTGTACGGCGCTGAAATCACGGATTAGATGTGGCGGATGTAAGCTGAAATTAGAAAGCACTTGGCGTTTGCAGTTCCCTCGTGAGCAATGCGAGATGCCGCTAATGTGGGTAGCTAACGAGCGCTATCAGTAGTTCCTTCAAACTAATTACGCACACTGACGATAAATGGCACTTCGGGTTGGCTTTTGTCTGTCGCCCCCACATGTTCTTTTAATAGCAGCAAACCTGAAGCATTTTAGGCATATTAATGATTGTTTGACTTGGCACTCTGGGAGGTGGGCATATAAACTAATGCTGTGTTTGCCTCACATATGAATTATTCGTTAACGCACATGCAATGACCTTTTCATTGTCTCTCCCGTAGGAGTTATTCAGATAATGAAACTGTCGTGACAGTAAGTTAGTGGTGTCACAGTTTTTGGTGCCAACTTTATATAGATCCTTCTAATAGTAAAACGACCTATCGCGATCGTAAACTTATTCGGCTGCTTCCTTGTGCACCTTTATATCTGTACCATTAAAACATGACAAGAAAGGAAACCGGCTGTCGCCGTCATTAACTATGTATGTTCTGACAAATGCTTCATATCTCTATTTCTTTGTCACAAAAGAAACAGTTTGACACGTGTGGAGTATATTGTCTTCAATTGAGTGCCTTGTTCAAGACTGCACATGGTAGCTCGTTTGATCAAAATATCACGGAGATATAGAGTATCTATCTGCAAAACCATTCACAAAGTTGCAAACACTCTCTGTACCTTATTGACGTCATAATAACGTGGGTATATGCTCCAATAAATCAAATGAATATGTACACGGATCATGCAGCTCCATGAGCAGTGGGAGGATTCTAAACAACCCAAGAAAGCTCTCAAGAATGGTGCCAGTGGTAGATCAATGAATACTAGGTTTAGTAATGGCATAGTCTTGTGATTAGTAGATAAGTTGGCATGAATTCTCACAACGAGTTGATGAATTCAATAACTATATTTTTTCCTTTATGAAAATAACGCATAGCATAAGAGGGCGTTTTCACTTTGGTATTGTTAGTGACTTGACTATGGCTGTCTTATACGAATGTATTGGACGTAAGATGCAGGAATATCCCTCACGTAAATATTTATGTTACATACGCTTTTTGGGCAACTGTAAGATGGCTATAAATCGAAACAGTTACGGATCAAAAGAGGCCAATCGAGGCATGTTAGCTTATTAAGGTCGCAATTATACAGGTCTGTTATACACACCGCCATCCGTTCATTAATCACTGATCTAAACATGGTTGATACCCACGGATAGTGATACCCATCATTACTGGATATATCAGGCTTGTGGTGAAATAATTTATACTACCGAACCAAGGTTTCCAATGGCTATTATGTTTCATTCTTAGCATTTACGATCTTATATACTATGACGAGCAATGACAATAATGCGCTATGTAGATATACTTCTTGAACAGAACAACTCACAAAACCCTGAATCATTGGAGGCGGTTATTTGTACAACCTACCAAGCATAAACAAATCTTGCTCAATACACTTATGCTGCGTAATTTTGTATTAACGGAGCGAGAATAACCGTCGTATGATTGTATTGTTCTGTAGTTTTCGATAATAACTTGACAGCTAGAGATACATACACTGAACTGCCATCAGCAGCACAACTTGGCACATTAATCCCATTCAACGACAAACCAATGAGGCCTCCGCCTGCATAGTTTCATGGTCGTTCAGTAGTTTCTCTGGAGCTAATCGCATGCGTTACTTCAACTAGACCAGATGCGAAATAATATACTAAAATAATATTACGGCTGATAGCTGATTAGAGACCAGTAGTGTTATACCTGCGTGCACTGTCGTCAAACAACACATCAAAACAATATAATGACACTATTTCGCTCGACAAATGCACATAAGTTGGCATGGAGATACCACATAAACATATATTTGCCATGCTGATATACACCTAACAATGTCTCACAAAACAAAATCCTAAGCATCTGCATCATAACATATTTATTATGTCACGTGAGTACCACACAGAGTACAGGGGAATTAAAATGGCATCAACTGCATCCGTTGCTTGATCAAGATAAATATAGTAATTATTCCTCATAGCAAGATAGCATTAAGCTCGTCATGCTAGATGACTTCCTGCATACCTTTAGGAGCCGAAAATGCTATATCACGTATTTCGCTGATTCTAATGTAAGTTTCTCTCATAAGTTCAACTAATTAAAAATAGCAGCAATCCAATGCAAGTTTATAATGCGAATAAGCACTACAGAGTATTGTGAAAAAGACGCAAGTCACTGTTGGCCTCAACAGGCATGTGCAAACACTCATCAGCATTTGCGTAAAACTTTGAATAGTCACCAGTAAAACTGTTACATTCAGCGTGAATGTTAAGCTTATAGGCATCACGCAATTGCCATTAGCTACTCATCCAGTGTTTACACTGTATATTTCGCAAACAGAAGATATCATTGACCTCCATCTATAATATTATTTCTAAGTTGTCTGTGTAATAATTGGCCCTTCTTAAGCTACCATATGGCAAAGGCAATTAAGTGTGTTTCCATTTTTGCCGATTAATCCTGAAATGTATATTCACACAAACTCGTGTTCATCGCACTATGTGCTGTCATGACGGAATTAGTTTTTGGGTTCTGAGTAAGCTGCAATAGAATACACGCAATAGTCATATCAAATATGAATAAAATTAATTGCTGTACTTCTCTCTAAATACAAATTGCATAGCAATCATAACCGGTGGGGAGAGGGGGTAACGATGAACATATATATATCCAGCTAAGTGGCCAGCTTTGTCAGCTTTGAACTACTGATGACGCGTTTAATGCTTTGGATTTCATTGCAACCTTGTCTGTCAGACACATTCTGTCACACATTGCACGTATGTATGTTGTCACAACAAGCCTATATATTGCTAAAAAACGCCATCATTGTTAGCTACTTGAGCTGATGAGAGCTGTTTTTATTTGGTTGCATCAATATGTATGCCTCTAAGTGCCTGTATCAATAATTCAATTGCTATCTACCGGTATTAAAGGGAACAATGTAGAGGAGAGGCAGGTACAAAACCCGTAGCCCACCAACCATATACATCCTCATTAAAATGGCCAGTTTGGTCGTACGTACACTCACCGTCGATATATAAAAACGTTGTGTTTACAAATGGTGTACCAATACCACAGTGAACCATGATGTTTGCTTTTGTGGTATAACAATACTGGTCATGTAGTTATCATCACCCATGTTTACTAAGCAAACACTATTCGTTACCCAAAGTGTCCATTACTGTAGTTGCCAATGCAATAGGGGGCTACATAGTCGCCGTGGGTTGCGACTCGTGACGGCGGGCAATGGGATCCTGTGTTTTGAGAATTGTTGTCAGTGCGAGGGACATAGCTTCAGCACACCGCTTTTGCCGAGATGTGTGACTACACGAGAGGGTGAGATGGCCTGAACCAGTCAATCGGCTGGTGGTGACTTGCCCTAGGTTAATCGTTTGAATTTTTATCCTTTTACCTCCGGTCATGTGTTGTTTTTCTTTTTTCTCATTTATCTTTTCACCTGTCTAAGCGCCATATATCACATTAGTGTTGGTATGCCATTAAACACTATACTCATTCACTCACTCACTCACTCTCTCATTCACTCACTCACTCACGGCATCGGATACAATATTCACTGGGAGATCGTTAATGTTGAGAATTCCCACTATATGCAACTGCGAAATAAATCAAGCAGCCCAAACTTGTCCATCGTCTACTTACTTATACGCGCAACATGTGATACCATGTATATTATGGAACCCTAAGCTGTCCATTGTCATCTTACTAATTCGCACAACATGTAATACAAGGTAGATAAGGGAACCCTAGCATGAACGAAGCATTATGCATTTGAAGTTGTACTTGGTTAACCACATACGGAAGGATGAGATGTGCGAGGTGTGTTAATATGAAATACATTACCTATATATTCCATCACATTCAACAACAATATGATGTATTAAAGGTGATGAACGAGAATGATTGTATTTATCAGACAGCTACCATAACAGTGCGATTGCTGGAGAGCTTGACTCACATGTGTAATGATTCGTCCTTAGCCGCCGAATGTCTGGCTTCGTAAACGAAACTGATTCAATGCAATTTACTGTGTATGGTAGCCCACAATAATGTGAAAACCAAATTTGTTGATGATCGACCGCGTCCATCAATCGATATGTGAGACGGGGAAATCATGGATGCGCCACATAAATGTCACATTGATCAATTTATTTACAGCAAACAACACAAAATATACGGGCAGTCCCATTGGGTTGATGACTTATTTTCCGTCCCACGCCCAGCCCACCCCACATACTATTTTGCCTCATACATTGTTAATCATTATTAAAATAATTAATTGTAGCTGTTCTTCACACGCAGAAGGCTCGCCAACCTGCACCGGAAGTTAATATTGTCGGGCGAAAGCATGTTTAGCCACTATGGCTGACTTGCGGGTTTGCCTTCAGCTATGTTGTGTAGATCATAACGACAGATACATCCATGCCTGAGCCTAATCATTATAGCGTGAGTTTTGAACGATAGTGGCGGAAGATGTGCACAGTGATGGTAATAAATAGAGTTCACAAAACATTAGTTTAGTATCCAAAGGTTATTAGACATCGGTTTGCAGTTGACAATTCACAGGCTAGGTTAGCAATAAATGCAGACCTCTACCGATATATAAAAGGTCGACGTAGGGCCTTTCTGCGGTACAAAGAAGATAATGATTGTGTGATATCCCGTATCATAATGTACTACTATATAGACTTACATAAATGCAATACGTTTGTGAAATACAATTATCCCTGGCATGTAGGTGTTCAGCACGAGAACATTTGGTGACAAAGAAAAGTTTAAATTATTCAAGTTGCAATTGTACAAGGTGTGGAAGAAACAATGCCATTTAGGAATGTTCAAAGCAACCATTCTGTGAAAATCTCGTTGGTTGCCATATGATTAATAATGAATACTTATGGAAACCAATCTAATTTTCGAGACTGGTCATCATTGGTGCGAAGATCCTAATATACTGAATAACAAACCCACGCAGACTCGATTAATCATAGTTTTGCCTGGGAGGAAGAAAATATGTTATATCGAGCTTTAGAGTATACCCGACTACGTCATGACGTCATACAGCGCTGTAACGATACCAAATATCTATAAACATCTTCAACCGCTGTGAGATAACCAGGACAAAACATAAACAGGAAGCGTGTTGTATCTATTCCTTCGACAACGCCATCCTTTACTCGTCATATGGCACAGAAAACCCCGAAAGTGTTGATATACGCACAAAAATCTACCATTAATCTACTCAATCAACAGAAACACGAGTACTGAAAAACAAATGCAGCGATACGGATGATAAAACACTGGGTAAATCTGCTCTACCAGGCAAGTGGGCGAATCGCTAACTTTGTCTGGATTAATGTGGTAGTTGGTGTAAACCCTAAGAATAATAATGACTGAAATGCAGACAGACGATCAGACAACCACGCGATGGCATGCCTTGTGGAGAAATAGACAAATCAGTGGTATGCGTGCAGAGTATATTCCTTCAATATGGCGAATCATCATAAATGTATTTATTTATGTTATTGATTTATGTCATTTATGTACATTGGTTGATGATTCCATTACATAAATTAATGGACGGTTAGATTAGTAGATAATTGCGAATGCATTTCGAGACACATGCAATCTGGACAATGTAATAAACAAATCTGTATGCATGGGTTATTTGTGATGATGGCTTGTCAGCAAATATTATATTCATTCCCAGTTGATCGGTACTCACACAAATAACGCGCGTTGATGTCTGACGCTCGGGTTTTTAGCACAGTTTAGACCAATAGTTCTGACAGATGAATAATGTCTCAGGACGAAACAAAAGGAACACAGAGGTGATTTAATGGAATACTGTCATTCAAAAACCATCAACAAAAGTGTCGTAGTTGTCATGTGTTGGTATGAGCATGGTAATGCATACGAATGCAAGCGTTCTGATGGTCGAATATGTTTTGCCTTCTGCCATATTTGACATTACTGAAATCCTAATTAGGAATTGCTATACAGCATTTATTCTGTTCAGAGTGTGTGAGTAATCGTCAATTGCAATCTACTTCCTACCAAAAAAAAAGACACGTTAAAGATTAAACCTGCATATTGAATGTTATAGATTCAATTACCAATTGCCGGCGCTGACATTGATTCAAATTTACCGTCAAAGGAAGCGTTCTTTATCCAAACTATGCTGTCCAAATCGTTAGGAAGGTGCCGAGGAAGGACGAGCGTGATAAGCATGACGAAATGATTGCCTCTTTTCCAAGTGGCGTCATCGCGCGCCGCACAGCCAAAACATAAACACAATACAGCAGTATATATTTTTACTTTCATGCAAAGAAGCATATCATTAGTATTCAATACAGGTTGGTTCGAGGTAAAGCTACTGAAAAAAATTGTTTCAACTTAACTACCTTATGTGGTTCTACAAAGACGAACAATCAGGATGTAGAGTAAGAACACGCTATTGTACAGTGCCGATGTGATGCATGAAAAGATCCACAATCATATTCCGTTGTATATACGTAGTACTGATGTTAATAGCTGTTGTAATACGTAGCTGTTTTCAATGAGATCCATCGAAACGTTATCACCCAATCAGAGGGCGTACGCATGAGATGTCATGGATATTTTTCGGAAGCCAGCTTCTCTCCATTCAAATATATTGATTTGATCGGTGGAGCTTATAATACACTTATAGATATAGGTCTCAACACCGAAGCTCAATATATCATGTTTACTGATTCAGCAATGGATATCACTACTGGAAACGCACATATTCTTGCAAAGCAGCGTGCGTTAGTTGTTTCAATACATCTAAGGTTTTTACACTATACGATCTCCATTTTTGTTTACACATCTTATGCTGATAGTTGTTGCACTCTGAATATTCAAAGATTCAAACAATTGCCGTTTAAAACCTGAATATATTCGCAACGATCGAATCTTGCGCACACACAGGCGCCCATGCGCGTTCTTGATCTGAAGAAATCTAATGCGTTACAACTGAAGTGTGGAATACCAACACTTCTTATGGAACAATACGTAAGGTACATTGTGGAATTCATACACACTTACACCACCTCTCAAAACTATTGCACTCAATCTGCGACATCTGTCAGCCTGCGCTACATACTTCATCACTTATGTCTATTATTTATCATTGCGTTGAGAGCTATGGAATTTAAATTGCTGACAAATATCCCTGTTAAAGTGGCTATTTGTTTAAAATGTGAATTAAAGCGTCAGGGTTATCTACAATTATAAACTGAGTGTCCTACGATCAGAACGCTTGCATTCGTATGCATTACCATGCTCATACCAACACATGACAACTACGACACTTTTGTTGATGGTTTTTGAATGACAGTATTCCATTAAATCACCTCTGTGTTCCTTTTGTTTCGTCCTGAGACATTATTCATCTGTCAGAACTATTGGTCTAAACTGTGCTAAAAACCCGAGCGTCAGACATCAACGCGCGTTATTTGTGTGAGTACCGATCAACTGGGAATGAATATAATATTTGCTGACAGGAATAGATATAACACGCTTCCTGTTTATGTTTTGTCCTGGTTATCTCACCGCGGTTGAAGATGTTTATAGATATTTGGTATCGCAACAGCGCTGTATGACGTCATGACGTAGTCGGGTATACTCTAAAGCTCGATATAACATATTTTCTTCCTCCCAGGCAAAACTATGATTAATCAAGTCTGCGTGGGATTGTTATTCAGTATATTAGGATCTTCGCACCAATGATGACCAGTCTCGAAAATTAGATTGGTTCCCATAAGTATTCATTATTAATCATATGGCAACCAACGAGATTTTCACAGAATGGTTGCTTTGAACATTCCTAAATGGCATTGTTTCTTCCACACCTTGTACAATTGCAAGTTGAATAATTTAAACTTTTCTTTGTCACTAAATGTTCTCGTGCTGAACACCTACATGCCAGGGATAATTGTATTTCACAAACGTATTGCATTTATGGAAGTCTATATAGTAGTACATTATGATACTGGATATCACACAATGATTATCTTCTTTGTACCGCAGAAAGGCCCTACGTCGACCTTTTATATATCGGTAGAGGTCTGCATTTATTGCTAACCTAGCCTGTGAATTGTCAACTGCAAACCGATGTCTATTAACCTTTGGATACTAAATTGATGTTTTGTGAACTCTATTTATTACCATCACTGTGCACATCTTCCGCCACTATCGTTCAAAACTCACGCTATAATGATAAGGCTCAGGCATGGATGTATCTGTCGTTATGATCTACACAACATAGCTGAAGGCAAACCCGCAAGTCAGCCATAGTGGCTAAACATGCTTTCGCCCGACAATATTAACTTCCGGTGCAGGTTGGCGAGCCTACTGAGTGTGAAGAACAGCTACAATTAATTATTTTAATAATGATTAACAATGTATGAGGCAAAAGAGTATGTGGGTTGGGTTGGGCGTGGGACGGAAAATAAGTCATCAACCCAATGGGACTGCCCGTATATTTTGTGTTGTTTGCTGTAAATAAATTGATCAATGTGACATTTATGTGGCGCATCCATAATTTCCCCGTCTCACATATCGATTGATGGACGCGGTCGATCATCAACAAATTTGGTTTTCACATTATTGTGGGCTACCATACACAGTAAATTGCATTGAATCAGTTTCGTTTATGAAGCCAGACATTCGGCGGCTAAGGCCGAATCATTACACATGTGAGTCAAGCTCTCCAGCAATCGCACTGTTATGGTAGCTGTCTGATAAATACAATCATTCTCGTTCAACACCTTTAATACATCATATTGTTGTTGAATGTGATGGAAAATATTGGTAATGTATTTCATATTAACACACCTAGGCACATCTCATCCTTCCGTATGTGGTTAACCAAGTACAACTTCAAATGCATAATGCTTCGTTCATGCTAGGGTTCCCTTATCTACCTTGTATTACATGTTGTGCGAATTAGTAAGATGACAATGGACAGTTTAGGGTTCCATAATATACATGGTATCACATGTTGCGCGTATAAGTAAGTAGACGATGGACAAGTTTGGGCTGCTTAATTTATTTCGCAGTTGCATATAGTGGGAATTCTCAACATTAACGATCTCCCAGTGAATATTGTATCCGATGCCGTGAGTGAGTGAGTGAATGAGAGAGTGAGTGAGTGAGTGAGTGAGTGAGTGAGTGAGTGAGTGAGTGAGTGAATGAGTATAGTGTTTAATGGCATACCAACACTAATGTGATATATGGCGCTTCGACAGGTGAAAAGATAAATGAGAAAAAAGAAAAACAACACATGACCGGAGGTAAAAGGATACAAATTCAAACGATTAACCTGGGGCAAGTCACCACCAGCCGATTGACTGGTTCAGGCCATCTCAGCCTCTCGTGTAGTGACAACTATTCTCAAAACACAGGATCCCATTGCCCGCCGGCACGAGTCGCAACCCACGGCGACAATGTAGCCCCCTATTGCATTGGCAACTACAGTAATGGACACTTTGGGTAACGAATAGTGTTTGCTTAGTAAACATGGGTGATGATAACTACATGACCAGTGTTGTTATACCACAAAAGCTAACATCATGGTTCACTGTGGTATTGGTACACCATTTGTAAACACAACTGTCTCGTCGATCGTTTTTATATATCGGCGGTGAGTGTACGTACGACCAAACTGGCCATTTTAATGAGGATGTATATGGTTGGTGGGCTACAGGTTTTGTACCTGCCTCTACTCTACATTGTTCCCTTTAATACCGGTAGATGATAATTGAATTATTGATACAGGCACTTAGAGGCATACATATTGATGCAACCAAATAAAAACAGCTCTCATCAGCTCAAGTAGCTAACAATGATGGCGTTTATGAGCAATAGATAGGCAACATACATACGTGAAATGTGTGACAGAATGTTTCTGGCAGACAAGGTTGCAATGAAATCCAAAGCATTAAACGCGTCATCAGTAGTTCAAAGCTGACAAAGCTGGCCACTTAGCTGGATATATATATGTTCATCGTTGCCCCCTCTCCCCACCGGTTATGATTGCAATGCAATTTGTATTTAGAGAGAAGTACAGCAATTAATTTTATTCATATTTGATATGACTATTGCGTGTATTCTATTGCAGCTTACTCAGAACCCAAAACTAATTCCGTCATGACAGCATATAGTGCGATGAACACGAGTTTGTGTGAATATACATTTCAGGATTAATCGGCAAAAATGAAAACACACTTAATTGCCTTTGCCATATGGTAGCTTAAGAAGGGCCAATTATTACACAGACAACTTAGAAATAATATTATAGATGGAGGTCAATGATATCAACCATTTGCGAAATATACAGTGTAAACACTGGATGAGTAGCTAATGGCAATTGCGTGATGACTATAAGCTTAACATTCACGCTGAATGTAGCAGTTTTACTGGTGACTATTCAAAGTTTTACGCAAATGCTGATGAGTGTTTGCACATGCCTGTTGAGGCCAACACGTGACTTGCGTCGTTTTCACAATACTCTGTAGTGCTTATTCGCATTATAAACTTGCATTGGATTGCTGCTATTTTTACTTAGTTGAACTTATGAGAGAAACTTACATTAGAATCAGCGAAATATGTGATATAGCATTTTCGGCTCCTAAAGGTATGCAGGAAGTCATCTAGCATGATGAGCTTAATGCTATCTTGCTATGAGGAATAATTACTATATTTATCTTGATCAAGCAACGGATGCAGTTGATGCCATTTTAATTCCCCTGTACCCTGTGTGGTACTCACGTGACATAATAAATATGTTATGATGCAGATGCTTAGGATTTTGTTTTATGAGACATTGTTAGGTGTACATCAGCATGGCAAATATATGTTTAAGTGATATCTCCATGCCAACTTATGTGCATTTGTCGAGCGAAATAGTGTCATTATATTGTTTTGATGTGTTGTTTGACGACAGTGCACGCAGGTATAACACTACTGGTCTCTAATCAGCTATCAGCCGTAATATTATTTTAATATATTATTTCGCATCTGGTCTAGTTGAAGTAACGCATGCGATTAGCTCCAGAGAAACTACTGAACGACCATGAAACTATGCAGGCGGAGGCCTCATTGGTTTGTCGTTGAATGGGATTAATGTGCCAAGTTGTGCTGCTGATGGCAGCTCAGTGTATGTATCTCTAGCTGTCAAGTTATTAGCGAAAACTACAGAACAATACAATCATACGACGGTTATTCTCGCTCCGTTAATACAATATTACGCTGCATAAGTGTATTGAGCAAGACTTATATATGCTTGGTAGGTTGTACAAATAACCGCCTCCAATGATTCAGGGTTTTGTGAGTTGTTTTGTTTAAGAAGTATATCTACATAGCGCATTATTGTCATTGCTCGTCATAGTATATAAGATCGTAAATGCCAAGAATGAAACATAATAGCCATTGGAAACCTTGGTTCAGTAGTATAAATTATTTCACCACAAGCCTGATATATCCAGTATTGGTGGGTATCACTTTCCGTGGGTATCAGCGATGTTTAGACCAGTGATTAATGAACGGATGGCGGTGTGTATAACAGACCTTTATAATTGCGACCTTAATAAGCTAACATGCCTCGATTGGCCTCTTTTGATCCGAAACTGTTTTGATTTATAGTCATCTTACAGTTGCCCAAAAAGCGTAAATAACATAAATATTTATGTGAGGGATATTCCTGCATCTTACGTCCAATACATTCGTATAAGACAGCCATAGTCAAGTCACTAACAATACCAAAACGAAAACGCCCTAGGATTAATTGATCTATCACTGGCACCATTCTTGAGAGCTTTCGTGTGTTGTTTAGAATCCTCCCACTGCTCATGGAGCTGCATGATCCGTGTACACATTCATTTGATTTATTGCAGCATATACCCACGTTATTATGAAGTCAATAAGATACAGATAGTGTTTGCAACTTTGTGAATGGTTTTGCAGATAGATACTCTATATCCCCGCGATATTTTGATCAAACGAGCTACCATGTGCAGTCTTGAACAAGGCACTCAATTGAAGACAATATACTCCACACGTGTCAAACTGTGTTGCCTATTGCGATTTTATTTTGTGATAAAGAAATAGAGGTATGAAGCATTTGTCAGAACATACATAGTTAATGACGGCGACAGCCGGTTTCCTTTCTTGTCATGTTTTAATGGTACAGATATAAAGGTGCACAAGGAAGCAGCCGAATAAGTTTACGATCGCGATAGGTCGTTTTACTATTAGAAGGATCTATATAAAGTTGGCACCAAACACAGTGACACCACTAACCTACTGTCACGACAGTTTCATTATCTGAGGAACTCCTACGGGAGAGACAATGAAAAGGTCATTGCATGTGCGTTAACGAATAATTCATATGTGAGGCAAACACAGCATAAGTTTATATGCCCACCTCCCAGAGTGCCAAGTCACACAATCATTAATAAATAAAACACATATGTCATGACTCCCTTGATGTTGAAGTCCGTCAGCTTCGGCATTTGTGTGGAGCCGAGAGCGCATCACAATCACCCATTCGTCCCCGTTGAGATCTACTCTACCAGAACATGTGGGGGCGACAGACAAAAGCTAACCCGAAGTGCCATTTATCGTCAGTGTGCGTAATTAGTTTGAAGGAACTACTGATAGCGCTCGTTAGCTACCCACATTAGCGGCATCTCGCATTGCTCACGAGGGAACTGCAAACGCCAAGTGCTTTCTAATTTCGGCTTACATCCGCCACATCTAATCTGTGACCTTTATCAGATATAAATCTGCACAATGTGGGAGCTCTCATGGAACTCACGATAAATTTGCATTCTCGACATTTCAGCGCCGTACAAATATGCAATTTAATGAGGAGCGGAGGTTCTCACATGGTGAGCACATGGGACAATCGATAACTGTGATCAACTTGAGGGAATGGAAGCAGTAAACTCCTGTTTTATATGTAATGCAATCATAATCTCCATACATTCAGTGAATAGTAAGAGTTATATCATCGGCGCGCCTGGAGATGTATTTCAATACCAATAAATGTATAGAGTATGTTGAATTGGCTGACTTGGAGGTTAATTTTGTGTTGCTTACAGCCTTGAAGCACATTTGATATTCAGTGTTGCTGCCATGACCTAATTGAGACGAATTAATACCATGTTCTTTGGAAAAATTATTTAAGTACGCTTGCTATTATCGTAAACGATATTTCTAAAATTTCCAGCAAAGCATATGATTGCTGATGCTTGACTAAACCTTAGGAATCTTCGAAATCATTTCAGCTGACAAACTCAACAGAATACACCATTGGCATTGTTGAGATCACTGTTGCTTGCGCATTTAACCGTAATGTCGTCGTATTCCTAATAAATATATGCCACGGTACGATTCAAGAAAAATCTTGGTAAGCTTTTCTTTGCAATGAGAAAAGTCCTAAGCACTAATTACTGAACCAGTGTCTATCTGTGTACAGTCATAACGGCTCGTCACCGTATAAACCACATTGTAGTCAGAGAGCACCTGACCTTATATAACACAATTCGTAACAGCAATGATATGTCCATCCAACGCAAAGAATTGTTTTGCGTACCAAAAAGCGCAGAAAAATCGACATCGGCAAAGATGGTCGAAACACCTTAAAGGCACTACAATATACACTCATATTTTTCACTTTTTTTACATATCATTAAGATTTGATTAAAATTGAGGGTGTCTACTATCGTCGGCGTATTAATGAAATTGGATATTGGACTTATTTAGACCAAGAGCATATTCTCAGGTATAGGTGAGTAGCATCTTAAATACTCTCATCAACAACATCATTTAACGGACTTTATTGATGCTATTGATTTTCCCTTCTGTCCGCCTTTTCCGTCTGAAGCTATGAATTTGGAATCACCCGGAAAATAACCGTTGAGCATAATCTTCGACACACACTGAATCGTTTCGTTAATTGCCTAGTCATACTTCATCTGTCTAGTCGCATAAATAGATGTCACTGCTATCATATAGGCAAAGGCCATTAAATCTGTTTTCATAATGTTTGCCGATTAATCCTGAAATGTATATTCATACAAACTAGTTTTTATCGCACGATATGCTGTTATGAGGAAATTAGTTTTTGGTGCTCAGTTAGCTGCTTAAGAAACCACGCAATAGTCATATCATATATGAATAGAACTATTTGCTGTACTTCGCCCTAAATACAAATTGCATGACAACATGAGTTTCTTTCTGACCCTACCTTCCAACAGTTCAATGAATTATCACCCCAACAACACGTTGACACGTTACTTAACTCGAAAGCTGTACAGTTGGAAGGGGCTTGGGAAGTGGGATTAGCGGAAATTCAGTACCCTTACACGTGGTACAATGTTACTAAGGACGAGGGGTTGGTCGTCATGGATTGTGTGGCTGGTGCGCTCAATCTCCCCCCGGATATCTGTTGCAGTGAGCGATATGACATTGTGAGTGAATTTGCAGAGGCCAGTCCCAAATATTTTCACATTACCCCTGGTTTTTGTACGACCGGATCGTTGATAAAAGCCTTTGCAGCCAAGTTAAAGGAGCAAAATGAGGAGCGAGTGCGTCTCACCTACAATCGAACACGACAGACAGCAACTATGACCCTAGACAATGAGTCAGTTGTAGTTTACATGGACGAGGGGTTGCGTCAAAGACTCGGTTTTGAAATGGGGATTTTTGAGAACAGTCAAGTCGGTCAGCACATTGTTGACCCTGATCGAGGCTTGTACGGACTCTATGTCTATTGTAATCTCATCGAAGCTCAGGTGGTAGGAGACACTGTGGTCCCCCTTCTGCGTATTATTCCAATCGATCACGATCGTCGCGGGCAGTTGATCAACTCCACGTATAAAAAGATATTTTATTACCCGATAGCCACCAAGACTTTTTTCTACTATAGAAATCGATATAAGAGATGACACGGGTCGACCCATTCCATTCGAATCTGGTAAAGTGACAGTGACGTTACATTTCCGTAAAATCAAGAAAGCTATATTTTGAAAACCATGGCTGATATTTACACCCCGTATTACCTGAACCAAGCGGGTGGAGGGCTCCCCGTGTTTTCCGGTGCCAGAAGTCAGCGTGGACATGGCCTTGGTAATGTGGTTGGTGGTCTGGCTAAAATGGTGTTACCGCTGGTTCAAAAAGTTTTACCTGTCGTTAAAAAACACGCCTTGAAAACAGGAGTGAGGGTGGTTGGAGATTTGTTGGGAGGGAAGTCTCTGAAACAGTCGGCTAAGAAACGATTGTTACAAACCGGAGAGGAAGTGTTCGATCAAATAGTTCCACCCAAACAACCGCGTCGCCGACCACCATTCTCTATAAAACGACTCGCACGAGGTAGGAACAGTAGTTCACGCGGTCGTCGTGGAACAACTCGGAGGTTGCCAAAAGATATTTTCGGTTAGATCATGGCACTGGTACACACCCAATCTTGTCCCTGTGTCAAAAGTGAATTAGACCTATTTTCGATTCCCCCAACTCAAAGCAGTGTCGATCATGGATCGTGGATCGAATTCCATCCGGTAGCTGCTTTAGGTTCGGGTCCAGTCGAATTCTACATCAGTGGGTCGGGTGATGATTATATCGATCTGAACGACACGTATTTACAAGTGAATGCCAAAGTGGTGAAAAAGGATGGGGAGGTTTTGGAGGCTGACAGTGCTGTAGCACCCGTTAACCTCTGGTTACACTCACTCTTTTCCCAAGTCGATGTCTCTCTCAACGAAAAACTTGTGTCCTCCTCGACAAACACATACCCGTATCGCGCTTATATTGAAACGCTATTGAGCTATAGTTCGGAAGCCAAAAACTCTCAGTTAACAGCTAGTTTATGGTACAAAGACACCCCAAAACACATGGACGCCGTGGGTGGTACTCACAACAAGGGGATGATAGCTAGAAAGGAACGAGCTCAAGAATGTCGCATTGTGGATATGATGGGCAAATTACATTTAGATTTATTTAGTCAAGAACGCTATTTATTAAACGGCGTAGATTTGAAGTTGCGATTAGTACGCAGCGGTGACAGCTTTGCCCTTATGGCCAATCCTGCAGATGGATTTGCCCCTAAAATAGTTCTGCAATCCGTGACCTTATTCGTACGCAAAATAAAGTTGAACCCCACCGTGCAACTAGCTCACATTAAGGCTTTCGAACGAAGCCCAGCTAAATACCCCATAAGACGCATAGAAACCAAAGTGTTTTCTGCATCTCAAGGAGCTATGACGATCAATCAAGAAAATTTATTTTTGGGTCAGTTACCCAAACGAATTGTAGTTGGAAGTGTTGATAATAGGGCGTTCAACGGTGATTACACTCAGAACCCTTTCAACTTTAAGCATAACGACCTCACATTTTTAGCTCTGTACGTTGACGGGCAACAAGTGCCCGCAAAACCATTACAGCCCGATTTTAATCACCATATATACACCCGCAGTTATGCTAATTTATTCATTAGCACTGGACAACTCTATCAAGACGAAGGCAATGCCATAAGTTGGAGTGATTATCCCAATGGCTATACACTATTCGCTTTTGATCTGACCCCCGACCTGGGTGATAGCGGCACTCATTTTAATTTGTTGAAACAAGGAAACGTGTGCTTGGAAATGCGTTTTGGTACGGCCCTAGAACGTACCATTAATGTCATTGTGTATGCCGAATTTGAAAATATGATTCAAATTGACCGAAACCGTAACGTTCTGTTTGATTACGCTGCCTAACAATGGATACTAGGCAATTACACAAGCTCTTTCAAAAAGACGCTTTCACTCGAGCTACTGTGCGCGGAGTGTTCGCGCGGAATAAATTACCCCGCCATGTCAACTACCCCAGCGGTTTCGTTTGTAATACGGATCCAGCTTCCAAAAAAGGCAAACACTGGATTGCTATTTTCATTGATCATAATGAACGAGGCGAATATTTTGATTCTTACGGACTACCTCCTATTCATAACGTATTTGTGAAGTTCTTGACCAAGCATTGTGTGAACTGGACTTATAATACAAAGCCATTACAAGACTTTAATTCCAATACTTGTGGACTTTATTGTTTGTATTATTTAAAGAGACGATGTCGTGGAATAAGTTTGAACCAATTGCTGGCTGTATTTACCGACGATTATTCAACCAATGATAAGCTGGTGACGTTTAATTCAAGGCAAATAAACAACGCGTGTTGAAAATGTACGACGTTTTTATTCTTAGTTTCTCTCACAGCCTTTAAACATCAATTTCTTACAGAGCGCACATCCATCGATTACATAACACCTTCACTTCAATTTATTACATAATAACACATATCAATTTCTTAAATAGCATATTAATGTATCACACATCTAAAGGTTTAGTGCTTACACCGTCTGCATTCACAATTCTCTTGGGGTAAAAATAACTTAATCCATCTAATAATTTGCGTATACGAATACATTGTGTTATTGTTAATGTTAATGCAAAAGCCACGGTTCACACCGCGACCCGAATTTTGTTCTCTCAGCACATTCATATATTTCTCCTTGTTCAGGTGGTTTTGACGCTTATTGAGTCCTTTACACGAGGTTTTATCCGTAGTTCCATAACTGTAATAGGTTTTACTGCACAGTCCGATAAAACCATCTCCACTCCACTCCTCTTTAAATAACCCCGGGGTACGTTTATCATATTTTTGGCGGGTCAAACAGCACGGTTGAGGTACCCACGGGGTTCCGTTCGTTTTACACTGTATAAAGTCGTTGTTGTGATCATCACACACGCTACAGCTGGCAACCACTGAGGGTATTCTCTGTAAAATTGTTCTTTCATGTTGGGTTTGATGACATCTGTTAGATGACTACTACTAAGAGCGATATAACTAATATCAGTGTCCATCTGTACATAGGCAAAATCAGATCTCGCGACATACTTGTCAATAAAATCATAGTAAAATTCCAGCATTCTTAATTTGGCGTATTGATAAACAAAATAGCCTATTTGTTGGGGTAAGTTGAGATTAATGGTGGTTTTGGCCATGTCGATTTCAAATAGGTTGGGGTTAATTCGTTCAAGGCTCTGAATCTTTTGTCGTTGATCAATTTCTGACCCTCTCGGTAGTCGGCGTATCTGACATCACGGTGTTTAGTTTTATCCGTGACGCATTTACCTACAAACATAGACAAATTAGTATAAATCAACAGCACTTGACGGGTATTTTTTTTATTTTTTTTTTAAATCATAAATTTGAAATAAATTTGAAAGTAACAATTAAATCAATATATTTTACAATAATACATTTTAGTATATTTACCATAGTCCGAATTTCCAAGTAGCTTCAAAGTTTCGGCCCCCACGTCTACACACAAACAAGAACATTATCAAAAATAAAATTCAACGCTTGAAAGAGTATATCATATATAACTATAAGAGTATATCATATATATATATTCGTACATACCTGGCGTCTGATACGGTCTCGGCAAATCGTTTGAAACAGGCTGTGGGTTCATACTCCAGTGTTTGGTATATCTTTGTGATCATCAGGCCATGATCCAAGTACCATTTCATTAGTGGGCTAGCAAGCAATATTTTCACACCTTTGTAGCTCCCTATCAACGTCCGCCGTTCCGTCTATTTGAAAATAAATAATAAAAATCGGTATGACATCATAGTGATCGCAACAAAATACATTATGATCCCACGCCCCTTGTCACCTTGTGTACTTACTTTCATAATGTCCCGTTGTTCAGCATAGTCTCGCATAAAGGGTCCGATTTCATCTCGGGTCAGTTCAGTGTTTTTGAATATAGGGGTCATTTCACTAAAATAGTCTTTAATGGTTTCTGGTACGTGTATATCTACTTCAGCCATTCCAAAAAAGGTTCCGTCACGTATATTGGCTATGAGCTGTTTTTCAGTCAAACCGGTCCGTGGTGGTTGAGGTCGACTGTACGTGAACGCTTTGATCTGAGGGTCTGTTTTTCGTTTTTTCGTCCATTCACATTCCCACACAGCTACGACATCATAACCTAATCCTCTCAAATACTGGGTATTTCTTTCTGTTTCGGTATATAAATCACTCTTTAGTTTTCCACTGATGGGGCTATAGGTCAATTTCAGACACGGACAGCCATGCCATACACATCCGTGAAACTGATATACTGTTTGCGTTTCTTGGCACCAACCGTCTACGGGTAACCGCCGGGCGCCAATTCGTTTTTCCTCTCTGTTTAGACGATGTTGTATTTGATTTTGTGAGCTGTGTGCTATCCAAGCCAACCATTCATCCGCTACACCACGTTTTCGGGTCTGAATTGGTTTAAACTCAGGCGCGTGACGTCGGGTCGGAAAGTTGGCTGGCATGGGTTGAGACAAGGCCCACAGATACAGCGCATTGGCATCGTAACCTACGATTCCTTCACACAACTTCGCTTCATTTCCGTTCTGTTCACGCCTGATGTAAGTTTTTCCTTGTTCGTGGTAACAATGAAAGATGATTGAGGGTCCGCCCACTATTCCATTTTTAATCAACCAATAGATGTGGTTGTTCTTTTCGTCAGGTAAGGTAAAATAATCTTCCAAGTCTTGAAATAAATATCGCATGGTTAATCCGGGCACTGATATTCCATCCTTCAACATATCTATACCTCTCTCACTGTAAAAACTACTCTGTTTCTCTATGGCTTCCAGAAACGGTTCGACATCTAAATTGTTGTAATATATCAAAAAGTCTTTAAAAGTCTGCATATGACCTGCTTCCCACGCATCTTGACATTCAGCGTATTGGTCAGCTGTAATGTTTTCTTGTTTAAACGCACTGTAAAAAGCTGCATGGGGTGGTAATTCTGTGTGGTTCAAACGATCGAGTGTCACCCATTCATACGGGAAATATCCCTTTTTCTGTTCGCATTGAAAGGTTCGTAGGTATTTGTCGTATGTATATCCAGGTGCAATAAAGTTGGTGATATCCAAAAACCATACATGGTCCGTTTCAATGCATATGAATGAGTTATTTCGTTTGATGGTATACTTGATCGATGAATGTTCTTGCAGGTAAGTTGTCAACAGTATTTTCACAACGTTGAGGTCATAATTCGATGAGTTGAATCCGACTAACGGTAATACATGTAAATAGTTGTCGAATTTGTTCTGTAATTTCTGCAATGGATGTTCTCCCTTGACGACCGGATCAAGTTGATACGCTTCATTGATTTTCTCTTGTAACTGGGCGTTTGATATCTCCTCTATATACATCATCATCCTGTCAATCAATGTTTGTGCGTTTCCTTCCGTTACAAAGCATTTTGGTTCTGTATAATCAGGTACATTGCTGCATACACTCACTGATAACGGTACGTGTTTTTGGTCCCAGGTGACTTTGGGTGAATTGACGGGTAGGTTGTCTTCTCCAAAATAACATTCAAAATCATAGGTGGCTGTTTAAGGGTAAATACCGTCTTCTATTTCGATTCCTTCGTCCCGTAACGCTTCAAAGATAGTGGGTGGTAGATGAAAAACACCGCCTGGGTACTTGTATTTGGTTTCCACAGTACATATGTTTTCGTGGCGATGTAGTTTTTTCTCACTTTTCCACAGCTTCTGACAGGTACCACCGCATACCACTGATTTGTCTATTTCTCATCAAGGCATTCTGTCGCGTGGTTGTCTGATCGTCTGTCTGCATTTCAGTCAGTAACATACATAAGGTGTGCACCAACTACCACATTAGTCCAGACAAAGATAGCCATTCTCCCACTTGCCTAGCAGGACCTATCCATTAGTTGCACTGCCATTCACGAAAACGTTAACACATGAACTGAATGTTTCGAGCAGATTCATTTGGTTTTGATTATTTCTTTATTTTAATCATCCGTTTCTTAGCATTTTTTTTAATGCTCGTATTTCTGTTGATTGAGTAGAATAATGGTAGACATTTGTGTGCGTCTATCAAAACTTTCAAGTTATTCCATATCATAATACGAGTAAAAGGATGTTTTAGTTGTAGGAATAGGTACAACACGCTTCCTGTTTATGTTATGTCCTGGTTATCTGACGGCGGTTGTAGATGATCTATATTTTACGCTATTTATTGCAGAAGCACGGTATGACGTCATGTGGAAGTCGGGTATACTTGGAAGCACGATATAGCACATTTCCTCCTCTTACGTAAATACGATGATTAATCGAATCTGCGTGGGTTTGATATTCAATATATTAGTATCGTAGCGCCCATGATGAACAAGCCTCGGAAATTAAATTGGTTTCCATAATTGTTCAGAGTTAATCATATTGCACAGAATGGTTGCCTACGTCAATGAGCATTTTAAAGGGTTATTCTTGCCCCCTTCACTTTGAACAATTGCATATTGAATAGTTCAAACTCTTCTCTTTCACCAAGTGTTCTCGTGCTGAACACCTACAAGCCATTCCTGTCATCGGCCAGACACTATCCAGGGATAATTGGATTCGCCAAAGTATTGTTTTTATGAAAGTCTATATATAAGTAAAACATGATACTGGATATCACCCAATCATTATCTTCTGTGTATCGCCAAAAGGCCCTACGCCGACCTTTTAGATATCGGTAGAGTTTTAATTTATTGTTAACCAAGACTGTAAATTGTCAACTGCAAACCGATGTCTAATAAACTTGGAATACCAAATTAATGATTTGCGGAACCTGATTTATTCCCAGAACTGTGCACATCTTCCCCCACTATCGCTCTTAACTAACGCAATAATAAATATGCTCGGGCATGGATGTATCGAGTTAGCCATAGTGTATAAAATATGCTTACGCCCAACAATATTAACTACCCGTACATGTCGGCGGACCATCTGCGTGTAAAGAACAGCTACAATTGGTTATTTTAGTAACGATTGAAAATGTATGAGGCAAGGGAGTATGTGCGGTCAGCTTGCCGTGGGAAGAAAAAAATCATCAACGCAACGGGAATGTCCGTATATTGTGTGCTTTGCTGTAAATTAATCGATCTATTTGACATAAATGTGGCGCATTCATGCAATCGACGCGTTACATATCGACTAATAGACGCGGTCGACCATCATCCAATATTTGTATTCACATTATTGTGGGTGACCATCCACAGTAAATTGCATTGAATCAGTTTCGTTTATGAAGCCAGACATTCGGCTGCTAACACCCAGGTGCGTCAAGCTCTCCAGCAATGGCACTGTAAGGACAGCTGTCTGATAAACACAATCATTCTCGTTTATCACCTTTGATTCATCATATTGGTGTTGAATATGATTGAATATATAGGTAATTTATTTCATATTGTCACACTCCTCGGTAAATCTCCCCCTTTTGTGTATGGTTAACCTAGTAACACTTGACATGCATAATGCTTCGTTCATGCAAGGGTTCCATTGTGTACCTCGTATTACATGTTGCGCGAATAGGTAAGGTGACAATGGAGAGCTTAGGGTTCCGTTATGTACCTGGTATAGCATGTCGCGCGTATAGGTACATTGACAATGAAAAGCTTGGTGTTGCTTGATCTATTTTGCAGTTGCACATAGTATGAATTCGCTGCAATAACTATCCCCGAGATAATATTGTATCCGATGCAGTGAGTGAGTTAGTGAGTGAGTGAGTGAGTGAGTGAGTGAGTAAGTGAGTGATTGAGTGAGTGAGTGAGTGAGTGAATGAGTGAGTGAGTGAGTGAGTGATTGAGTGAGTGAGTGAGTGAGTGAGTGAGTGAGTGAGTGAGTGAGTGAGTGAGTGAGTGAGCATAGTGTTTAACGGCATACCAATAGTAATATGTTATATGGCGTCTCGATCGGTGAATAGATAAGTTTGAACTGATTTAGCAGCTGCCTTCTAGGATAAACGAGAAAAAAGACAAAAAACATATGACCGACGGCATAATCATAGAAATGCAAGCAATTATCCTGGGGCAAGTCACAACCAGCCGATTGACCGGACCAGGACATTTCAGCCTCTCGTGTAGTCGAACAAGTTGTGTGTTGAAGCTATGTCTCTCGCAAGGACAACTATTCTCAAAACACTGGATCCCATTGCCCACTGGCACGAGTCGCAACCCATGGCTAACATGTTGCTCCTATTTTGCTTCTTACGATATGCAAAATGACACAGTGGACTTATTCTACCACCGGACCTACAGAGGATTGTGACCGATGCACTAAGCATTGGCAACTACAGTAATGAGCATGTTGGGTAACGATTAGTGTTTGCGTAGTAAACATGTGGGATAATAACTACATGACCAGTATTGTTATACCACAAAAGCTAACATCGCAGTACACTCTGGTATTGGTACACCATTGGTAAAACACAACTGTCCAGTCTATCGTTTTTGTATCTGGACGGAAGGATCGATGGAAGGTGCGTTTTTGGAACGAGTGTGTGTGTGCGTGTACATACGACCAAACTGGTAGCTTTGCACGCCTGGGTGGTTAACCATGCCGTATAAAGTGACATATGAAGTTTCAATAATCGTAATTGTTATGAGTTCATGCCTCTCTTCGACACTGTTACCAGTAGACAATTGAATTATTATACAGACGCATTTAGGCATACATATTTATGCAATCAAATCAAACAGCTCTCATCAGCTCAGGTAGCTTACAATTGGCGCTTTTTGAGTAATAGATAGGCTTGTTATGACGAAATACATACATAAACGTTATGTGTGTCAAAGTGGTTTTACATATCTATCGTTGGAAAGGAGCGATGCTATGAAAGAGGCGCACTCGCCCCGCTGTCGACGTTATACTGGAAAGCCATTGCATGTTTGTCTGTCTGACAAGGTTGCAATTAAATTCAACGCATTGTAAGCGCGCCATCACAAGTTTAAAGCTGAAAAAACTGTCAGATTTTTATCTCCATCACTACCCTCTCCCACTACAAATTTTGGTTGTAATGCAGTTAATTTTAGAGCGAAGTACATAATTTGATTCATTTTGGACATGACTATTGCGTGTATTCTCGTGCGGCTAACTGAGCAACTAATTTCCTCAAAATAGCATATCGTGCGATGAACTCGAGTTTGTATGAATATACATTTCGGGATCAATCGGCAAAACAGACTGAATGGCCTTGTCTAAATGATAGCATTGCCCACTGTTTATGGGACTAGACAGATGTAGTATGACTTGGCTATAAAGGAATCGATTCAGTGTTTGTGAAAGTTTATGCTCAACAGTTACGTTGTGGTTGATCACTAATGGCAAAGACATAAAGGTGCACAAGGAAGCATCCGAATGATTCATATGTGAAGCAAACACAGCATTAGTTTATATGCCCACCTCCCAGAGTACCAAGTCAAACAATCATTTATAAACAAAACATGACTCCCTTGATGTTGAAGTCCGTCAGCTTCGGCATTTGGGTGGAGCCGAGAACGCATTGAAATCACCCATTTGTCCCGTTGAGATCTACTCTACCAGTTGAAAGAAATACTTTGTAACACTATTTAATTTTTGTTGTTCCTTTTGCTGTTAAAATGCTTCAGGTTTGCTGCTATTAAAAGAACAATTGGCGGCGACAGACAAGAGCTAACCCGATTTATCGTTTGTGTGCGTAATGAATTTGGAGGAACTGCTGCTAGCGTTCAGTAGCTACCCACATTAGCGGCATCTCGCATTGCTCCCGAGGGTACTGCACGCGTCCAGTGCTTTCTAATTTCGGCTTACATCCGCCACATCGAATTAGTGACCTTTATTAGATATAAATCTGCACGTGAGAGCTTGTATGGAACTTTCGAAACAAATTCCATTCTCGACATTTCAGCGCCGTACGAAAATGCAATTTAATGAGGAGCGGAGGTTCTCACATGGTGAGCACATGGGGCAATCGATAACTGTGATCAACCAGAGGGAATGGAAGCAGTAAACTTCTTTTTTATATGTAATGCAATCATAATCACTGAGCCGTCGTCTGAATACTACAAAAGCCCACCATAAACTCTCTTATTAGCAATTATTTAAATATACGTCCGCCCCTATGCATTGGTATATGATTTCTCGAAAACAAAGCAGTTGAGAGAATTTTCACTATTAAATGAACAATAGATGACCCAAATAAAGTGATACCTATAAATGTCCACCAGCATCATATGAATGTCTTCGTCTGCAAAGGTAAAGAGATCTAGCGACGATGTATTAATTCGTATTCTGTACTTGCTGTCACAAACCGCATCGAATCATACGGCAGACTATCCATTGGCATTTCACATCGTTTAACCACTGATATTAACACACATTGATGTTTGAACATATTGGATCCCTTAGTAGTACATGAATACAGCCACAAAATCTGTCCTAATCAATATATGTGGGGTTGTAATCCGTTGAGATGGGGCAGTAATAAAGAAAGTGAAGCAGTAACACGATGTCGCAGTGATTGGTAAATACGACATCTACCCATGAAGGCGAAGAATAATAACTGTTATACAAACACAGACAAGAATAATATGGTTAGGGTGTAGTTGGAAATCTAATGGCGACATTGACATATATCTTAATAGGCTGAATTTACAGCCGTCATTAATGTAATATATGCCGCACTTAGTCATATGTACTTAAACGAGCGTCTATAGCGTCATCTTCTGATTACAAAATGGCTTGATATTCAAAGTTCCTAGTCATATACAGATATATTGCTGGTTATAACACGTTTACAGCAAAGCATCGGAAAAAGAACGAAAAGGATCAAATGAGTACCTTCGATGCTACGCGCTATTACCAAATGCATGTTTAAAAATGATAAGCCGGCCAGGAAGGACCGTAGATGCGTATTGTGTATGTGAATCGTGACCGCGGAAGTCGATTAGATAGTTCCCAGAAGTTGAAAAGAGATGAGTCAGTACACATGTATCTTTCACACCAACATCAAAATGTCACTCTAAGTGATGTGTTGAGATATGGGCTCAAATGATATTCATAAAAAGACAACGACGAGTAAGAATTCGGGAGACGGATCTCGGGTAGGAATGTGCATTATCTACGTAGATAGCACCTGTTAAGAAAAGGCTTAATGTTTAAGCTTTTTTGGTCTCCTGATGAACTTTAAGTATTAATCAACGTTAGACAATGATGTTTTTATTATTCACACAAAGTTTACAAAGGCTTGACAGCCTGAAACACTGGAGCGCATAATGAATTGGTGGCCGTTGATGTGTTTATGGCCTTTGAAGAGCCTATTATCTACAAAGCCCTCCTAAGTCGCAATGAAAATGTTCACCAGACTGGCATGCTATCACTTGTACACAAGGCTGCCGGTCTTTACGCCAATTACTTTCCCTATTTTAAACATTTTGCGCCGAAAAATTCCATTAAGGAGGAGATTAGATGTTGACGCTTCGGAGAAGCTTGTGGGAGCGAGTAACATCTTCTCGGCGGCGACCTCCTCTTTCATTGTTGGTGAAACGATTGGCTGAAGTGCTGTTTACCCTCGCTGTAGCCCCGCCGTCGTGTTCCTAAAGAACATATGCCACGGTACGATTCAAGAAAAATCGATGTTAGCTTTTGTTGTAGAACAAAACTGATCATGTAGCTACCCATAGTATCCATTACTGTCTGTGCCAATACTTAGTGCAACGGTAGCAATCCCCTGTAGGTCCGGGGGTAGTATAGGTCAAATGTATCATTCTGCAGTTCATAACAAGCAAAAATAGGAGGCAACATGTTGGCCTTGGGTTGCGACTTGTGCCAGTGGGCAATGGGATCCATCGTTTTGAGAATAGTTTTCCTTGCGAGAGACATAGCTTTGACACACCACTTTGGCCAAGATTTCGACTAGACGAGAGGCTGAGATGGCCTGGTCCAGTCAATCGGCTGGTGGTGACTTGCCATAGGATAATCGTTTGAATTTATATCCTTTTACCGTCGGTCATGTGTTTGTTGTCTTTTTTCTCATTTATCCTATAGGGTGGCAAATTTATCATGTCACACTTATCTTGTTACCTGTCAAGGCGCCATATATAACATTAGTGTTGGTATGCCGTTAATCCCTTTACTCACTCACTCATTAACTCACTCACTGCATTGGATACAATATTCGCTCGTTAATGTGGAGAATTCACACTATGTGCCACTGCGAAATAGATTATGCAACCCCAAACTGTCCATTGTCAACATATCTATGCACGCGACATATAATACCAGGTAGATTATGGAACCCTAAGCTGTCCATTGTCATCTTACCTATACGTGCAACATGTGATACGAGGTAGATAATGGAACCCTAGCATGGACGAAAAATAATGTTTGTTAAGTGGTACTCTGTAAACCACTCACGGAAGGGTGAGATATGCCGAGGTGTGTGAGTATATAAAATATATATCCTATAGCACATTCAACAACAATATGATGTACGAAAGGTGATAAACGAGAATGATTGTGCTTATCAGACAGCTACCATTACAATGACATTGCACGCACATGTGTTATGATACGGTCTAAGCAGCCTAATGTCTGGCTTCATAAACAAACTGATTCAATTCAATTTACTGTGTATGGTCGCCCACAACAATGTGTTGATGGTCGACCGCGTCCATCTATCGATATATGAGACGGAGAAGGCATGGATGTCCCATATATATGTCGAATGGATCAATTGATTTACAGCAAAGCACACACTATACGGACATTCCCTTTGCGTTGATGACTTATTTTTCATAACATGCCCAACCCACCCACATGCTCCCTTGCATCATACATTTTTAATCATTATTTAAATAATTAACTGTAATTAAGGGTTCTCTACTTTAATATTGTCGGGCGTCAGCATGTTTAACCACTATGGCTGACTTGCGGGTTTGCCTTCGGCTATGTTGTGTGCATCATAATGACAGATACATCCATGCCTGAGCGTAATCATTGTTGCGTGAGTTTTGAACGATAGTGGCGGAATATGTGCACAGTTATTGTAATAACTAATGTGGTATCCGAAGTTTATTAGACATCGGTTTGAAGTTGATAATTCACATGCTTGGTTAACAATAAATGCAGACCTCTATAGATATCCTAAAGGTCGGCGTAGGGCCTTTCGGCGATACTCTGATGATAATGATTGTGTGGTATCCAGTATCATATTTTACTAATATACAAACTTTCAAAAATGCATTACGTTTGTGAAAAACAGTTATTCCTGGATAATGTATTGCCGATGACAGTAATGGCCTGTAGGTTTACAGCACGAGAACACTGGATGAAAGAGAAAAGCTTTAATTATTCAATATGCAATTGTACATAGTGTGGAAGAACAAATTGACGAGGGCGTATAATGCTGGTGGTGTATTGTCTCGGGGGCTAACGGACCCGGGGCAAACCTTCCAGGCAACGGCTCACTGACCCGATCCTATTATATATATACACACACACATATATATATATATATATATATATATATATATATATATATATATATATATAGAGATATATATATATATATATATATATATATAGATATATATATATATATATATCTATATATATATATATATATATATATATATATATATATATCTATATATATATATATATATATCTATATCTCTATATATATATATATATATATATATATAAATTTATATACCGGGGCTGCTGATATTCTTGAATCCTTAATACATCAGGACGTATAGTCGTTATAAAGCTCAAGGGACCTCTATGTCAAGAGCAACATAGTTGATTTATCGCTATGATAAATATCAGAACGATAATTGCGCGTTATGTTTTAATGCTGATTACGTTGATCCATGTTTATTTGTTATAAATATTGTGCCTTGCACAACCATATACCTGTATAATCAAATGCGTCGAGCAACCTTCACAGAGAGCAAACAATATCAGCCGTTAGCGGTTAGCACAAGCATTAATCAACAGTCGGATCAATCCCCAGACGACCCCTGAGCATCCCGTAGCCGCCATTCGTGTTACATTACCGGAACTAACACGGATCTGATTACATAAATGACAAATACAGTGGTAACACGGATGTATACGGTGCCAATACGGAGTTGACACGAATGTCCTGGGGGGCAAAGGCTACTTCCCGGAAAAGGCCTCCGGAAGACGCGGGTCACAACACAGAGTTGTCCACCCGGGTCTGATTGAGTGTTCATATACGTGTTCAGTTGTTTAAAAATGAATGCTTTTCTTTAAATAGAGTTACAAAGCAACCAGGTGTTTGATATTAGGCATAATGCCACCAAAAACACCACAACAGTAAGTTTTCATACTTTTGTTGTCCTGGTCTGTTCGAGTTTTTTGAAAAGTTTTGTTCTTGTTTTAATTAAATGTTAGGTTATTATTTAAGGCTGTACAGAAGGAAACGGGCATCAATACATATGTAATGAACATTATCATTTTAGCATCTTTAAGGTTTTACAGATATGGAATGGATTATTCACAAAATCACGGGGTCACCGATCAGGTTGTATTGAAATTCACTATGCTTAATTACAATTACTTCCATAGCAATGTGGAGAGTGGTCATAAGAATTTTCCTCATCTTTAAACTACATAATGGTGTTTACATGCTAGTAATTATTGATTTTCTATCGGCCAAATCATATGCCTTTAACAATATATCATCCAGATCCATATTTCAAGAGAATGGAATCCAGAATAAAATATTCTCTCTGCGTCTCTGTTGTTTGGAGTGGAATATATTGAAAACACTGTTTTAAACTTTCAGGGATTCAAAGTGTAAACACCACACAAGTAAAAGATTTATTGCATACATATCTGATGGTACCGAAAGCCGCAAAAGCAGAAATGAGAGGAAGAGGACAATATGCACAAAGTCTTATGAACTTGTTCTGCGTTGTGGTGGCAAAATTCGGGTTGAGAATGTAGACGAGAATAATAAGAGATCGGTTTATTGTGCTGACGAGACCTGGTACATCCATCACAGGCAGAGCATAAGCTCCCATCAAAGGATGAAGATGGTAAGCCATTGGTGGACTTTCCAACGCCAAACAAAATCATTTCTGAAGACTGTAATGGACAGATTCTTTTTTTCCAACCAAATACAACAGTTTTTCCTTGACACCACTTAGAACCTTTGATTTCAGGTTCCCAGTTCCCAAACATCCCCATTGTGAATGAAAGCTTTCAGAATCACACCGTTTTAAAAGTAGCATGGCCAATAGTTGGTCAATTCTGGAAAAAAATAAAGTAACTTAGACACTGTCTAGTCAAATACATAACATTAAATATTACAATCGATGTTTATGTGCACAACACAAACCAGCAATTCGCTCACAACAACAGATTTAGTTCGAAAAGTAGGCCATAATGTATTTGCATAATTAAAGCCAGACACATTTCAGAAAATGATGTAATAAAATGCAAAACAGCAGAGGGCGGTGGCACTACTGTCATGTGTACCTCAATTGAAGTGCGTCGTACTAGGAACGAAGTACGTACTTTGTTTGAGGTACGTAATTTCTTCTGTGGTAAGTCCGAAAAGACAACGAGGCACTTATTTTGATTGAGCATGGAACACTGCGCTAAAGTTTCGTTATGTATATAAAAGTCGATGAACCCAGGCAACACATCTGCATACCAAATATTAATGTTTCAATAGGAAACTACAAATTGATGTAGGCCCCCAACACGTGGACGAAGAACATATCTGACCTAGCTTGTGATACCGCAAACGAAAGCAATGCTATATATATTATAACCTATTGAGATTCGTTAGAGAGATATTGCTGGCTTTATATATACCGCTACTTTCGGCTAAGTGGGATAAGATACAGTTTTGGTTAAATAGAATTTCCACTCCGCTTACTCCATATATCCCTGTAAAACAATTTACAATATATGACTGCCAACATTATGTGGTCGAGTATGGAATGCCTCCACAGAAGCTTCACATATTTCAACTTTGTAATGGCTTTGTCCTAAAGTATACACGGAATGGCGCAGTTGTTATCAGAGAGCATTCATCTCAAGATTAGAAACATGGTGGTAAAAGCGTCAGTGTTTTTCTAACGTCAGTTATCTTGTGTTGAAAACGTTCATTGGGAAGTTATCTCTGTGTTGTGTTAATATATACAGGTTGATGCGCATCAAGTTGCCCTAACAACTTTTGTTCTGCAACCGAAATGCATAGTTCATGTTACGCCTTGGATTGATAAGGGGCTGATGTGTACAATACATACACCGTGGACACAATACCATGGGCCCCTAGCCCAAATGAATATGTCAACCGAATGCAATCACGAGTTAAATAATAGAGTGAATTTTTTAAGACCAATAAAACTGATATAATCAAGATAATATATGCCCTATTTATAGCTATACAATCAGCAAAGCAACCACAAAGATATAGTTGCGAAGCGTATAAAGTATTCACTATGTGTCTATCCATTCTATTGAAGGAGTGGGAGAGAACCACTAGATGATACACAGGGGCAGGCCATGTATTAAAGGAATACCCTCCCAGATGATAGGCAGGGTCAGTTGGGTTACGAATGTGCATTTCCTGGTAGATGGTATCTGTTAAGAAGTGGCTCATTTATCTAAGCTTAGTGTGGTCTCCTGATGCACATGCAAGACCACAAATATTTATTTACTTAATTCCACAGTTAGATAATTATTTTGTCATCATTCACACCACTTTTACACACCATAACTACCTGATACACCAACGGATTTAATGATTTGGTGGTCTTTGCAGTGTTAATGGGGGTTGAAGAGCCCCCTTATCTACAGAGCCACCCTATTTTGCAGGGAAAATGCTCGACTGACCAGTATGCTGTTGATTGTATGCAAGGATGCTGGTCTCAACAGCAAGCACGTTTTCTATGTGCACTTTTAACAAAGGTTTATGCAGTGGTCTGTATTCAAAACAGCAACCTTTATAGGATGATTGTTAAGAATAAGATGTCCTCCTGTTACAACAGATAGCTTCATCATTTTTGTTGAGTTCGCAACGGTTTCTGTAACGCTGTTATATCCCGTACAGAAAATATATACAGTCAAGTATCCCTTATCCGGAATTCCGAAATTCCGAAACCTCCAAAATCCGGATTTTTTTGGGGGCGAGAAACGTTATGACGCCTAAGTGGAATTTTCCGATGGCAATATTTCAGCTGATGCGCCACCAAGCACAAGTCCCAATTAGCCCAATAGACAAACGTCAGGTTCTATTAAGAGGGAGTGCATGCAGCACTACCCGTACTTAGTTCGAAAGAGCTAGTCCCAATAACCGAAATACCGTTACCGTTCTGACCTCGACGGCAAGAGGTTTGCAGACGGCCGGTCTTCAAGGTGCTAAAATTTGTCAAACCTTCTCAGACGACAATGGCGGTTTATTCAATAAGCATGAACGCTGAATCCGTGTGCTATATATATATATATATATATATATATATATATATATATATATATATATATATATATATATATAGATATATATATATATATATATATATATCTAGATATATAGAGAGATCTAGATAGAGAGATCTATCTCTCTAGAGATGATATAGAGAGATATATATCTATCTATTCTCTTCTCTCTCTCTCTCTCTCTAGAGATCTCTCTCGAGAGAGATCTCTCTCTCTCTCTCTCTCTCTCTCTCTCTGTCTCTGTCTCTGTCTCTCTCTCTCTCTCTCTCCCTCTCTCTCTCTCTCTCTCCCTCTCTCTCTCTGTCTCTCTCTCTCTCTCTCTCTCTAGATCTCTCTCTCTCTCTCTCTATCTCTCTCTCTCTCTCTCTCTCTCTCTCTCTCTCTCTCTCTATCTCTTATTGTGTTTTTTAATAAAGGCATTCCGTTACCCCCCCGACCACAACAATGAGATGAATCGGGTATCATACTTGTACTTACCTACAGGACGTCACAGCTGACGTTGAGCAGACTTCGTGTTTTTTTTAAAAAAGGCAATAAGTTACAACCACGACCACGTAAGGTTTGAATCTGATATTGTGAATGGATACAAATGCAAGCAAGTTGATGCTCGTTTGCACAACAATGAGATGAATCGGGTATCGTACTTGTACTTACAGGACGTCACAGCTGACGTTGGTCAGTATAACCGATTGGTGTTGACATATGTCAGCTAGAATTTGCACTATGACTTTAATTTGGAAGGCATTCCAAATATTTAATTCCCCTACCAGCGACATATTATACGACAAATCAAATGGATTTTAGTTTGTTTGCAATAACCATGCGACACATATGAAGTGCTAAGGAATCCAAAAAGCTAATAATCAGAATGAAAGGGGACGAATCAGTCGCCATGGGTCAAAGTCTTTTGCATTTATGGACCTTGTAAATCTTGCCAATGGGCGTTCAACTCTCTTAATTGCTTTCATCATGTGTAGGAATTTACTGGAACACATACCAAGGCATACCGAGTGTGCAAGGTAGTGCCTCAATCTGCCACATAAAGGACAGGTACCAAAAACACACTATATACAGATAGTGACCTCGAAACGCGATTACCCGCCACTTACACGTCAAATGGAATAGCCAACATAACACGAAGCTTATTGCATAACTTCGCTTTTCTCAAGGGATTTTATGCCGATCTGGACATTGAATATTGATGAAATCTCTTGTATACGAAGAGGGCATCGGTTTATTAAGAGTCCGTTTAATTAAGGTTGAAGAAAATCGGATGATGCGTCATTTAATGTCTCACCCTCTTGGGAAATATATAATAAAATACTCTGATCAAGCATCAAATATATGGACCCAATGCATATGCAAAATGATAACTTATGACCATGGGCATCTCAGATAAGTCAAGTGTCTACAATTGTTGTAACCTGCCTTCCAAAAATTAACTGTCCGCTCTTACACAGCATACACAGTGACGTTACTCAGTTAATTTCTTTATGATTATCTCTACAATTATAAGTGAATTTGTTTCATCATAAATTCTACATTCAAAACAGCAATATACGTACGGCTTTATGCCTGCCCCTTTCCCCCACCCCCCATCCCCTTTTAATGACCATATTTCTTATAGCCTCACAATCGATAAAGACGTGCCTACTCGCAGCTCTGCGAAGGCCGTTAATTGCAAAGTTATCTACACACAACTATTAATCAATATTGGCATCACATTTTGTCCTCATTCTTTTCCTTTGTCATTTCAAATGATTAATCTGTAACATAATACTGCAATCATATTCCAAGTGCCCAATCATTGATCAAAAATAATATTTACGCTTTGTAGAATGATTTTCAGTCCTGGGAAATGGTGCTGCAGAGGGAAAGACTCCATACTAACGTCATGCTTACGAGTAGGAAATATTCAGTGGGTCACACGAAAATAAAGTATCGAGCATGTGTCTTTCTCTTATTGTTTTACGTTTGACTAGCTTTCCAGTTTAGATATCGATGCACATAATAATGCCTTGTGATCACCACCTTAGTACTGGTCTATATTGCATACCTGTTTATTTTGATATCCGACAAAGACAACATAACCTTACCATTAAGGGAATTCTTCTGTCTGTGTGTCTCCTAAACAGAATAAACACATACTGGATCGATAGGCTGGGTGGAAAATAAAGTTGTTGATAATATACTCTGCTTTTGGCAATTATTTAACTACACGTCGGCCCCTATGCATTGGTATATGATCGCAAAATTGAGAGAATTGTCTCTATTACCTGAACTCATGATAACTAAAGTGATCCCAATAAACGTCCACTAGCATCATATGTATGTCCTAGTCTGCAAGATCTAGCACCGATGTATTAATTCATATTCAGGACATGCTATCAAAAAATGCATCAAAACACATGGCAGACTATTCATTGGCATTTCACAACGTCTAACCACAGATGTTTATTGACATACTTGGTTGTCAACGTATTGAACCCTTTAGTAGTACATACATACAGCCACAAAGTCTGTCTTCATCAATATATGTGTGGTTGTAATCCGTTGAAGAGGGGCAGAAAAAAAGCACGTGAAGCATTTACACGATGTGGCAGTGATGGGTAGAAACGACAATTTCCCACGAAGACGAAGAATAATTACTGTTATACGAACACAAGGCGTCTAGACTAGGATATTATGATTAGAGTGTAGTAACGGAGGCATTGACACATATCTTCATAGGCGGTTATTAATGTAATGTTTACCGCAAAGGATAAATGAGTATCGTAGGTGCTGAGTGCAATTACCAACTGCATGTTATATGATGGTAAGCCAGCCAGGAAAGACCGACGGTAATTATTAAGTATGCGAATCGTGACCATTACATTAAGTGATTGCCCGTTCATGAGTCAGTTTATACCTGTCAACCTGAACACAGATAACTTATCGATGGTAAAGATGACTGAAACACTATGAATATCTAGCAGTGCACATAGTCATACCAAAAACGCCGGCCAACAAAAACATTAAAAGGCCAACACTTGAAGGTTAAGCAAAATGCATACCACAATTTATAATATAACACATTGCCACCCAACACCAACAGTGACCATACATTATTGTTCTCTGCGAGATGATCCACCTTCATCGTAGTCACCCTTCATCGCTCTGAAAATATTGTAACATCTCCTAGGACTGGTTTTTATTATAAAAGCACGTACAATTGATGCATCAAAATATGCATTTAGATTTGTTAAATCCGTTAGTGTATAAGGTAGTTATGGTGTGTAAAAGTGGTGTGAATGATGACAACATAATTATTTAACTGTGGAATTAGGTAAATAAAGTGCATAAGGAGATAAAACTAAGCTTAGATAATTGAGCCACTTCTTAACCGATACCATCTACGCAGGAAATGCACATTCGTAAACCAACTGTCCCTGCGTATCATCTAGGAGGGTATTCCTTTAATACACGGCCTGCCCCTGTGTATCATCTAATGAGCGTAACTATCCATTGCTATTGGTTCTCTCTCACTCCTTCAATAGAAGGGATAGACACATAGTGAATACTTTTTACGCTTCGCAACTATATCTTTGTGGTTGCTTTGCTGATTGTATAGCAATAAATAGGGCATATATTATCTTGCTTATGTCAGTTTTATAGGCCTTGCAAAATAACTCCATTAGTTAACTCGTGGTTGCATTCGGTTGACTTATTCATTTGGGCTAGGGGCCCATGGTATTGTGTCCAAGGTGTATGTATTGTACGCATCAGCCCCTTATCAATCCAAGGCGTAACATGAACTATGCATTTCGGTTGCAGAACAAAAGTTGTTGGGGCAACTTGACGCGCATCAACCTGTATATATAAACACAACACAGTGATAACTTCCTAATGAACCGTTTTCAAAACAAGATAACTGACGTTAGAAAAACACTGACACTTTTACCACAAACATGTTTCTTATCTTGAGATGAATGCTCTCTGATAACAACTGCGCCATTCCGTGTATGCTTTAGGACAAGGCCATTACAAAGTTGAAATATGTGAAGCTTCTGTGGAGGCATTCCATACTCGACCACATAATGTTGGCAGTCATAGATTGTAAATTGTTGTACACGGATATATGGAGTAAGCGGAGTGGAAATCCTATTTAACTAAAACTGTATCTTATCCCACTTAGCCGAAAGTAGCGGTATATATAAAGACATGAATATCTCTCTAACGACTCCCTTTTTGAATCTCAATAGGTTATAATATATATAGCATTGCCTTCGTTTGCGGTATCACAAGCTATGTCAGATATCTACTTCACCCACGTGTTGGGGGCCTACATCAATTTGTTGTGGTGCTAACCTGCCTAGCAGCAGCTCACACTATGCATGTAACTAAACTTAGACATGAAATATGATTGCTCGTCATTCAAATCGTCTAGATTAGGATTGCCACAGGACACTTGTCGAATTGTGCGGTTTCCTATTGAAACATTAATATTTGGTATGAAGATGTGTTGCCTTGGTTCATCGACTATTATATACATAACGAAACTTTAGCGCAGGGTTCCATGCTCAACCAAAATGGGTACCTCGTTGTCTTCGGGGCTAATAACCAATTGATCATATGACCCCGTAAACCCTTGTTATTGACCTTTCATAATAATACATCGGGTCGCGGACTGACCGCAGAAGGAAATACGTACCTCAAAGTACGTACTTCGTTCCTGGTACGGCGCACCTCGATTGAGGTACACATGACAGTCGTGCCACCGGCTGTTTTGCATTTTATAACATCATTTTCTGAAATGTGACTGGCTTTAATTATGCAAATACATTATGGCCTACATTTCGAACCAAATCTGTTGTTGTGAGCGATATCGGGCATTCACTAGACGAGTTTTTACTTCCGTTATTCCACAGTGACTGCAAGTTTTTCTGCGTTCATGGTTAAAATGTTGTACACACATCAACATGGCAGAGGTATGGTCTATGTTTTCTCATTTACAAGTGTTTGTGTTGTGCACTTTTACATCGATTATAATATTTAATGTTATGTATTTGACTAGACAGTGTCTAAGTTACTTTATTTTTTTCCAGAATTGAACAACTGTTGGCCATGCTATTTTTAAAAAGGTGTGATTCTGAAAGCCTTCATTCACAATGGGGATGTTTGGAAACTGGAAACCTGAAATCAAAAGTTCTAAGAGGTGTCAAAGAAAAACTGTTGTATTTGGTTGGAAAAAAAAGAATCTGTCCATTACAGTCTTCAGAACTGATTTAGTTTGTCGTTGGAAAGTCCACCAATGGCTTACCATCTTCAGTAAGCCTTTGATGGGAGCTAATGCTCTGCCTGTGATGGATGTACCAGGTCTCGTCAGCACAATAAACCGATCTTTGATTATTCTTGTCTACATTCTCAACCAGAATTTTGCCACCACACCGCAGAATAAGACTGCATATTGTCCTCTTCCTCTCAGTTCTGCTTTTGCGGCGTTCGGTACCATCAGATGTGTATGCAATAAAAAAATTACTTGTGTGGTGTTTACACTTTGAAACCCTGAAAGTTTAAAACAGTGTTTTCAATATATTCCACTCCAAACAACAGAGACGCAGAGAGAATATTTTATTCTTGATTCCATTCTCATGAAATATGGATCTGGATGATATATTGTTAAGGGCATATGATTTGGCCGATAAAAACTCAATTATTACTAGCATGTAGGATAAACACTATCATGTAGTTTAAAGATGAGTAAAATTCTTATGACCACTCTCCACATTGCTATGGAAGTCATTGTAATTAAGCATAGTAAATTTCAATACAACCTGATTGGTGACCCCGTGATTTTGTGTATAATCCATTCCATATCTATAAAACCTTAAGGATGCTAAAATGATAATGTTCATGACATATGTAATGATGCCCGTTTCAAACTGTAGAGCCTTAAATAATAACCTGACATTTAATTAAAAAAAGAACGAAACTTTTCAAAAACTCGAACAAACCAGGCCAACAAAAGTATGAAAACTTACTGTTGTGGTGTTTTTGGTGGCATTCTGCCTAATATCAAACAACTGGTTGCTTTGTAACTCTATCTGAGAAGAGCATTCATTTTTTAAACAACTGAACACGTATATGAACACTCAATCAGACCCGGGTGGACAACCCTGTGTTGTGACCCGCATCTTTTGGAGACATTTTCCGGGAAGTACTGGGTTGCCCCCCAGGACATTCGTGTCAACTCCGTCATGGCACCGTACACATCCGTGTCGACTCCGTGTTACCCCCGTATTTGTCAATTATGTAATCAGATCCGTGTTAGTTCCGGTAATGTAGCACGGATGCTCCTGGGTCGCCTGGGGATTGATCCGACAGTTGATTAATGCTCGTGCTAATCGCTAACGGCTGATATTGTTTGCTCTCTGTGAAGGTTGCTCGACGCATTTGATTATACAGGCATATGGTTGTGCAAGGCACAATATCTATTACAAATAAACATGGATCAACGTAATCAGCATTAAAACATAACGCGCAATTATCGTTCTGATATTTATCATAGCGATAAATCAACTATGTTGCTCTTGACATAGAGGTCCCTTCAGCTTTATAACGACTATACGTCCTGATGTATTAAGGATTCAAGAATACCAGCGGCCCCCTATATAAATTTATATATATGTATATATATATATTTATATATATATATATATATATATATATATATATATATAGATATATATATATAGATATATATATATATCTATATATATATATATATATATATATTATATATATATATATATATATATATATCTATATATATATATATATATATATATATATATATATATGTATGTATAATAGGATCGGGTCGGTGAGCCCTTGCCGGGATGGTTTGCCCCGGGTCCGATCCCCCCTGAGACAATACGCCACCAGCATGATACGCCCTCGTCAATTGTTCTTCCACACTATGTACAATTGCATATTGAATAATTCTAGCTTTTCTCTTTCATCCAGTGTTCTCGTGTTGAACACCTTCAGGCCATTCCTGACATCGGCAATACATTATCCAGGAATAACTGTATTTCACAATCGTATTGCATTTTTGAAAGTTTGTATATTAGTAAAATATGATACAGGATACCACACAATCATTATATTCTGAGTATCGCAGAAAGGCCCTACGCCGACCTTTAGGATATCTATAGAGGTCTGCATTTATTGTTAACCAAGCATGTGAATTATCAACTGCAAATCGATGTCTAATAAACTTTGGATACCACATTATTTATTACCATAACTGTGCACATCTTCCGCCACTATCGCTCAAAACTCACGCAACAATGATTAAGCTCACGCATGGATTAATCTGTCATTATGATGCACACAACATAGCCGAAGGCAAACCCGCAAGTCAGCCATAGTGGTTAAACATGCTTACGCCCGACGACATATTAATTTCCCGAACATGTAGAGAATCCTTAATTAGAGTTAATTATTTTACTAATGATTAAAAATATATGATGCAAGGGAGTATGTGGGGTGGGCTGGGCGTGGGATGAAAAATAAGTCATCAACGCAACGGGAATGTCCGTATAGTGTGTGCTTTACTGTAAATCAATTGATCCATTCGACATATATATGGGGGATCAATGCCTTCTCCGTCTCACATATCGATTGATGGACGCGGTCGACCAACAACTCATTGTTGTGGCGACCATACACAGTAAATTGAATTGAATCAGTTTGTTTATGAAGCCAGACATTAGGCTGCTTAGACCGTATCATAACACATGTGCGTGCAATGTCACTGTAATGGTAGCTGTCTGATAAGCACAATCATTCTCGTTCATCATCTTTGCTACATCATATTGTTGTTGAATGTGCTATAGGATATATATTTTATATTCTCACACACCCTGGCACATCTCACCCTTCCAAAAGTGGTTTACAGAGTACCACTTCACAAGCATAATTTTTCGTCCATCCTAGGGTTCCATAATCTACCTGGTATTACATGTTGCACGTATAGGTAAGATGACAATCGACAGCTTAGGGTTCCATAATCTACCTGGTATTATATGTCGCTTGTATAGGTATGTTGACAATGGACAGTTTGGGGTTGCATAATCTATTTCGCAGTGGCACATAGTGTGAATTCTCCACATTAACGAGCGAATATTGTATCCAATGCAGTGAGTGAGTTAATGAGTGAGTGAGTAAAGTGATTAACGGCATACCAACACTAATGTTATATATGGCGCCTTGACAGGTAACAAGATAAGTGTGACATGATAAATTTGCCACCCTATAGGATAAATGAGAAAAAAGACAACAAACAAATGACCGACGGTAAAAGGATATAAATTCAAACGATTATCCTATGGCAAGTCACCACCAGCCGATTGACTGGACCAGGCCATCTCAGCCTCTCGTCTAGTCGAAATCTTGGCCAAAGTGGTGTGTCAAAGCTATGTCTCTCGCAAGGAAAACTATTCTCAAAACGATGGATCCCATTACCCACTGGCACAAGTCGCAACCCTAGGCCAACATGTTGCCTCCTATTTTTTGCTTGTAATGAACTGCGGAATGATACATTTGACCTATACTACCCCCGGACCTACAGGGGATTGCTACCGTTGCACTAAGTATTGGCACAGACAGTAATGGACACTTTGGGTAGCTACATGACCAGTATTGTTATACCACAAAAGCTAACATCGATGTTTCTTGAATCGTACCGTGGCATATTTTCTTTAGGAACACGACGGCGGGGCTACAGCGAGGATAAACAGCACTTCAGCCAATCGTTTCACCCACAATGAAAGAGGAGGTCGCCGCCTAGAGGATGTTACTCGCTCCCACAAGCTTCTCCGAAGCGTCAACATCTAACCTCCTCCTTAATGGAAATTTTCGGCGCAAATCTTTAAAATAGGGAAAGTAATTGGCGTAAAGACCGGTAGCCTTGTGTACAAGTGAAAGCATGCCAGTCTGGTGAGCATTTCCATTGCGACTCAGGAGAGCTTTGTAGATAAGAGGCTCTTCAAAGGCCATAAACTCAACAATGGCCACCAATTCATCATGCGCTCCAGTGTTTCAGGCTGTCAAGCCTTTGTAAACTTTGTGTGAATAATAAAAACACAATTGTCTTACGTTGATTAATACTTAAAGTTCATCAGGAGACCAAAAAAGCTTAAACATTGATCATTTTCTTAACAGGTGCTATCTACGTAGATAATGCACATTCCTACCCGAGATCCGTCTCCCGAATTCTAACTCCTCGTTGTCTTGTTGGCCCCTATCTTTTTATGGTTATCATTTGAGCCCATATCTCAACACATCACTTAGAGTGACATTTTGATGTTTGTGTGAAAGATACATGTGTACTGACTCACCTCTTTTAAACTTCTGGGAACTATCTAATCGACTTCCTCGGTCACGATTCACATACACAATACGCACCTTCGGTCCTTCCTGGCCGGCTTATCATTTTTAAACATGCATTTGGTAATAGCGCGCAGCATCGAAGGTACTCATTTTATCCTTTTCGTTCTTTTTCCGATGCTTTGCTGTAAACGTGTTATAACCAGCAATATATCTGTATATGGCTAGGAACTTTGAATATCAAGCCATTTTGTAATCAGAAGATGACGCTATAGACGCTCGTTTAAGTACATATGACTAAGTCCGGCATATATTACATTAATGACGGCTGTAAATTCAGCCTATGAAGATATGTGTCAATGTCGCCATTACATTTCCAACTACACCCTAACCATATTATTCTTGTCTGTGTTTGTATAACAGGTTTTATTCTTCGCCTTCATGGGTAGTATGGGTCGTATTTACCAATCACTGCGACATCGTGTTACTGCTTCACATTCTTTATTACTGCCCCATCTCAACGGATTACAACCCCATATATATTGATTAGGACAGATTTTGTGGCTGTATTCATGTACTACTAAGGGATCCAATATGTTCAAACATCAATGTGTGTTAATATCAGTGGTTAAACGATGTGAAATGCCAATGGATAGTCTGCCGTATGATTCGATGCGGTTTGTGACAGCAAGTACAGAATACGGATTAATACCTCGTCGCTAGATCTCTTTACCTTTGCAGACGAAGACATTCATATGATACTGGTGGACATTTATAGGTATCACTTTATTTGGGTCATCTATTGTTCATTTAATAGTGAAAATTCTCTCAACTGCTTTGTTTTCGAGAAATCATATACCAATGCATAGGGGCGAACGTATATTTAAAAAATTGCTAATAAGAGAGTTTATGGTGGGCTTTTGTTGTATTCAGACGACGGCTCAGTAATTATGATTGCATTACATATAAAACAGAAGTTTACTGCTTCCATTCCCTCAGGTTGATCACAGTTATCGATTGCCCCATGTGCTCACCATGTGAGAACCTCCGCTCCTCATTAAATTGCATTTTTGTACGGCGCTGAAATGTCGAGAATGGAATTTGTTTCGAAAGTTCAATACAAGCTCCCACGTGTAGATTTATATCTATTAAAGGTCACTAATTCGATGTGGCGGATGTAAGCCAAAATTAGAAAGCACTGGACGTTTGCAGTTCCCTCGGGAGTAATGCGAGATGCCGCTAATGTGGGTAGCTACCGAACGCTAGCAGCAGTTCCTCCAGATTCATTACGCACACAAACGATAAATCGGGTTAGCTCTTGTCTGTCGCCGCCAATTGTTCTTTCAATAGCAGCAAACCTAAAGCATTGTAACAGCAAAGGGAACAACAAAAATGAAATAGTATTACAAAGTATTTCTTTCAACTGGTAGAGTAGATCTCAACGGGACGAATGGGAGTGATTTCGATGCGTTCTCGGCTCCACCCAAATGCCGAAGCTGACGGACTTCAACATCAAGGGAGTCATGTTTTGTTTATAAATGATTGTTTGACTTGGTACTCTGGGAGGTGGGCATATAAACTAATGCTGTGTTTGCTTCACATATGAATTATTCGTTAACGCACATGCAATGACCTTTGCATTGTCTCACCCGTGGGAGTTATTCAGATAATGAAACTGTCATTACAGTAGGTAAGTGGTGTCACTGTTTTTGGTGCCAACTTTATATAGATCCTTCTAATAGTAAAACGACCTATCGCGATCGTCAACTCATTCGGATGCTTCCTTGTGCACCTTTATGTCTTTGCCATTAGAGATCAACCACAACGTAACTGTTGAGCATAAACTTTCACAAACACTGACTCGATTCCTTTATAGCCAAGTCATACTACATCTGTCTAGTCCCATAAACAGTGGGCAATGCTATCATTTAGACAAGGCCATTCAGTCTGTTTTGCCTATTGATCCCGAAATGTATATTCATACAAACTCGAGTTCATCGCACGATATGCTATTTTGAGGAAATTGGTTGCTCAGTTAGCCGCAAGAGAATACACTCAATAGTCATGTCCAAAATGAATCAAATTATGTACTTCGCTCTAAATACTAACTGCATTACAATCAGAATTTGTAGTGGGATGGGGTAGTGATGACAGTTTTTTCAGCTTTTCATCATGGGTGGTAAGATATTAATATTTTGAATATCAAACCCATGCAGACTCGATTAATCATCGTATTTACGTAAGAGGAGGAAATGTGCTATATCGTGCTTCTCAGTATACCCGACTTCCACATGACGTCATACAGTGCTTCTGCGATGCCAAATATCAATAAATAGCGTAAAATATAGATCATCTACAACCGCCGTCAGATAACCAGGACATAACATAAACAGGAAGCGAGTTGTACCTATTCCTACGACTAAAACATCCTTTTACTCGTATTATGATATGGAATAACTTGAAAGTTTTGATAGACGCACACAAATATCTACCATTATTCTACTCAATCAACAGAAATACGAGCAGTAAAAAAAATGCTAAGAAACGGATGATTAAAATAAAGAAATAATCAAAACCAAATGAATCTGCTCGAAACATTCAGTTCATGTGTTAACGTTTTCGTGAATGGCAGTGCAACTAATGGATAGGTCCTGCTAGGCAAGTGGGAGAATGGCTATCTTTGTCTGGACTAATGTGGTAGTTGGTGTACACCTTATGTATGTTACTGACTGAAATGCAGACAGAAGATCAGACAACCACGCGACAGAATGCCTTGATGAGAAATAGACAAATCAGTGGTATGCGGACAGAGTATATTCCTTTAATATGGCGAATCATCATAAACGTATGGATTTTTGTCCTTTAACGTATATTTGTTTCAGCGTGGAAAGTCCTTTATACAATTTAATCGAAGTATAGATTAGTAGATAATGCAAATGTATTTCAAGACATACGTAATCTGGACAATGTAATAAACAAATATGAATGGTGGGTTATTTGTGATGATGGCATGTGAGCATGATATTACTTCATGCGAATGTTATATTCATTCACAGTCGGTCGGTACTTGCACAATTAACGCACGTCGATGTCTGTCGCACGGGTTTTCAGCGCAAATACATTGTGCTACGTCAGTTTAGACCGATAGTGCTGACAGATGAATAATGACTTCGGACGAAATAAAAAAGAACTTACAGGTAACAAATCGAGGAACATTTAATGGAATGCTGCCAACCAACAAGCCATCAACAAACTTATAGAGTGTCGGAATTGATATGTGCTGATATGAGCATCTTAATGCATACGATTGCAATTACAATTATTGCGATGCTAGCAAGCGTTCTGATCGTAGAACACGCATTTTATAATTGTAGATAACCCTGATGCTTTATCGGAGTATTTGTCACTAATTTAAATTCCATAGCTCTCAACACAAAGACAATCAATAACATTAGTGATGAAGCATAGAGCACAATCATACAGCTGTCACAGTGTGAGCGCAATAGTTTTGAGATGCGGTTTACGTGTGTAGGAATTGCACAATTTGCCTAACGCATTGTTTCATAAGAACTGTCAGTGTTCCACTTCAGTTGTTACGTATCCGATTTCCTCAGATCAAAAACGCGCATGGGCGCCTGTGTGTACGCAAGATTTTATCGTTTTGAATATATTCAGTTTAAAACGGCAAGTTTGCTGAATCTTTGAATATTCAAAGTTCAGCAACTATCAGCATAATATGTGTGAACAATAAAGAAGATCTTATAGTGTAGAAACAACCAAAACAGGTTGCTTTGCAAGAATCTGTGCGTTGCCAGTACTGATATCCATTGCTGAATCAGTAAACATGATATACAGAGCTTCGATGTTGATACCTCAATCTATAATTGTATTACAAGCTCCACCGATCAAATTAATACACTTGAATGGAAGAAAGCTGACTTTCAAAATATCTCCATGACATAACCTATGCACGCCCTGTGGTTAGGTGATAACGATTCTATGGATCTCATTAAAAACAGCTACGTATTATAATAGCTATTAACATCGGTACTTCATAGATAATCTGATTGTGGATCTCTTCATGCATCACATCGGGACCGTACAATAGCGTGTCGTTTACTCTACATCGTGATTGTTCATCTCTGTAGTACCACATAAGGTAAATACTTTAAAACAATTGTTTAAGCATCTTTACCTGGAGCCAACCTGTCTAGAATACTAATGATATGCTTCTTTGCATGAAAGTAAAAATAAACACTGCTGTAGCGAGTTTGTTTGTGTTCTGTCCGGCGCGCGATGACGTCACAATAATTTCTTCATGCTTATCACGCTCATCATTCCTTGGCACGTTCTTAACGATTTGGAAAGCATAGTTTGGATATAGAACGCTTCCTTTGACGGTAAATTTGTATCAATGTCAGCGCCGGCAATTGGCAATTAATCTCTTAAATGTGCAGGTTTATTCTTTTACGTATCTTTGTTTGTCAAGGCAAAGGCTAATTTCATAAGATTGTTCGGCGCATGCGTAACGGCTTGCGCGCGTTCCATTTTTAGATTCCATATTGGTAGAGATTTCATCGCAGAGTCATTGATTATGACGCTTTACCGACTCTAGTAGGAAAAGCATGCTTTGTGCACTGGTAGTCCTACCAGGAACGTTGCTAAGGAAGTTGTGTGGTTGCGATTTGTTCTTGATTTCAAATCTACCACATGTCGTTATTGTTGTGACGAGATGAGTTTTTGGTTTGATGATGTATCTATTGAAATGTAAATTTAAACAAATGTAGCCTTTCTCAAAACAATGTGACAATTGCTATTGTTGACATCATAAAATGATGTATATTGCAAAGATGAAAGCTACTAAGTTACTGGAATTCTAGGAGTTTTTTAATTGGGTGACAAATCTAAAAGCGTACATTATCTTATCTGACCTACCTAAATATCCAAGTGTCCTAAGATATCACAATGCAAATGTTGTTGGATGAAGATGAGCCAGGTACGAAATTATTACCTTGTATTGTTATTATACACAAATACGCAGCACAATAACCAGGATCTTGATTCTTTGTACTAGGGAGGACCCCGGCAGCCGCCGGGAGAGCCCGGCCACAACACAGACACATGCATGAGTCTTCATGTTACAGCGCAGAACACCCTGGGTTGCTACTCCGGGGTCTTACAGGGACAACTCCGGAAATGTGAGACAGGTGTGTTAGGGAATTGTCAAAAAAAAATTGTGTTATCAATAAGCTGGTGTTAAATGGATTCCTTACATTGGGAATGAATACAGTTTGCTCTAACATCTCTTTGAATGTTTTGGTAACGAAGACTTCTTACAGTGACTGGTTGGTCTGATAGCTATGCTGCTTGTAGCCTAATGCTTGAAAAGGATCTGCCTCAGCCGTCGTTGCTATCAAATAACAAGCAATCCCTGGCTGCTTATTGCATTGCGAAATATAACTCTCCTTCCTTGGCTCAAAGTGATGCAATAAGTATAATTGATTTTCTTTATACAGCTGTTAAAGATGTGAACAAGCAAATACTTAAATACAACAATTACAAGCCTGAAATAAATTGCTTGGCATTCTCATTAGGTCGGTGTCTCATCGAACCAATCCATTCCAGTAAACTTCTGTTGATAATTTCAAAGCAATCAAGCAGCTGAGCAACATCATGTTTATAAACCATACACAATATGCGCCTCATTCCTAAATGGTCTCAAATGAAATGGACGAGTCGAATTGCATTAACAAGATTCGTTCCAAATATGCAGTTGTCGCTGAAAGAGCGTCCATTGTAGCTTATATCAAGTTAGTGTGAATGCATAAACCTTGCCAAAGTATGTGCGGTTTACGCATCATGCAAGAAATAAGATGATGAGACAACCGTAGCACATTCATGGTTTGTCAATATGTACTGATGAAGTACGCGGTGGATATAAAAGGGTGCCTTTAGGAATTATTATTATTATTCGCTGAATGGACCTCAAGTTAGCATATGACGAGTGGCATTTGATTGCAACCAGCCGCATGTTCGCTCAAGACACGTGCAGCGTGGCTAACTGTCCCTTTTATTACCATCACTCGCAGATATGAATCTTTGCTGAATGCTTGAGTAAGGGTGAACGGAAAAATTGATCCCAACAAATGGGGGGGGGGGGGGGGGTAAATTGAACAAATGATTTGCGACTGCTAGAATGGCGAAGTCGAATTGAATACAACAACATTGTTATAACGGTTGTTAGCTTCATGAGGAAAGTAACGAAAATATAATGAACGAACGTGACAAGTGGCTGCATCTATTCCACGTCCTCGTATTTCCCCATCTCACACACGTGACCGTTCGATAACGAATACTTGTACAATTGTCGTAATTATTCACGAAACACCTTTGCATAAAGCAACAAACTAGCGGTACATGTAGTTCGTGCCCTCTCCTGGGGCACAATAGTGATGGATGCCCTTGTGCTCGTTTTCTCGGTATGGTACTGACTGTTCTAATAGCAATCGCCTGGTTGGAGGAAGCAGTATGCTTGAACATATCTTAAAGTAGTACGTGGGTAAAGCACAAACTGAAGGGCGAGATGTCTTGGAGGGATGGGAAAAATGAGATATTGTATCGATACTTTTATATCGCATTCAACAATGAGAGAATGAGGCGACGCTTATGAACGAGAATGATTATGTTAATTAGACAGCTCAATTGGAGGTGATTATATGGATTACGATAATTAAAGTAATGTTACAGCAATGGGCTTGTTAATTTCCTTCACTTATATAATATGCGACATATTCATTCTTTAAAACATGGTGAAGTAAATCGCCAAATTGGAAGGTAATCAATCGCTCTGCTTATTTTTTTTTTGCAATTAGTACCAAACAATTAACGTTGATGATCGATTCGTAGCATATGCTAACGAACTATGTCTTCAAGGTCGTGTGTCCTATCAATTTTTTTTACTTTTTACTGCGTTCCGTTGCAATGTAGCTCTAGTTCTAGCTGCATAGTTGATAAATATGACATGACATATTTCGTGCAAAAAACGATCTTATTTTTTTTTTGCAATTAGTACCAAACAATTAACGTTGATGATCGATTCGTAGCATATGCTAACGAACTATGTCTTCAAGGTCGTGTGTCCTATCAATTTTTTTTACTTTTTACTGCGTTCCGTTGCAATGTAGCTCTAGTTCTAGCTGCATAGTTGATAAATATGACATGACATATTTCGTGCAAAAAACGATCTACTTTTTCTCATTGGTGCCACTAGGCAGGCTAATGTGTTGTGCCTGTGGTATCAGTTCCAGCATGCAGTGTTATACCATATTGAGTAACTGCGGAACGGTATATTATATAGTGGTTAATATTATCAGCGTCAATCCATAAATTCCACTAATCCGATGCTGCAACGCCTTCTCTGTAATCAACCGATCAACCTTTGCATCCTTCAATGGCAACACAAGTTATGGCCCAAATATTAAAGGAAAGATAACAGTCTTGTCCATATTGTAAAAATCGATATTGCAGTATTAAACTTACAGCATGGCAATAGAAGTAACTATGCAGAATGTTGGGAATGAATTTTAATTCAGAGGTTTGGGGAAATCGTTTTGTTCATGTAGACATGAGTGTTTGCCAAAATAGGAACATTCCGTAACTGCTATAAATATTTGTTTTATGCCATTCCATATTCCATGCATTTGAAATATAGGCAGAGATCTTTCGACAACCTTATGAACTACATCTTGTAAAAATACATGCGTTTAGAAAATGTACTATTTTAATGGGGAAATCGTCATAAAATGTATGAACCTCACGTGGGCTGATTAAGCTAGATACCATATCTTTAATTCGACAATATTACGAAACCCCATAAGATCACCCAGCCATAAATGTTGATAAAGATAAGCAGTTCAAACATGCGGAATGTTATTATTAGGCTATTAGTATTCATTGTGCGCAGAATCAATGCATCCCCTCAAGATATCATTAGCATTTTGGGAGGAGTGAACATATAAATGATACTAGTAAGTATTAGTAACTCACTCATTTCACTTTATCAGGATCATGTTGAGTTCCGTGTTTTCGGTTTGACAAAAATAAGGAATCACAAAAGTTATAACCACGTAAATATGTTGACGATAAGCGTTTAAAATATACTTGATGTCATTTTGAGGCGTTTAGTATACAGTGTGCACGGAATAACGATCAATGCATCGCTGCAAGTTCTCATTAGCATAGTGAAAGGAGTGGACATATAAATGATACAAGTAGGTATTTGTAACTCACTCGGTTCACTTTATTTGGGTCATTTTGAGTTCTGTATATATGAATGTGTTTTGTACACCACTGATACGTTTTGCACTACTTACTTTGTTTGATCGCTTGGCACAGAGAGAAGGGGATAGTGCGAGATAAGATGATGCTTGGTACTGGATACCTTAATTATCTTCCACGTAGAACATGCAGGAATTACACAAATGCATGCTCACGTGAGCTGCCAATATGTTGTGTCAAACGCAAATGAGCTCCTATACATCGGAAACAAAACGAATACGAAAAGATAATAGGTAATACAGGTGCACGTTAATTGAATTAAACGCTGTGAATTAATTAATTATTTGAATAGATTCAAAATCATTTTGTATCATTTAAAAGCTGTAATTTGGTCCAATATTTCCAATAAAGCCAAGGATTTTATGTGGATCAATTTCTTTGAGCAATTCGTAAGGGTTTTAAACAGAAAAGGAGCGATTTCTGAAAAGAACTGCGTTGGGTAAATATTCTAAATATATCCTTGACTCTGTGCTTTAGCAAACATGTACCCCCTTTTCTCTGGTCCTGGACTTGACGATGCGCAGGTTGTCGGCATCAATAAGTTCCATCACTTGCAGGGTTCAAGTGGGTTGATCCGTCAACGCAAGGGCCTAGTAAGTGCACATGTTGTCGCCTAAATGTGAAGGGGAATAAGAACAGGTCTCGTTCGGAAGTATACTAGGGCAGATTAGACGGACCTCATGTACTCTTCAATAGTGATTTCAACTGTTTGGCAATGACTGTTATTTGCAATTTGTGTGTTGATTAGTACTATTGAATGAAACATGCTTAATAATCTTCTATGCAGTATAAAAAGCTTAACACGATTGATTGCATTGGGTCTAACCTCACTGTTTTCATCATTCGATCAACGTTAACCGTTATATTCGCGAGTATTTTTAGTAGTTACCGAGGTTTTTTTGCCCCATGAACCAAATTGAATGGCGGGCGTACCCAAAAACATGATTATCAATTTTCCTGAAACTTCAGGCCACAGCCAACTGGAAGATTCAGATGGGAAGAAATCATACCGAGGAGGCTGATATCACATGTGCATGTTATAGTCTTAGAGGGACGAGGTAGCGGCGAGTGAAGCCTGACCTCGGGTGTGCGACAGGGATATTCTGCTACAACGCGTTGACACTCTATCACCATGGTGACTTTAGTGTTGTTATTGTTTGGAGACATATAGAGCACGTGCATAAAGGCAATGATTCAATTTCATAGAACGCTTAGTGACATCAGTTGCCTCTTTTCACATACGGAGAACCTCACCTTATGAATGGTGGTGCGCCTCTTGACGCCACGCATGTGGAGTGGTGCTCTTATCATGCAGCTTCCCTCCCCTATCGAACGCGTCTTTACTCAACCGTTCCAATTGACGTTGTTTGATGACGTCACGCTGTCCAAGCTATGTTGGCAACTAGCCGTATAACAATGCATGCTTTATTATACTGACATATACCGTGCACACTGTCTCTACAAACCTATTATGGCTATAATGAAGCATATAGGATATTTTGGCAATAGGATTCAGGACAAGGAATGATTTCGTGATTGGATAGATGCGTTATGATTATTTTATCCCTTTAGCGTTAATGTACATCTGGACGGTTTGATTGCAATGCCGCACATTCAAATCAACGCTTTATAATACACAATACTTAACCGCGGGTGTTGCGTTTCATATGTCACAACCCTAACTAACACGGTGGGCTGTACTGGAACAAGTAAAATTATCGGCGTTAATGTGGTTGGATTGGACTAGTGTCAGTGGTATTCAGCATCGTATTCTGTAATACTTTGGATGGGTACGACCACGTTTCACTAAGGAACGGACGGTGTAGTCTGTTGGTGGTGTCTATTTAGACTCGTGTTGTCATGCCTCCGCATATGTTGTGTCCAGTAACATGATATCAATAATTATCGTTCGTTCAGTTTAATATATGTACAAACCTGACAGATGTGAGGAAGGGATTTAGATTTTTTTTAAATTTGTAATGACCTTCACAGATGCTTGACAAAGTTCAGCTATTGCAACAGTTGCTGTCGGGAAGCATTTCAAGACAATAAACATGGCTTTGATGAAAGCTTCCGTCGTTAATTAAGGTCATTGATAACGCGACACCAAGAAGCTCACTGTGTTCTGAATCTAACGTATCTATATGCGGAAAACGTCCTTGTGCTAGGTTCTGTTAACTCACAATACATACCACACCAAGAGATGAATCGATGTGACCAAGTGATGCATTGACTCAGCACTTCTGTGACAGTGCAATTTGGGCTTGCTGAATGGTCTACGATAACACATCCGTGGCACCATTAGCGGCTAGCAGATAGTATGTAAACTGAGGCCCACTTAGTATGCGCGATAGTTACGAGTGCGATCTCTGTTGTTAGTCGCATTGAGGAGTTTGATTATGATGTTTGTGTTATAACAGGGCTGTTAACCATCGCTGACGGCGCTGGCTATATTTGCCTCCACGCAACATCCTTCAAATACAATTCGCTATAAAACTTATTCATCTCCCTACCAAATATCGGTCGGAAACACTGCAGAGGCCTCTTCTGTACAAATGCAGCTGGGTTTGGTTAAAAGGTCCGCTCACAGCTAGTTACTAGTTGCAAATAATGGGTAGTGGTCAAAGGAGGGAATATTCTAGGCAATTTGGAATACTCGTATTGTAATAAGGAGGGATGCACGCATTCCAGACTCTAATGAATATTGCTGTTGGCTGAACATCATATACTAGGTAAATGCTGTAGGTTTGGAATACCATATAATCAGTATCTAAGATAACAATACAGGTTAACCATCCCTTGACCCTTGTTTAGGGTGCATAAGAAATAAACTGCACTCTGACCTAACTTCTCCTCGTCAAAATGCGTTTCATGGTTAAGTATATCTGGTAGCATCCCAAGCGCTTTTGCCCACAGATACTGAATGCATTGCTGACAGTGCCGCTATTTTGGTGCCCCACAACATCACACCATACCCGTACACTAGTCTCCTTACCTTATTAAACTCTTAAATATTTTGAATTTGTTAGGTGCTACAATGGAAACGTATAATTGTAGTCAACATCGCTGCTCATTGCTGGCTTTACAACACAGAGAAGGGCTGTATTTGTTTATAAGGATACAATGATTTAAGTCTCGTTAACGGGAAAAGGTTTGCCACAAACGGTCTTGAATGAGGAGTTATGCTAAGAGCTGATGATTGACATGAAAGGAGTCAGGAAAGTAAGTAATCACCGCGTTGCAAAACGCATCATTGTCACCTGCATTGCTAACGAACAATCGTCTTGCAGCAACATCAACCTCGTGCTAACAAAGACTATTTGTAACTTCATCCATGAGCAGCGTTGAAGTAGAAACATCAACTTACGCTGCCAATAATGAAAAGTATTTCTCTTTTTTTCTCGGCCTATATTACAGTTGTTTAGTCTGGGTCAGCTGCTAGATCAAATCGCACTTTCTATATCACAAGCTTTTAAAACTGTGTACGACTGGTCACCACATTATTTACTCAAGTCACTTGTATAGTGACCACACTATAGGTTCTAAAGCACACTTATCTCAAACATCATGTGAAAACATGAGGCAAAGACTCATCTAGTGTGATATTCATTCAAGTTCTACTAAAAAATTCTGATATATATATATATGATAGTTTACATTTCATTTGAGTTTATTTAGGACAAGTCTAAAATTAGAAAATGTTCCCAATCTCATCCGTCAATTATTTCAAACATCAAATGTTAGGATCATCACAGTAAGTGAGCGTCAAGTCTGTTTATATCATCTAGCTATGACACACATATTACGTTTCACAATAATAACCAAACAGAGAAATGGATATGGATATAGTTGGCCTGCTATATTTCGATGGTTGATACAAATTCCTTTTGTGCTTATAGCCAAGCTAAGAAGGTTCACTCCGATCAGCTGTGCTGTGCGTAAGCAAGTGAGTGAAACACAGCCCGTTATCATGTGCCGCTATCAAGAAATCAACAAAAACACATGGGACAGTTAATCCTCCGTTGTCGACTTAACAAATCCATTTAATAACACATTGCTTTGGCACATGGTCAACTTTACATTTCCTATTTCTCCATCCTTTTTGCGAACCAAACCCAACGACCGACAATTTGAAGGCATTTATGGATAAAGGAACGGGTTGTATCGTCATTAATAACCAACGCTCTAGCGCTATACATCATCTGGTGGTGTAATCATTATTATAGTGCACAAACTGCACATCATCTGGTAGAGTATTCATCATCATATGTGATTCATGGCCTGCCCCTGTGCATCATCTGATGACTGTATTCATCCATTGTTATTTGTTCTCCCTTACTCCTTCAATAGAAGGGAAAGGCACATAGTTAATACCCGTTACGCTCTGTCATAGATTTGAAGTAACCTCGCTGATTGTATAGCAATAAATAGGTCATATATTATCTTGCTAATGCCAGTATCATAGGTCTGGGAAATTCACTATATCATTTAACTCGTAATGGCATTCTGGTTGACATGTTTACTAGCGCTAGGAGCCCGCGGTATTGTGTCTATAGTGGTGTATGTGATCAGGCTCCGCGTTGTATCCATGGTGAATGTATAGTACATTGATGCGCTTGGACACATCGTCCCCTTATTTATCGAAGTCGTAACATGAACTACTCTGTTCGGTTGCAGAACAAAAGTTGCTGGGGCAACTTGACGCGCATCAACTTGTATATATAAACGTAACATAGAGTTAACTTTCTGATGGACCGTTATCAACACAAGATAGCTTTTACCAAAAACATGTTTCTAATCTTGAGATGAATGCTCTCTGGTAACAGCTGTGCCATTCCGTGCATACCTTTGGACAAGGCCATTGCATAGTTGCAATATGTCAAGCTTCTGTGGAGGTATTCCTTACTCAAACACCAAATGTTAGCAGTCATAGATTTAAAATTTTTGTGCACGGATATATGAAGCAATCGGAGTGGAAATCACATTAAATCAAAACTGTAACTTATCCTACTAAGCCGAAACTAGCGGTATATTAAAGACATCAATATGTCTCAAACGACTCCCTTTCTTTTATCTCAAAGGGTTATAATATATCAAGCTGGGTCAGATATATACATCACCCACGTGGTGGGGGCCTACATCAGCTGGTAGTGGTGTTAACCAGGCAAGCAGCAGCTGTCACTATGCATTTTACTAAACTCAATGCTTATTGTCGACCCGGGCGCGAGAACGACCCGAGTTTTCACTACTAGTACCATGTAACACACCCTCAGCCCTTCTATGTCTCAGCCTACATGCGCGTAGACAGTATTACAATTACTTTTCACTCAATGTATTGGAATTATGATTGCATTACATATAGTAACAGCGGTTATCTTGGCATATGCCGCTGTCGGCAAGGAACAAAGCCTTGAGTCTATTCTGTGCATCGATTGATAACTTATTGTTGTTCAATCAAATAATGCTTACCAGATTACGTGGAATAGCGCAAAGCTTGCCTGTATGGATGTCGTGTGCAGACAACGACATCTGAATCAGCCGTACAACACAGAGCTGCACATAAAACAACCCTCACAGAGCTGCACATAAAACAACCCTCAAATACAAACACGGTCTGCATACAGTCCGTAAAATGCTTACAATCTTTAAAGTTGGTCACATTAATCGACTGCCCCATGGGTTCCCCATATGCTAACATCTGCACCTCAGAGGCTCTCATATTTTTACGTCGCGGTGAAGAAAAGAATGCAGATTTACCGAAATATCTATGTGAGCTCCAACTTGGCACAGATTTTTATCTGATAAAGGCCACTAATTCGATGTGAAGGATATAAGTCGAAAGTTGAAGGTTGTAGTTTCGTCGTGAGCAACGCGAGATGCCGCTAGGTAACTACCGAATGCTTGCACTATTTATGCGTACAAGTGATAAATGGCACTTTGATAAAGCTTTTGTGTGCCACTTCTGCTATAACTGAATAACCTGACCAACGTGGTTATTATTCGTGTGGGTACGAGAAGCATGGACCCGTGACGAATTGGCATCACATTTCCCTAATTGTCCAACTATTCCTGGTATACCATGACATCCTCATTATACCAACCCAATGCTCATTGTATTGATGTACCACATGCCGAGAGGGATCTCGATGGTTGTAGTCGAAGGATGGTTTCCTTGACCGGTAGAGTCAATCAGACATTAACGGGTGCGATCACAATTTTAGCGACAATGAAATGTCAGAAAATACAGGGACTTAAATAAGCTTTATATGTTATAAATCGATGAGAGCGAACCTGAGTTAAATGAGTGTCTAATGCTGCTGTAGTTGATGGCACAACAGATGAAACAGCAGGTATATTATCACTTACTGTTAACTGTTGGAAATGCATGGAAATTGTCAAAGACAATAAAGTACAATTTGTTGAGCTAACGGACAGAACGCCGACTAGCAAACGCTTGGAGCTAATAAGAATATATTTTACAATGGTCAAGCGCACATGCGTAATGATACGGTCATAGCAGCCGAATGTCTGGCTTCATAAAGGAAACTGATTCAATGCAATGTACTGTGGATGGTCGCCCACAATTATTGTAGTTATACCACAAGCCATATATGCTTTTATGTCAAATGGATCAATTGATTTACAGAAAACCACACAATATACGGACTTTCCCGTTACGTTGATGACTTATTTTTTCATCTCACGCCCAAGCCACCCCATGTATACCTTGCCAAATACATTTTAATCAATATTGAAATAATTTATTTGTTGAAGTTCTTCACACGCAGACAGCTCGCCGACATATACCTGAAGTTAATAGCGTCGAGCGTTAGCATGTTTAACCACTATGGGTGACTTGCAGGCTTGCTTTCGGCGATGTAGTGTACATCATAATGACAGATCCATCCATGCCTGAGCGTTATCATAATGGTGTGAGTTTTGAGCGATAGTGGCGGATGAAGTGCACAGCCATGGGAATAAATAGAGTTACGCAAATCAATTATTTGGTATCCGAAATTTATTAGACATTTGCAGTTGACAAATCACAGGCTTGGTTAACAATAAATGCAGACCTCTACAGATATCTTAAAAGTCGGCATATGGCTTTTCTGTGATACAAAGAAGATGACGATTGTGTGATATCAAGCACCATATTGTACTAATATACAGACTTTCATAAATGTAATACGTTTGTGAATCCAATTATCCCTGGATAATGCCGGGCTGGTGACAATCATGGCTTGTAGGTGTTCAACACGAGAACACTTGGTGAAAGAGAAAAGCTTAAATTATTCATCATGAAATTGTACACAGAGAGGGGGCAAAAATAACCCTTGAGAATGCACATTGACGTAAAGCAACCATTTCGGAAAATCTCGTTGGTTGCAATGTAATTAATAATGAACACTTATGGAAACCAATTTAATTTCCGAGGCTTGTTCATCATGGGCGGTAAGATACAAATATATTGAATATCAAACCCACGCAAACTCGACTTACCATCGTATGACGTAGGAGGAGGAAATGTGCTATATCGTGCTTCCCAGTATACTCGACTTCCTCATGACGTCATACAGTGCTTCTGCGATGCCAAATATCTATAAACAGTGTAAAACATAGATCATCTACAACTGCGGTCAGATAAACAGAACATAAAACAAACAGGAAGCGTGTTGTATCTATTCCTACGACAACAACATCTTTTTACTCGTCGTATGGTACGAAAACCCCTAAAATGTTGATACACGCACAAAAATGTCTACCATTAATCTACTCAAACAACAAAAATACTAGCACAGTAAAACAAATGCAGAGATAAGGACGATTACAATAAAGAAATAATCAAACACCTAGTGAATCTGCTCGAAGCATTCAGTTTATGTGTTAACGTTAATGTGAATGGCAGTGCAACTAATGGATAAGTCCTGCCATGCAAGTGGGCGAATAGCTATCTTTGTCTGGATTAATTCGGAAGTTGGTGGTAACCCTATGCATGTTACTGACTGAAATGCAGACCGACGATCAGACAACCACGCGATAGTATGCCTTGTGGAGACATAGACAATTCAGTGGTATGCGTGCAGAGTATATTCCTTTAATATGGAGAATCATCATAAATGTATAGATGTATGTCCTTTAATGTATATTGGTATCAGCGTGGATGAGTCCATTACATAATTTAATCGTAGGATACACTAGTAGATAATTGCACATGTATTTCAAGACGTGTTATCTGGACAATGTAATAAACAAATCTGTATGCATGGGTTATTTGTGTTGATGGCATGTTAATGTGATATTCATTCACAATCGGTCGGTACTCGCACAATTAAGGCAAGTCGATGTCTGACCCTCGGGTTTTCAGCGCAACGACATTAGGCTCTGTCACTTTAGACTAATAGTGCTGGCAGATGGATAAAGACTTTAGACGAAAAATAAAGGAAAACACAGGTGACATTCGAAGGAACATTTCATGGAAGGCTTTCAAACTAAACCAATTAACACAATTATTGGATGTCTGAGTTGATATGTGCTAATATGAGCATGTTATTGCATGCGAATGCAATAAAATTATGGCAATGCACTCATTCACTCACTCATTCACGCACTCACTGATGCACTCACTCGCTCGATCACTCAC
>CM067346.1:18047379-18063931 GCA_034190875.2 Urechis unicinctus
TGAGTATATTGAACAGTATATAGATGTTTATGAATCTAGCTCGATTAAAACACGCAACAAGTTATTAATATGAATACATATGTAAGTGAAGAGAGTATTTAATAAGATAATATTGTGCAAATAATAGGAGTGCATGTGCATATGATCCGATTTAAGCTACAGTCAACATCCACATCCGAATACCGACCAGTACAAGAGTTCAGAGATTGGAGACGCAAATGTGCATTCATACAGATATTCTCGGGGGAGAATAGTTAGTCGTAATTTGTAGACTGAATATTGCGTACTTCAACACGAGAGATAAATTGGTGACTCTCGCGTCGTGGGATTTGAAAATATCAACAAAGCTTTCGGTTATCTTGTGTACCTGTGCGGTTAAAATAGTGCTCCCTCCACGTAAACTGTTTGACCAAAAGGCTACTAGTCTCCACTTACAACACGTTCTCAATTGGTGAGGTTATGAACTTACATTGTGTGGTGACTGCCGTGAGACGCACGTGATAGTTATTCTGTGAAACTGGTCGGGGCGGATAATTTCCTGTTTGCGATCTCAGTCCACTAATGCAAATTGCTAACAACAGATATTATACCAGAAGCTTATGTTTATGCATGCAATGTTTCATCTCAGTAGACTTTCCTTCTAGTTTAATCTCAGTTTTGTCGCTTGTATAGATACTGGAGTTGATGGTTTGATGTTTGAGCATAATAAAAATATATCGCATAGTTCCTGGAGAATTTAGCAAATTGTATTACATACGGGGACAAGGTAGCATATAAATTGCAACTACAACAGGTAAGACCCGTTTAATTTTGCATAATTTTGCAACAACAAGCACACACTCACTCACAAGCTTCAGACAATGTTCGCTGTTATGGTTACTCTACAATACCTATATTCATTGGTAATGTCGTTCACATCACAACTGTATATTAAACGCCGAAAGCCGTTGAAAACATGCATGTAGTTAAAAATGATATTCGATTGCGTGAACGAAACACTTATAATGGCAATATATATAGCATTATAAAGATAATCCATCGTGTACTGACCTCTACCGCAGTCCCCGTCATATTCACGCCGCATTTATCAGCGGTTACTGCGCTATACGTCACATCAAGTGATCATCATCACTTCATCTATAGAAGTGAGCAGCTTAATGTACTAACCAATAGCAATCTCTACACGGATATCACTAAGGTCGACTCTCAAAGCTTCATACGTCGGCATCCTAATCTAAATAGTCTACGAAGTATTTGACCTGCAAGTAATTACCTGTTGGTCATGAATAACAGCGACCGAGATCCTTCGTAAATTATCTGCTAAAGCAACAACCTCTGAAGGAGTGATCCTAGATATTAACCTGAAATCCTTGTCAGTTTCGATCCTGTTCCAATGAAATGCGAAGCCTGTCCTGCCATGCTTTTAATTAGAGATATCCCATTGGACATTATCCTGCGCCTGATAATGACTCACCTAAAGATGTCTGAAACATTGTGACTAAATACCAATGCATATTATCTGCGCCACAAAGCGCTTTATTCAACAAATGACATATAAAAGCAAACAAAATGTAGTCTATATGCCAAAGTGAGACTCGTGTGCTACTCTCACCATTAACTGCTCGTTGTCCGTGTGTAGATGTTCCGTTCTTCCCATACCAATGTTCCTTTTTGGTGCGTAACAACTGTATCCCAGGAGACAAAATGCTCCATAACGACCGATTGCATCGGTCAAATCAATTACGATGAAGCATGTCCAGGTCAGGTACGTAGTTAAACACTAATTAGCTATAGTGGAATAACATTAAGTACGTAACGAGCAATGACGTGAAATGAAAGCATAATGCTCTTGAAGATTGAAAATAAATATGTTATGTGAATCATAGCGTGCCACGCGCTAAACCTGAACCGTCAGCAGCAGCTGATGTGCGTTTGATTGTCCACCTGGACTGGATCTGGTAAGAACCCTATATTTACGTAACGCATTTCCATGTGTTATTTATCTATCCACAACAAATGATTTATGGTCGACTTTTGTCATATTCAAACCTCTGCTAATTATGTCGCATCAGCGTCCATCTTTGGTATCGCTCCACAGAGAACCGTGCATGGCGGGATGAAGGAGATGCTGAGCCACTGACAAGGTGAGTTCCTATCTAATTAATGCACCTGGTATTTATATCCAGTATATCAAACGAGACAGCTGCTGTTGCTTTGCGTGCAGCGAAATCACCGCTATAAATCGCTAAGATAGCATTCTTATCTTACAACTTCTCTGGAATCCATCTCAATTCCTTTGTGAGGTTAGCAATGAATCTTAAGTGAGAATTAGTTGTATTATGAAGAGACCTTTCGTTAATCGGAGACCAATTGCACTCATAGCATGCGTCGACAACTGTATCCGAGATAAAAATGTCATGAACGAAATGATTCACCTCGCGTTAATTGGTAATCTATTAATCACGTGCCCCAGACATATACCGAACCAGTGATTTGTTGAGGCGTCTATTCTTATTTGCTGATAATTCGGATTTTGTAAACTTTGACATATTGACAAATTGAACATATTGTACCCACGCATTCGACCAAGATGTGTGAGATCCGCTCTTTAACTAACTCACTACTGTTGTGTATACTTAAGCTATCCAAGTTGTCTGCTACACCAACAAGCTCACCATCTAGTACCAATTATTATAACATGAAAGTCCACTCCATTCGTCGTCACTTGACAGTGAATGCATTGCGCCGAAGGCTCGCTTGAGATTGAAAGAGAAACCTCCTCGTCTCTGCTCCTCATATATATATGTATGTATATATATATATGTATACATATATATATTTATATATGTACATATATATATATATAAAATATATATATATGCATATATATATATGCATATATATATATGTACATATATATATATATTTATATTTACAGAGATATATATATATTTATATATAGATAGATATATATATGTACATATATATATGTTTATATATATATATAGATATATATATATATATATGTATATATATCTCTATATATATATATAAAATATATCATATATATAGATATATATATATATAGATATATATATATATATATATATATATATATATATATATATATATATATATATATATATATATATATATATATATTTAAAGTAAGAAAAAGACATGTTCCCTTTCAGCTACCGGTTCGACGTCTTTAACAGGCAGGATAAAGCTCCTTTGACAGACCGCGTTACAGTTCGTGACCACAACAAAAATTGGTCGATCTTGTCACTTTCACCCCTTTATATTTATAGTTTTGACTGAGCAGTAGGCGGCTGGCGAAGTGTTGGGGCAGGTTGCATTTGCTAGGTAGATTCGAAGAGTGGGATGCATTATAATAGAAATCAATAAACTAGCATGGGCGCGCACAGCGCTGCGCGTCCGCTGCTATATAAACGGCCGCAACAGCTCGCAGCGCGGAAGTACTGTTACTCTGCCGAAGGACGCTGAGCAGCGCCACCATAGCATAACTTCATCAGCTGACACCTGCTTCAATCGACGATAACTCCATCGAGTTACTCAGCCAGTATTTTACATGGCGAACATTTCATTTTGCAGGTAATTTTGTAAACTCCAAAAGGGGTTCGAGCTTGTTCACGGACTTCGGCAGAATCTGCCTGTTTACTGGTGTGTGCGGTGCATTCCAACTCTGGATTCAAGTTCAAATGGCATTCCCGCGGTGTTGACCCACACGAAGTTAACCGTCAATCATTCCATAATCATGGCCGTTTACAATATGTCGACGATTTCAGCAATTAACATCACATCTCGCCTTACAATAGCCGAAAACAATACAGTGTACACGGAGGACTTGAACCGAACAGAGACGACGCATGATTCATTTGACTTGATGTTTCACCATGCAGTTTATAAAATCATAGTGCCAATACTTTTCACCCTAATTTCTGTCGTTGGTTTGGCGGGAAACCTCCTCGTGGCATTCGTCATCATCTCCGAGCGAGTCCCCAAAACCAAGGTGAATGTTTTACTGTTGAATCTAGCCCTCAGTGACGTCATTTTCCTGCTTCTCTGTGTCCCCTTCATGACGTACCATTACGCCGCTGACACTTGGAACATCGGTCACTTCGCCTGCAGTTTGGGATATTTTATTCTCTATGCCACAGCGTTCGTGACAGTTTACACGATGGTCGCCGTGGCTTTTATTCGCTTCTTAACGGTGGTTCATCCGCAAACAGCAACAGTGATTCTGAGTACGACTAAGATCCGCATCTTCATCCTTCTCCTCTGGATCTTCTTCATCGCCCTCACCAGCCCCATCTTCATCTTCTACAGAGTGAAGACCGTCCAGTTCGGAGACTACACGCCCTACAGTTACTGCGCCCTCCCCAGGAGTCTGGGTCGCCCTGTAATGATGTCATTCTTCGTTCTCTCCTACGCGCTGCCTCTTACCAGCATCTGCGCTTTCTATCTCCTCCTCTTGCACTTTCTGAAACGTCAGCGGAAACTGTCATCTCTGAAACCCACCAACGGCAGTTCATCTCGCAACATGCGCCGTATGAAAGCCTCTAACATTCTCATTCGCGTGGTTCTTGGCTTTGCTATGTGCTGGCTCCCGTTACACATCCAGGTGTTATTCGCGTGGTACGGCACGCAACCGCAGCACAAACTCTACGAGATATACCGCATCCTTAGCGTTGTCATCGCCTACTCCAGTAGCATCGTCAATCCATTTGTTTATAACTTCTACTCGAAGGAATTCAGGGGTAGTTTCCTGAAACTTTTCAACAGATTCGACAAGCCCCCAAAACAGAACAGCCTTAGTTTTGGTCTACAGACGAAAATCAGAGTCAATGACACAAAACAAAACGTCACAATGTATTCCGCCATCTGAAACTTGTAATCGCCAAAAGGTGAAGTTTGAAAAATATTATGTATATGTGTCTGTGCATTTGACATATCATGAATGATAGTTGAATGAGGGCATATGTTATCTCGCCGACTAGAATGATGCGAGATGCATTGTAAATATTTGAAGATACCAATAACTGCTGGCAGTAAGGTGGGTGGGGGCTGTTGTGGTTAAATTATAACATGAACTGTTTGCTGGATTCAAACATGCCCCCCCCCCAACCCCGCCACTCCGTTTAAAGCGACTGCGAGTTGGTGGTTGCCAATCTTTCGATCATCAGCTCTGTCAACCTCCCATGCCATCAGCCGTAATGGCTTGTCATTGACTGCTGTAATCCATTTACGCATGAGAACCTGGGTGATTAAGCCGCCTCCCCCGCAATCATCCTCCTCTAGCCAGTCATGCAACTCAGCCATTCAACCTACACGCCTAAGTGGCTGTATGGCTTTAACGATAGAATCATTACCGCGACGAACAACAGCGGGGTCGCTATCCTTAATTCTTTATCTTGCCGAGCATATTTATTGCGCATGTATTATTAATTTAGATGTGTTATTCTAATAACCGGTTAATAGCGAATTAAAAGTCGTTATGGACTGAGTCTAATACCGTTAGCATGCATGTTGTTCACAATAACTGCTCATACAACAACTGTTGGGAAAAGGGTCACACAGAAACTAGGAATTGTTATTGGTTTGTCCATTGACTTAGACGTTACCTTACCACGGATGGCCGCTGACTTCATATGAATGGCAGCGGAAATTCCATGAATGGCAGCTGGCTTACCATTGATGGCCGTTGTTTTCCCTTGAATGGCAACTGCTCTACCATGAATGGCTGCCGACTTTCCTAGTGTGACCGCTGATGGTCCATGCTTGCTTCGCCATTGATACTTAGGAATGGATTAGAAGGGGAACCTCTTGGTAATGTCTAATCTGTGTAGGTATTGGAGTTGGTCGTTACAGATAATGGCCGAGATGATGATACCCAATTCAAGTATTACCTTTAGTACTTTGTGTCAGTGGCGTGGAGCTCCCTCTGTCGGTGACCCATATTACAACTCCAGTAGGTAGACACCATGCTATTTACGGTTATTACACTAATTAACTTGCTATCTTTTTTCACGGAGCTGGTCTCGTTTTTCTGTGCATCTGTATTATCAACATTGATGAATCTCGTCATTTTGAGCCACTCACCATTTATGATAACCTTCGTACGTGTTGACTAGACGTATTTTCCTGGTAAAACAGTTGTTTGAGAGTTGTCGTGTTTTGATAATACTCTGAGAGTCAAGTTATGTCGTCACTGACCAGAGTCTGTAAGGTATGGCACATTTCAACGTTATAAATGTTGTATCAATTTACATATACAGCATATAATTTTATCACATGCTTGTAAAAAAACTGTACGTGAACTGGTTGTGATACGATTTTCATGGAATAAAAATGTTAATGAAGGTAACACAATTGTTATTGTGTCAACGTCGTGATTGATTCATACAACAATCGAGGGTGTATTTCGCAATGTTGGACAATAAAGCCAGTTCCCGTGGCATAGTGGTTAGCAGTGTTATCTTTCGACCACCAAGTTGTGAGATTCGATTTCAGTTTGGGAAGACCTGACGGGTTCCTCGCAATTACATATTAGATGCCGATCCAATATCCGATCGGGATGCTTCCGACCCTTAAACCAGACAAGGACGTCACTGATACTGCTGATGAGCCCGCTAGGCAATTATGCACCGCAACAGCTACCATATTACCTAATTTGATGAAAGTAAACAAGTAAGTAAGCAGGTAAGTTATGGGTTTAATGGCCTACAAGCACGTGTCTGCTACATGGAGCCCACACACATACAGTGAATATGAGGAGATAAAATCCACCTTCTCGGATTAATGAAACGTAGATGAACATGCATAAAGTCGATGGAAAAGGTAAATGTGAACGAATATCCCAGGTCATATCACCACCAGCCGATTGAATGGTCCATTCCATTATATCTACTCACGGACCCACGATTATTTAAGCCGTGTTAAATTAATAAGATTAAGCATACATGATCGTCCTGGTTTCTGTTAATAAATGGATGAACATTTATCCATTCATTAGCCAATATAATCTGTCTGCAGACGGTCACTCACGTTATGACGGCAGATATGTCTGATATTGTTATTCCTGAGATGTCTGTGTTATTGGCCCTATTTAAGCTACTCTCATGTTGGGAGAATAAAACTTTTCTGCAGACTTGTACCCCTAATCATGGATCAATAACAAGAGTTTTCTTTCTGACTGCTTAGTGTTCGATCCGATTGGAGTATGTCTACTACCGTCAGCTTATTAATAAAATTGGGTATTGGACTAATTTAGACCAAGAGCAATTTCTCAGGTGTAGGTGCGTGGCATATTAAATACTCTCATTAAAAACATTATTTTGCGGAATATAATGATGTTATTGATTTTCCCTTCTGTCCCCTTTTTCCGTCTCAAGCCATGAATTAGGGACTTTGCAAGAGATTACACGCAATAGTCTTAGTCTTGTGAATAAAACTATTTGCGGTACTTCGCCCTAAATACAAATTGTATGACAATCAGAACCGGTGGGGAGAGGGAGTAGCGATGAAGATAAATGTCCTACAGTAAAGTCAGCTTTCAACTATTGAAGCTGGTATAATGCTTTGAATTTAATGGTAACCTTGTCAGCCAGACAAACATGCAATTGGTTTCCTGTCTAACGTTGAGAGAATTTTGACACATCTTTCTTGTATGTATGTCGTCATTACAAGCCTATCTATTGCTCAAATACGACACCATTGCTAGCTACTTGCAATTATGAGATCTGTTTTATTTGGTTGAATCAATATGTATACCTAAAAGTGCCTGTATCAATAATTCAATTGTCTACTACCGGTATTAATGGGGACAATGTCGAAGAGAAGCAGGTATATAACCCGTAGCTGACCCACCACATACGTCCTCATTAAAATTGCCAGTTTGGTCCAACGTACACGCACACACACATGCACACACACACACACACACACACACACACATACACACACACACACACACACACACATACACACACACACACACACACACACACACACACACACACACACACACACACACACACACACACACACACACACATTCGCTCCAACTCTGCATCTTCCATCGATCCATCCGTCCCGATACAAAAACGATGGACGAGACAGTTGTGTTTACAAATGGTGTACCAATACCACAGTGAACCATGATATTAACTTTTGTGGTATAACAATACTGGTCATGTAGTTATCATCACCCATGTTTACTAAGCAAACACTAATCGTTATCCAAAGTGTCCATTACTGTAGTTGCCAATACTTAGTGCATCAGTAACCACCCCTGTAGGTCCGGGGGTAGAATAGGTCCACTGTATCATTCTGTACAACGTAAGAGGCTTAAAATAGGGGGCAACATGTTGGCCGTGGGTTGCAGCTCGTTCCGGTGGGCAATGGGATCCAGTGTTTTGAAAATAGTTGTTTTTACGAGATACATAGCTTTAACACACCACGTTGGCCAAGATTTCGACTAGACGAGAGAATGGAATGGCCTCGTCCAGTCAATCGGTTGGTGGCGACTTGCCACAGGATAATTGTTTTTTGTCCTTCTCATTTATCCTAGAAGGCTGATGCTTAATCACGTCGAAATTACCTATTTACCTGTCAAGGCGCAATATAACACATTAGTGTTGGTACGCCGTTAAACAATATTTTCACTCACTCACTCACTCACTCACTCACTCACTCACTCACTCACTCACTCACTCACTCACTCACTCACTCACTCACTCACTCACTCACTCACTCACTCACTCACTCACTGCATCGGATACAATATTCAATCGTGGATCGTTAGTTTGGAGAATTCACACTATGTGCAGCTGCAAAATAGATTGTGCAACCCCAAACTGTCCCTTGTCAACGTACCTATACGAGCGACATGTAATACCAGGTAGATTATGGAACCCTAAGCTCTCCATTGTCATCTTACCTATTCGCTCAACATTTAATACGAGGTAGATTATGAAACCCTAGCATGGACAAAGCAGGATGCATGTGAAGTGGTACTTGGTAAACCACACACAAAAGGGTGAGATATACCGAGGTGTGTGACAATATGAAATAAATTACCTATATATTCCATCACGTTCAACAACAATATGATGTTCCAAAGGTGATGAACGAGCATGATTGTGTTTATATGACAGCTACCATTACAATGCCATTGCGGAGAGATTGACATGTGTATAGATACGGTCTAAGCAGTCAAATGTCTAGCTTCATAAACGAAACAGATTTAATGCAGTTTAGTGTATGGTCGCCCACAATAATGTGAAAACAAATATTTGTTGATGATCGACTGTGTCCATCAATCGATATGGGAAACGGAGAAAGCATTGATGCGCCATAGAAATGTCAAATGGATCAATTGATTTTTGGCAAACCACACAGTATACGGACATTCCCGTTGCATTGATGACTTAAATTTATACAACGCCAAACTCACCCCACATACTCCCTTGACTCATACATTTTTAATCATTATCAAAATAATTAATTATAGCTGTTCTTCACATGCAGACTGCTCGCCGACAGTTTTGGTATTCAATATTGTCGGGCGTCAGCATGTTTAACCACTATGGCTGACTTGTGGGTTTGCCTTCGGCAATGTTGTGTACATCATAATGACAGATACATCCATGCCTGAGCGTAATCATTATAGCTTCAGTTTTGAGCGATAATGGCGGAAGATGTGCACAATCATGGAAATGTGCACAACCATGGAGTTCCGCAAATCAAAAATTTTGTTATCCGAAGTTAATAAAACATCGGTTTGCATTTGCAATTCACTGGCTTTGTTAGCAATAAATGCAGACCTCTATAGATATCCTAAAGGTTGGCGTAAGTGCCTTTCGGCGATGCACAGAAGATAATGATTATATGCTATCGTGTATCATATTGTACTAATATACAGACTTTCATAAATGCAAAACGTTTGTGAAATACCATTATCCCTGGATAATGTCTTGCTGATGAAAGGAATGGCCTGTAGGTGTTCAGCACGAGAACACTTGCTAAAAGAGAAAAGCTTGAATTATTCAAGATGCAATTGTACAAAGTGATGAAGAACAAATGACCTCTGATAATGCTCAAAGCAACCATTCTGTGAAAATCTCGTTTGTTGCAATATGATTAATCATGAATACTTATGGAATCCAATGTAACTTCTGAGGCTTGTTCATCATTGGTGCGAAAATACTAATATATTGAATAACAAACCCACGCAGACTCGATTAATCATTGTTCTGCTGGGAGGAGGAAATTTGCTGTATCGTGCTTTGGAGTATACCCGATTTCGTCATGACGTCATACAGTGCTTCTGCGATACCCATTAACTATAAACAGCGTAAAAAGCTAACGCAACCCAAACCGCGCTGATATTCCCAGGACATAACATAGTCAACAAGCGTGTTGTATCTATACCTACGACAACAACATCCTTTTACTCATTTTATGGCACAGAAAAACCCGAAAGTTTTTATATAGGTACACAAATTTCTACTATCAATCTATATACTCAACAGAAATATGAGTGCAGAAAAAGTAATGCAGCTATACGGATGATTAACGGGCAAATATTGGCTAAAATATGAATTTTCGGGATTACATAAAACGTGATTTTCTTTTCAATAACTTGCAGTGCTATTTTTGATCAAGTAAACAAGAAATAAGCAAAAACAAACAACACATTCCTGAAGTTCCAGACCGCACGCGAAGATAAGCGAGGGCGTTGTGACGTCATATGTCACCAGAAGATGTTGCCACGGACGCCGTTTCTATTTGCATAATAGCTGCGTACAAATTAATCGTTATTTACATACATTCCTCAGCTTTTTTGTATCCAATGGTTTTATGAGAACCTGTATGCATATTCATCTTTACATTTCCCACACGACAGTCGAATTCATTAGTTATGTTTCTGTTCTGATTTTCAAAACCAAATGAATGTGAAACAGTCGCAGCGGTGGAAAGCTGCCTTTCGAGAGACGTGGTGGAATATATGGGAAGGGAATTTTAAGCTATTATCCTCCCTTGTAGACAATTAATTTAAGTCATTTACATATCCGCAGCCTATGAAAACTGTCTCCGGCACTGGATCTCTAGCTACTCTATGTCCGCTTCGGTAAGTGGTCAGACTGAGCACTTGTCAGTTGATACAATTGTTAGGCCCTTAGTGATCCGCGTGGGGCGGTTCAATTTGATAGGGCTGTTCCGCAGATCTGACATATAGACTTGTCCCGTTGGGCAGCTATATGTAGATGTATGCTTGCCCGACAGTAGCGTGTCCTGGATATTGAAAATGGTATTTATGAATAATGACTGATGGAGGTATTTTGTGAGTAGGTATATGATAGAACCTTTTTGTACAGACAGCAAAGCCAGTGATTAACTAGAAGATGTCATCCTCTCCAAGGCCCTAATCAAAGACCTCATCAATATGTCTTCACTATATCAAATATCTACTCTAGATGCTTTTTATAGCATAGTAATCATAATTGCACGAAAACACTCTGGTTTCATGTGGCTTTATTAGTATGCAAGGTGTGTTGGCTTGATATGTAATTATGTCCACAAAATTGTTTGTGCACCCTGGCCTGCCTTCCACTGGGCCCAGGCGGTATGGAGGAAGGTCCAGGATGTTGGCCTTCATTCGGCATACACTGAGGAACCCGCTGTTTGCAAGAAGATACGCCGTATCCTCTCTCACCCTTTCCTACCTGCGGAACACATTGAGTGGCGTTCAAGAAACTTCGAGACCGTACGATCAACGACAGACTGCAGGAGCTCTTCGTTTACGTCTCAAACACCTGGCACACATCAACTACCTGGGACATCGCCAGATGGAGTGTGTTTCGACGTTCCATCAGGACCAACAACGACGTCGAAGGATGGCACACCAGTGTGAACTCATGGGCTGGACGTTGCCAAATTAACTTATATAGGCTGATTACCATCCTCCACGAAGAAGCCCGTCTGGTTTCCGTTGGTGTCAGAAGGAAAGCTCCGTCGACATCAACGTACAACGTTCACCGATCTACAAGGGAAGATTACCAAGCTGTGGGGCGACTACAAGGCCAAGAATATCATCGCATCCAAGCATCTCCATGCCTGCGGTAGAGTGTATGCTCCTGTGTAGTATCATGTATGCTTTTAGTTCATATTCCTCTATTTACTTCGTATTCTAATATTCGTGTCATGTATGTTTGTTGAATGTTGAATATATAGCCCGAGTTGTATTGGGCTATATGTATTTTTGGTTGCGCTTTAAGTTCGTATTCCTCTAGTTACTTCGTTTTCTTGTTTTATTTAACTGGTTCTTATAAACGATCAATTATAACATCATATGCTACTGCCATTAACAAAATATATCAAACATTCTTTTGGGGCACAGTTTCTGTATCTGTACGCGTTTTATATATATATACGTATACATATATACATATTAACACACGTTCCCCAATTGTTTTACTAATATCTTAATAACCATCACCCATGTGTCCAATATGGAGGCAGGTTGCTTAAGGGTGTTGCATCAATCGGCCACAAGGGAACCAATGACTGATTAGTATGAAGAACGCAAAGTGTGCCGACGTAACAATTGCCATAACTGTGGGATATTTATGTGGAATAGAGGCATCTAACAGGCGTTTCCGCCCTCCCACGCCACACAATCTTAAGCTCTGATGTGTATATTGGTGGGCAACCTACGATTGTAATTGATTATAATGGATATATTCGCATCCGTGCATCACTATGGCGAATAAGGGATGTTTGTAACGTAATACGTCCGTAGGGAAATGCTGCATGTTTTATCGCTATGCAAAGATATTCGAACGACATTCATTCAAGTTGTGGCGATCGCATGGCATATATTTGATTACGTTATGCTTTAATGATGATAACGTTGATCGATGTTTATTTATTATAGATATTGTGCCTTGCACAACAATATGCCTGTATAATCCAATGCGTCGTGCAACCTTCACAAAGAGCTAACATTATCATCCGTTAGTGGTTAGCACAAGCATTAATTTATTGTCGGAGCTATCCCCCGAAAACCCCGGAGCATCCCGGAAGCGCCATCTTTATTGAAATATTCTCTTTAACTGGTGTTATTTGTCTCCTGGAGAGTGTACACTGAGATGTATTCAAGATAACAAAATACACGTTAGCTTATGTATTCGCATTTTATGCAAATATCATCGACTTAGTTGAATAGAGTATGATTTAGTATTATTAACACTCTAGCTATGCCGTCCAATTGTTGGTTCTAATTTGACACATCCACTTCGAATAGATGTATGATTAGTAGCCTACTTTAGCCAAGTTCGTATTTGCGACATACCATTTAGGTATTCCAAGACAACTGGTATGTGTAGAACATGGTATATTGTTATGAAAGGTCAAAAACCAGGGTTTACGGGGTCATGTGATCAATTGGCTATTAGCAAATAACACAACGAGGTACCTCTTTTGGTTGAGCATGACACACTGCACTAAAGTTTCCTGATGCATATATTAGTCGATGAACCCAGGCAACACATTTTCATAGCAAATAATAATGTTTTGGAAGGAAACTACACAATTCTTGTGGCATTCCTAATCTAGAAAAATTTAATGACGAGCAAGTATATGATATGGCTAAGTTTGTCTGCAATGCAACTCATCGAGAATCGCTTGCCGAATCTTGGTATGGACTTAATAAATCCGTTTGGTACATTAAGCAACGCCGGAAACCGACCGATGATATATTTGTACTAATCCATAAAAGCGAGGGTTCCAATGGTAAACCCTTGACATCCCAATGATCCATCAATTGGCGAGAGTGCAAAAAGAGGAATGAAACCGCAGAAGCTCGCAGTAAATTATTGTAAGCATTATACATTATTTATTGAAAACTATGCGTTACCAGACATTATCCTACATCTGAGTTTCTACAGCTTTCTGTAATCAGACCTTTGGTTTACGACTGCACTCTTGCGTCAATTAATAAGAAAATATACGAAATGTTGCCTGGCGAAATTGTTATAAAATTATGTATCGGGACACTACCGATGAGTCGTACATAGCCTACTTTGCTAAAAACGACTGTAATTCGAACAAACAACAAGCTATCGATGAAAACATAACAGCCCCTCTGACAGGTCAGAGCAGTTGTAATCTCACTTATAAATCGAGGCATTGAATGATAAATCACTTTCGGTCCGTTTTTTTGTCACGAATCACGTAGTAAGATGCCTTAGCATTGATCTGCAAAATCGATGTAGTCAAAACATACATTGGACGAACTGCTTCTACTTTCACCTTTCAGAACTATGGTCTACGAGTTCACTCAGCGCAGATAAATCGACAATGTAGTGTATACAAATGATTTATATTTTCCAATTCATATGACAATTTGACTGTTATGGTGTCGGATATAAGCAGAGTTCGGCGACGTGAACTCGGGATCACAACATGATGATCGTTTATTTCATGTCTCTCCTGTTTCAGGCCATGTACTGGCTGACGTAGTATCGCGCCGTTCCCAGTACCACTGGTGCTTCTTTTGCGTCTTTAAGGTAACTAACTCAAATATTGTTGCGAAAGCATATACTACTATTGTATCACATATAACCTCGCCGTTAGCCACATTGATCTTTTTTGTTGAAAAAAAACAAACATACTTGCACAGGAGGGATGCAAGTAATATGCTTTTATATTCAAGTGTTCATGGTTTTGGGGTGTAATGTATTTAGCTTAATATATGAACTGCAGAATGTCTGCCGTTACAGACCTGTTATATTTGTAGTTGTAGTCGTGCTGCTTTATTTTCTTCAGACAAATAATGTTTACTCAGGTATTGGAACAATAGGGACATGAGTATAGAATGAGACATACCCCTGTCACGTCAGTCTTTCATGTTTGTAACTGTCTTAGATTTCCAAAGCTTGTGGTTATATTGGTTATATAATATGCTAAGTGACATACTACGGATGTTTTGCACTAAACAGTAAGTGCGAAAAAACTCATAATACAAATCCTCAGGATTATTTACGGTCTCCAGAATAAGTGGAGCGATTTCTCATTGTCATATTGCGATAGCGATGTCGCACTAATATATCCTTTGCATAGAGCCAATATTAGCATATAATCTATGTATTCTTCGTAACTAAAACCGAATATAATCCCTGAAAATCTATTTGATAGAGATGAATGACATTCCTCACTAAGACTGCGACTATCTTGCAACTGATATATGAGACACCGCGTCAACCTTCTGCAACCAGTATAATTAATCACGGAAGCGCTATATGTTAAATTCAATTAATTCATCATTACTGACAAAAGCGCCCGTAGGGAATATAATGGCATTATTCAGACCATGAATTTGAGGCTAGCCGGTAATATTTGCACACATGGCTTGGATAATAAGATGACTCGGGTGACACCTTGATAAGTAATGGTATGAGTGTGTGGAATCATGAGTATGAAAACAGACATTTTTGAATCGGGATACGAAACAATGTTAACACCCCCGTGTGAGACCAGGCCTTTTAATAAATAACGCCAATGGGTTATATTCATGTGTTAGTGAGTGTCTTAAAGCCCAATCGCGTGTTACCATTGGTACTAAAAGTATTGATACAATATCAACAATTTGCATAGATCTGTCAATAATTCATCGAGTCCTGTGATACCGTTAGCTAATGTGGCTGCATGATTTTACAGCTTGCAGGTAAAAGTTTCTACCTGTTGTACTATTTGTGTTAGTTATCGCAAGGTCACAAGGGTGATATGGGGTAAAACACGAGTTCACTGAAGGTCCAGGTGTGTACATCCATATTTCTCGTGGGCACGCGATAATACACTTATTGCAATTGCACGCGATTATTAAGCAGGTTCCTTGACCAACCACACTATTATTTGGTCAGTTGTAATAACATGATAATCTGTGAATTAAAGTATACGCTGTATAGTTTGTGTGCATTTAAAGGGTTTTAGTTCAGACATTCAGGATAATGAAGGGTCTGTTGCGGGAAATTATTACTGCTTACATAAAATATCTGTTTGATTTGATTCTAGGCTTCGGGGATGTTCAGTGCCCACGAATTAGATTTACTCAGTAACGAGTGTTGTCGTGCTTCTTTACTAGATGCTAGTTATGGTAGCAGATGAAACAGTTTCACCCCTAGCAAGTAACTGCAGAACTGAGGCAAGACGTTCCAATCTAACAGATAAAGGTCTAACAAACAATGAATGTCTCTCGCTATAACGTTTGCAAGATATTCTGTACATCAGGCGGCTTCATAGTATTGCGATGTTGGGAATTTCTCAAATCGAGATAGATCAGGGGGAAGTTGAGACTAGTCGTGCGACGGCTGCAAGCTTTGTACGATATAGCAAAAGGAAAACCAGCTTCCTCGCACACCGTGGTTGGCTGAGAGGAGTGTGCTATATGGCAAAAAGCTCGGACAATATCACCGACGACTTTAATCTCTGTGGCATCGTGACCTAATGATTCGACCTTGATATCTTC